>CAUDMG010001262.1:550000-860948 GCA_958450375.1 Homarus gammarus
TTCATATAGATGTCTGAATGTGTGTAAGATCAAGGACACAACCTAACCTAACTAAACTAACTTCCCTCTCTCAATGGTCCCAAGAGCCAGTATACAGTCAAAACACCCCAATCAGTAAGCATTATACCTGTCAACATTACTCACATTAACATTCCACTCAATAAGCATTATGTTTCAATATTACCCACTCAATGAGCATTTTTACCCACAAAACATCCCACTCAGTAAGCACTTCAATATTATCCACTCATTGAGCATATTCACAACCCAAACATTCCACTCAGTGTGCATTATACATTTCAATATTACACAGGTAAACAGCTCTAGAAACTCTTATTCAATTCTCCTTCGTCAAGAACCAAGACGATAAACACACCCTGGAGATTACTGTGTTCTGAGAGAGAGAGAGAGAGAGAGAGAGAGAGAGAGGATGTAATGAAGAGGAATAGGAGAAGGAGATGAGGGGAGTAAAAGAAGATTAGGAGAAGAGGAAAATATTAAAAATGTGCATAAGAAAGAGAGAGAGAATGTATACAGAAGGGAAAGAGAGAGTCAGGAAGGAAGGGAAAGAGAAACAGAGTAAAGGAGAGAAGGAGGAGCAGAGGAATGGAATAAAAAAAAAAAGGAAAATCGAAATAAAACAAATAAATAAAATAAATGGGAGAGAGAAGGGTAATAAAAGTGAGGAAAAGAAAGAAAGGAAGGATGAAAATAAAGAGACTAAAGGAGAGCAGAGGGAAGAAGAGGAGAAGAATTAGGATTACGAGGATTAGAAAGAGGAGGAGAGGGAAGGAGTAAAGAGGATTAGAAGGAGGAGGAGGAGAGGAAATAAAGGATGGGAAGAAGGGGAAGAAGGAGAGGAAGGGGTGGAAGAAGAAGGAGGAGGAGGAGGAGAGGAAGGAAGAAACGTATCGACCGCCAAACATAATTGAATTCTTTACAAAGTCGGAGGTACACGGGGGTCGGGGGCTGCATCCTTCTGTTCGTGACGGCCTTGTGTGGGGGGGCTATCTATCCATCTATCTATCTATCTACTATCTATCTATCTATCTATCGAACTAACTGCCACCACCCCCCCCATCTCTACACCACGTCTACCACCACCACCCCTACACCACCATCTCTACACCACGTCTACCACCACCACCCCTACACCACCATTACTCCTGCCACACACAATACTCGTACGGTGGTGTGAGTGTAACCTGATGCACCTCAAAGTAACCGTAGCCCCCCCCCTACCCCCCCCCGGCTCCTATAAGTGATGATCCGGGTGTGGTAGAGGCCTGGGAGCCTTTCCATATGACGCCACCTACCGAGTCACTATCATATTGGTGTTTATTGCCGCTAACTACCAACATAAGAACTTTGAGGAAATAATGTTGGAGAAGCTCCCTAGAGTGAGCCATACACCGCACGGCTCTCGAGGGGCGATGAAGGGGAGAATCCTATCATAAAAGATGAAGGCCCTGAAATTTCGTTGGTGACACTAGGTTGGCAATTCACAAGGGGGCTGTCCCGGAAACCTTTTGAAAATGTGTAGAAATATTTTTTTTAGGCCTATACACATTAGAAGGCCTAGGGGAGAATATATTAGTCCATTTACGGTGTATTTTGATAATATTATACAAAAATAAATACCATATAAGTCCTTCAGGTGGACGGCTCTAGTCAGACTGTAGTGTTTACCTCCCCGGCCCCTGGTGTGTTTATACCCTACACACCTGGTATTTTAAGGCAAAAAACCTGTGACCTGTTTTCAATTTCAATATTTTCCCTCCGAGACACAAACCATTACAGCAACTACATCTTTTTCCTTTTGGCCGAGTGATCATCAAGGGGCGCCATATTGTTTGCTTGTGTGTTCTTGGTCCACTTCCCGTGTGAGCCGGAAATGGTGGCACCGTTCGGAGTGATATAAAAAGCACCAGGGGTAAAGTGCAATACTGTGCCATGGGGGGTGAGGGGAGGAGAGGTACTGTGCCATGGGTAGTGAGGGGAGGCGGGGTTCTGTGGCATGGGGGGTGAGGGGAGGCGGGGTTCTGTGCCATGGGGGGTGAGGGGAGGCGGGGTACTGTGCCATGGGGGAGAGGAGGGAGGCGGGGTACTCACCAGGCTGGGAGAGCTGTAGGAGGGACGTGTAGATGTCGTGACAGTCCCTCTCTCTGGGGATGACGAAGGTGACGGAGAGGAAGGTCTTGCAGCGCACCTGTAGTGGAGATCCCTGAGTGGAGAGTGGCAGCTTGTCTACCCCGGAGATGTGCATGTGCAGGATCTGGGGGAACAAGATGAGACATGATAGGGGAGGTGTACATGAGCTAGGGGTGTACATGATATGGGGTTGTACATGATCTAGGGTTGTACATGATCTGGTGGTGTACATGATATGGGGTTGTACATGATCTGGGGTTGTACATGATCTGGGGTGTACATGATATGGTGGTGTACATGATCTGGGGTGCACATGATATGGTGGTGTACATGATCTGAGGGTGTACATGATCTGGGGGGGTGTACTGTACATGATCTGGAAGCACCATATAACAAGGGGTTAGTAGAGGTGTACAGCAAAGGTGCAGGAGAGGATAAGTACAATGGTTAGAACAGTTAATACATTAATGGTCAGACGTAGTACTTACATCACAGTTAATAAAAGGTGACAGGTCAGATTGTGTTTACAGAGGCAATGGATGACCTCAGGCATGTCAATATTGGTAGTATTATCCACTCTGTATTTTTTTTATTTTTTTGGCTAAATAAACTGTTTCAATGTCCAGTAGTAAATAATGATGTCATATAAATCTACGGACATCAGCACCCGTGTTTCATTTAGTGAGCTTTATGTGTCAGAAAACCAGAATAACACAAAATAACACAAAAAATCACATCTAAAATAACGAAACTACGAGCCATTAAACCACTAAGACTACTAAAACAACGAAAATACGAAAACTACGAAATCACAAAATATCTAAAACTACGAAAACCATGAAAATACAAAACCACGAATTTCTTAAATCCACAAAAAAACGTAAATGTTTCCAATATCGGTTTAATTTTCAACCAATTCGTAGTTGTCGTGGCTGAGTGGTTTCAATCTCATCTTGACGGGTTCGATACCCGGCCAGAGCGGCGCCTTCCAGGGTAAGGGGTTTTTATCGTACCTGTCCACCGCACCTGGTGTTAAAGTACCAGGTGGTGAGGCAGGTGCATGGGCTCTGGGTCACACAAATTTTGGGTCACACAAACTCTGGGTCACACAAACTCTAGGTCAAACAAACTCTGGGTCACACTCTGGTTCACACAGGCTCTGGGTCACACAAACTCTGGGTCACACAAACTCTAGGTCAAACAAACTCTGGGTCACACTCTGGTTCACACAGGCTCTGGGTCACACAAACTCTCGGTCACACAAACTCTAGGTCAAACAAACTCTGGGTCACACTCTGGTTCACACAGGCTCTGGGTCACACAAACTCTGGGTCACACAAACTCTAGGTCAAACAAACTCTGGGTCACACTCTGGTTCACACAGGCTCTGGGTCACACAAACTCTCGGTCACACAAACTCTAGGTCAAACAAATTCTGGGTCACACTCTGGTTCACACAGGCTCTGGGTCACACAAACTCTGGGTCACACAAACTCTGGGTCACACAAACTCTGGGTCACACAAACTCTAGGTCACACAAACTCTAGGTCACACAAACTCTAGGTCACACAGACTCTGGGTCACACAAACTCTAGGTCACACAAACTCTAGGTCACACAAACTCTAGGTCACACAAACTCTAGGTCACACAGACTCTAGGTCACACAAACTCTAGGTCACACAAACTCTAGGTCACACAAACTCTAGGTCACATAAACTCTGAGTATGAAATTGAATATTATGGATAGAAAATAAACTCGTGAATAACATTAAAGAAAAGTTTCAGTATTGTCCACCATTCAAACTTGACATTAAATAAAATACCTAGTTTAATCTGACCACCAAACTCACTCCCCTTTACGATAAAAATAAAACACAACGTTAATTACAATATCATAAAGTCTTTTGAATGATGACAATGGCGTATGAACCACTGCAGTAATTTTAGCTATAGAGGAATATGATTAATTCTTTTACTTAATTATTTAATGCTTACATCAATCAGGGGCAAAGTTGTTACGTGTGATATTTTAACATGGGTCAAATTAGGTGTAATAAGAGGTGGTGGTGATAATGTTTATTTGACACCTCTGCCTTTATTGTGCTCCAGTTACACACACACACACACCTGGTGACGTTAAGTGCCTCTGTTGACAATATAGTGGGAAATGTGTCGCTACCTCACCTGTTTTAATTAACATAAAACATAAGCTCTAACACAAACCATTATTTACATTCCTCGGTAATAAATAATAGATTTAAAAATGTTCGGTGAAAAGATTTAATTTTTAAGTCAAATAAGAACCACACTTGCCGCCTCTTCCTTCCCATTGTAATATAATATCTGTCGCAGGTTTAATTTGGGCGGCGTTAACGGATCACCTGAAGATTAGACACCCCGGTTTTAAATAATTTCTAACCCAACTTTAAAGATAATTTTTAATTCAGTTCTTAATTCAGCGAAACATTAATGTAGTGAATACGTAAATTACTTCTAATTATTTACGTCACACGTCTCAGCCATAATTGAGTTTGCTTCATCAGGTGAGTAAATCTAATTACCTGTATGAATATGATGAAAACATTACCTGGGACAAAACTCAGGTAATTTTTCCCCCGTTCGGTTTTGATGCCACAAGATTCTACCTTTAATAATTCTGTGGACATGACCGTCATCACCTGAGAGTGTGTGGTGGTGAGTGTGTGGTGGTGAGTGTGTGGTGGTAAGTGTGTGGTGGTGAGTGTGTGGTGGTGAGTGTGTGTGGTAAGTGTGAGGTAAGTGTGAGTGATAAGTGTGTGGTTGGAGTGAAGACTCTCTCTCTCTCTCTCTCTCTCTCTCTCTCTCTCTCTCTCTCTCTCTCTCTCTCTCTCTCTCTCTCTCAGTAAGACATCTTAACCCCGGAGTACAATTCTATAATCTTTTAACTGAGACCACCTCTTCTCTTCAGTAAAATGTTGAGTACGATGACACAGTAATCAAGGGGTTAAGTCATCGTACTCAGGGGTAAGACATCGTACACAGGGGTAAGTCATCGTTCTCAGGGGTTAAATCATCGTACTCAGGGGTTATGTCATCGTACTCAGGGGTTATGTCATCGTACTCAGGGGTAAGTCATCGTACTCAGGGGTAAGTCATCGTACTCGGCGGTTAAATAATCGTAATCAGGGGTTAAGTCATCGTACTCGGCGGTTAAATAATCGTAATCAGGGGTTAAATCATCGTACTCAAGGTATTTATAAGCCTTTAATTATACTAAGATAAAATCATAAGAAATTAAAATTTATCTAATATTTTATAAAGAGAAAATAAACTAAGAACATCCACCATAGACAAGACTCCATTTGACCTTTGACCTTTGACCTCTGACCTCTGACCTTCCAGTGATCTTGACCTTTGATGCATTGTACACTGTATCTCATAATAATAATCCTAGTAAACTTCATCCAATAACAATACATATTTAAGTATATTTTCACCAACACATTTGTATGAAAAGTTTATACACGATACAATATCCACCACTATGAGTCTTATTAATAAACTGTGAGGAAGGGGGAGAAGGGGAGAGGGAAGGGGAGAGGGAAGGGGAGAAGGGGAAGGAGAGAGAGGGAGAGGGGAAAGAGGAGAGGGGAGAGAGGGAGAGGGGAAAGAGGGAGAGGGGGAGGGAAGGGGAGAAGGAAAGAGTACACACGTAACATTAAGACGAATCATTAACAAAGGGTCAATACACCTTCCTGCATACCTAAAACAGCACAAGAAAACACTGGTGACTCTATACGTGTATAATCATAGCCAAATTCCTATCAGAACCAGACAAACAAATTTTTCTTTTAATGGTTCTGACACACGCACACGACACAAGCCCAACCACGTGATATTTCCTGGCAGCAGCGTCGTAGTTGAGTCAGTCTTAGGGTGAATCTCATGCACTCACTCTAATATAGATTTTTACTCATAATTCTCGTTGTTTTTACCTCATAATTTAACTCAATCTTCTCGACTGTGATTTATTTTTTCCTTTATTTACAGTTGCGGACAAAATTAACTAGACATTAATGGTAAATACTGAGCGATATATCAATTACATTTATGACCACATGCCAGATATTGTCAAGTCTCTAACCTAACCTAACCTAACCTAACCTAAACCATCGACTGTAATATAAGAAAACTGTCAACTACTATATAAAATAAGTAAATAAATATACAAAATGCGAAGGAAATACTTAAAATAAAACCAATCCCATGAAAAGCGTCTTATGAGGGCTATATTTCATCTTCCTCTCACACCTGACGCAAGAACCTGGCTCTAAAAATGTGGGAATATTGTGTGGCTGTACATTGATGTTACTTCATATATAATGTGTAAAGAAAAATGCCCAAAGACTTTACGTAGACATTTATGAACTATGAAACACAATCTAGATATAAATGTTAAATTAAGATATGGAATTTTGGCGATTGGTTAAGTAATCTCCCGTCCTAACCTAATCTAACCTAACCTAACCTATTCTAACCTAACCTAATCTAATCTAACCTAACCGTAAGGTCCTGCAACACCATATAACAATGAGGAAAGTGCTGCGACACTATGCGGTCCCCACGACACCACGTGATGTCCCCATGATACTTCAACGCCACGTAATAAATGAGTTGCTATGACATCATGTGAGGTCCTTTATGACATCACCTGTGAACGAGTTACTCCACCACGTGTTGGCTGTACAGTACCCCAGCGCTCGTGGCTTACGTGGCCTCACACAGAGAGAATGACACCAGACCCTCCCATTCACTGTAAACTATATGTTCACTTTAGGTTCATCATCATCATCATCATCATCATCACACACACACAGTCTCTTTCTCTCCTCATTAAATCTGGCTGAGAGATAAGAGTTAAATCAACCATTAGGGCAGAAAAATAAAATCAGTCAACCGTCTACATGATAACCCCACAAGACCAGCCAAGCAGTGAACCTTAAACAGGGAGTCATGAGGAGGGAGGAGTCCACAAGGTAATGGTTGGAAAGCTTTAAAGGCAGACAGACGAACGTAAGGATGATCAGTATTGTATATGTCTCTGGTAGTGATGGCTGCGGGGAATAATTAAGACACTATCATCTGTTTATATGTCTGTCAGTTAATTCACGACACCACCATCACTATCACATCATTATACCATCACTACTACTACCACCACCACCACACGAATACCACACCCTCAACCATTACCATCACCACACCCCGAAAACGCTATCACACCACCATCAACACACCCCGAACCATTAACATACCACTATCACACCCTCTACCACTACCACACCATACCCCAACCACCACACCACACCACCACACCAAGAGTTTAACACACACACGTACCGTACCTTCGTAAAATACAACACAAAAGGACTCACCATGTCCCCTTAAAGTAATATAATTTCACGCTGGCTGTGTCCTCTTGTGGAAACATTTCACGTGAAACAAATACAAAACAGAACTAATCCGAGTAGAATAATAACATAACTAGAGGCGGTAGTGTGGTGCGTGAGGGAGACAGGGGGGAGGTGGATGGCAGGGTGTGTGAGGGAGACAGGGAGGAGGAGGGTGAAGGAGAGGGGCATAGACGCACCTACTACCCCTGATAACACACACACAGACAATTACTCCCTTGATAATTTAGTCATTCTTAAGGTAAATAAATATAAACCATAATTACATGTACGTAATCCTTTTGAAATGTGTGTGTGTGTGTGTGTGTGTGTGTGTGTGTGTGTGTGTGTGTGTGTGTGTGTGTGTGGAGGGACATGCAAACACAGTTAATCAGACAAACGGACAAACAGAAGGAAGGTAAGTTAATCAAGTCCTCTCTGGCAGGTACAGCAGGTGAGGCAGCCGAGCTATACACCAACTTGATCTAGTGTTAATATTTGTACACCTTAACAAGAAAAAACCAAGACGTTCCTGAAGCCCTGACGAAGGTGATGCACTGTAGGAGAGAGACCTGCTGGGTGTGTTGATATAGTACACACACACACACACACACACACACACACACACACACAAAATACGTACTAATTTACACATGAATCAGAGGGAGTATACAGGGATGAAAGATGTATAAAAACATACATACATACATACATTGAGAAACTCTTAACAACAGAGGATTAACCTGAATTACACTGTATAATCTTTTATCTTCTAATTGAGTGACAGAATATTATTTGTGTAAGTGAAGAGCTCCGAGAGTGAGAGTAGGTGGACTACTGGGTGGACCAGCAGAGTGGGTGGACCAGTAGAGTGGGTGGGCCAGCAGAGTGGGTGTACCAGCAAAGTGGACCAATGAAAATGTAAATAATATACAATAAAAATAAACTAAAAATACAACTCCTAACACTATACACTGAACAACAATATACAACTCTGTAACCTTATACAACAATGAATACATAATAACCACAGAAAATACAGTAAAATACAACACGTGTATTATATATTATGAAACTATATTCAGTATAAGGATATAAGCCAACATATATTATCAGTGAACAAAGTATTATACAGAACCAATAAGACTTACAACACATTTAAATAAACATACATACATACATACATACATACATACATACATTCATACATTCATACACCCCAAAAGAGGAACAAAACATTTTTACATTAAACCAAAAAATGTCTTCTGTGACATGATAGTGAACACCGCATTTCCTCCTATGCCTTTTACACGGTGCCACACAATACACACACACACGCGGCAGCTCCCCCACCAGGACGACAGGGAAAGGCGGGAGGGAGAGGAGGGGAGCAAAGGACAGTGGCGGGGGACTTCGGGGAGGGAGAGAAGTGGAGGGAGGGGAAAGAAGTGGAGGGAGGGGAAAGAAGTGGAGGGAGGGGAAAGAAGTGGAGGGAGGGGAGAGAAGTGGAGGGAGGGGAGAGAAGTGGAGGGAGGGGAGAGAAGTGGAGGGAGGGAAGAATGGAGGGAGGGGAGAGAAGTGGAGGGGAAAGATGTGGAGGGAGAGGAAAGATGTGGAGGGAGGGGAAAGAAGTGGAGGGAGGGGAAGAAGTGGAGGGAGGGGAAGAAGTGGAGGGAGGGGAGAGAAGTGGAGGAGGGGAAGAAGTGGGGAAAGAAGTGGAGGGAGGGGAGAGAAGTGGAGGGAGGGGAAAGAAGTGGAGGGAGGGGAAAGAAGTGGAGGGAGGGGAGAGAAGTGGAGGGAGGGGAAAGAAGTGGAGGGAGGGGAAAGAAGTGGAGGGAGGGAAAGAAGTGGAGGGAGGGGAAAGAAGTGGAGGGAGGGGAAAGAAGTGGAGGGAGGGGAAAGAAGTGGAGGGAGAGGAAAGAAGTGGAGGGAGGGAAAGAAGTGGAGGGAGGGGAGAGAAGTGGAGGGAGGGGAAAGAAGTGGAGGGAGGGGAAAGAAGTGGAGGGGAGAGAAGTGGAGGGAGGGGAAAGAAGTGGAGGGAGGGGAAGAAGTTATTTCAGGTCGTGAATAGCTGCGTCTGGCCTGTGTCTGACTGAGTCCTTCGTATTCAAGAGGAATGAGCGGTAATGAAAAGTTCCCTTCCTCCCACAGACTGATGAAAGGTTGGCCACTGTCAGCACTCCTTTCTCCCTCTCGACTGTCAGCCACCCACACACTTGACATCACCAGCCACCCACACACTTGACATCACCAGCCACCCACACACTTGACATCACCAGCCACCCACACACTTGACATCACCAGCTACCCACACACTCGACATCACCAACCACCCACACACTCGACATCACCAGCCACCCACACACTCGACATCACCAGCCACCCACACACTTGACATCACCAGCCACCCACACACTTGACATCACCAGCCACCCACACACTTAACATCACCAGCCACCCACACACTAGACATCACCAGCCACCCACACACTAGACATCACCAGCCACCCACACACTTGACATCACCAGCCACCCACACACTTAACATCACCAGCCACCCACACACTTAACATCACCAGCCACCCACACACTTAACATCACCAGCCACCCACACACTTCAATCAACATTCTTTCCAATCTAAGTGTCAACATTCCACACATTCTAGATATCTTTCTCATAACAATCAATTTCCTCACACAATGACTGTATTCTGACCACTGTTTACCTTCTGTGTCCTATGGCTTCCCCCACACCCCCGCCTCCCCCCTAAACACACCTGACCGAGACACCTTGATGGAAATATTTACTCCCGGCCTAACAACAACATTACCAGGAACCCAACCACCCCACATACATACATACATACATACATACATGAGATAATACAATGAGACGAACACAAAGATTAAGGGAAAGACTGACCACCAAACAACCAGAATCAGACATGCTAAAAACACACACACACACACACACACACACACACACACACACACACACACACACACACACACACACACACACACTATCAAAGACACATTTCAGTACACTCAGGAACCATTACACTTACCAACCAACCATGATAACGTCTCCAACACTCGACCAGATCAACAACAGTGTGTGTGTGTAGGAGACCGGAGATAATGTTTAATGCTTAGTGTTTATACAGTGTTATGGTGCAGTGTTACAGTGTTATGGTGCAGTGTTAGTGTGTTATGGTGCAGTGTTAGCGCTATGATGTAGTGTTACAGTGTTATGGTGCAGTATACAGTGTTATGGTGCAGTACACAGTGTTATGGTGCAGTGTTAATGTGTTATGGTGCAGTATACAGTATACACCTCCCTTACATGACTACAATATATGTCACTTGCCCACTACATTACGTGCCAATAACACTATGGTCTTACGTCTACCACTTACTGACACTCTGACTACTCCTCTACCACTTACTGACACTCTGACTACTCCTCTACCACTTACCAACTCATCTATACCAGTTACTCACTAAATGACTGATATCTACTGACAGTTAAACTAAATCCCTGTCAATCACTGGTTCAATACTGACAGTCTGCCTTCCAACTCTGTCACTTACTGATTCAGCTACTGACTACCATAATACTCTTGAGACTAATTCACCTCAGTTGAATTTCAGTACAGTACTTATCTTGTCAGGAGTTACCAGCATTACTGAATTTTTCGCTGACACACACACACACACACACACACACACACACACACACTTGGATGAGCCTTGGCCACATTCCAATAATCCCAGACATCGTTACTAGACACTAAGTGAGTCAGTAACCTGCAGGCACCGGGGCACCCACCAGGTGACTCCCTCCTACACCACCTCGATAAATCTCTCTCTCTCTCTCCATTGTTAGAAGTGTATCCGTGGCAAGGAGCGGGCAGTTCAATATGGAAGTCATGTCCTTGTGTGTGTGTGGGGCAGCTGGGGGTTGGCTTGCCAGATTATGAAGTTACTGACATCATTAAAAATTGTCTGATAACTACTGGTCTACACAATTGAAAACAAGCATCCAGACAGAAACATGTTAACTAAACACGCGCTTCCAACTTGCCACCAAATTTTCATCTCTATACTGCAGTTGGAGCGAGAACAGCAGCAAGGTCAGGGTAACACCAGGGGAAGGCGACGTACAGGAAATTGAGCCCCTAATGTTCCTTTTATCTCAATAGGATCAGAGACTCTGGGGCACCAAGGCTGTAAATCTCCTGAATGAACTGGGCTCCGGACTCATTAAAACCACCGCTTGGTTTAGTTTGTTTTAAGAGCCTCAGCCGATTTATAACCCATACCTAGTACATAAACCCACACCTGAACATAAACCCACACCTGCACATAACCCACACCTGAACATAAACCCACACCTGAACATAACCCACACCTGAACATAAACCAACACCTGAACATAACTTACACCTGATATAACAAACACACTATGGGTAGATTTAAATTGTCAGCCATTTTAGTTTGTTGAGGTACGTGTAGGTTAAGGGTCCGACGACAACAACAATAACAATAATAACAAAAACAACAACCAAAAAAGGTGACAACAAAATTAACATAAATAATAACAATAACAAAAGCAACAATAACACAACGACAACAGAATCAGCAACGAAAACAATAACGGCAACAAAACAACTGAGCATTATAACAAAAGGCTGGACTGTGTGGCTGTACTGAGCATTATAACATACAAGGCTGGACTATGTGGCTGTACTGAGCATTATAACATACAAGGCTGGACTGTGTGGCTGTACTGAGCATTATAACATACAAGGCTGGACTGTGTGGCTGTACTGAGCATTATAACATACAAGGTTGGACTGTGTGGCTGTACTGAGCATTATAACATAAAAGGCTGGACTGTGCGGCTGTACTGAGCATTATAACATACAAGGCTGGACTGTGTGGCTGTACTGAGCATTATAATGGGCACTATTAATAAAGCCACATTCCCCTGACACATTACCATTGTATTGCCTCACGCTACTGCTGCTATGCCTGTGCCGATTAATGCTAATTGCCAATACCGGGAGATAATAATGTTAATGATGTTAATAATTGGTAATTTTGTGTTAATGATATCAACAATGGGCAATTGGGTATATATAATGATGATAAACCCTGACAACTCCTCCAGGGTTGTATGTATGTTAGCCGGGATTATATCGAGATAAACAATGCAATTAGTGTATGATTAACTATTATGTACAGCCCCCTTCACTTGTGCGTTTACAGGGGCTCGTCAGGTTTTGTGCGGTGTGGCAGCCCTGTGGTTTGTTTACATTCGCAATAGTAAATATACAATAGAATTAAATTTTAAAACATATTAAAATAAATACCTCAAAGATAATGATTTGTGGGATGTTTACATGACGAGCCCCTGTAAACGCACTAGTGAGGGGGATTGTACATGGTATAATATATTTTCTAATTTATGAAGCTGATTTACTGCTCATGCTAGACTGCAGAGGCCGTATTATGTCATTCTTCATTCCTGTTTTGTAATAATTTAGTGAATAGATACAGTCATTACATAATCCTTCTCAATAATATCTCGTTAGGGATTATGAAAGTTACATCAGCAGATAAATTAAAAAAATAATGAATAGTAATGAATAGTTTTTGTGGTAATGTGATGCAACTTAAGCAATGATATTATATACTGAGGGGAGAGTCTTCATCACTCACATATGTCTGGTTTATGTAGTTCCTAACCTAAACTAACCTGACCTGACCTAACCTCACATGACATGACCTGACCTGACCTAACCCTTGCTGGAGGTACAAAGTCTTACCTCACTCACCACAGGACACCTCTTTTGATGGTCGCCTACACCCCCAGGCCGCCCTCACAGCTACAGAGGGACCAGATGTAACCTGCCTTCAACTCCACGTCATAAATATTAAATACTCTCGTGTTTGATCTCCCTGTGTCCTTCAATAACTTATCCCAGCATCTTATACTTCTCAGACCTGTAGTTAAATGGGAGTAAAGAACTATTTTTCACCATTCCTGAATCTATATTTGACTGGTGGAACAAATGGGACAGTTCGTGAGGCTTAACTACTATGGCCCTGACCTCGATACTGGTGATGACGCGTTTATGTGGAATTTATCGTCCTTTTGGTCTTCTTAGTTTATATGGTCGGTTTTTATGAGAGAATTTTAATGCCTGTGAGGCGAATTTTGTCTTGGGAGTCTTTGAAGATGTGTGCCCAGGCGTCAGCTGCTGTAAATCCTCTTACTGCCAAGGTTTCAGCGCAGCGCCACGGTCCCTCATGCTGCTGTTGCTATTGCGGGTTCTAGTGCAGCATTTTCTCACCCATTGCTGCTTCTGTTTCTGCTGTTCCCGGCGCAGCATCTTAGCTCCTACTGCTGCTGTTGCCGCTGTTTCTGGCGGTGCAGCATCCTATCGTATACTTAAGATCTTAACGCCACTGCAACATGAAATCCAATTACGTGGCAGACCTTCACTACACCCTGGCTACACCCAACCCACCACCCTGGCTACACCCACCACCCTACACCCTAGCTACACCCACCATCCTACATCCTAGCTACACCCACCATCCTACACCCTTGCAACTGCTTGCCTACACTTACATTCTAGCGGTTGTTGACAGTGATTCATACTCACATACTTGTCTACAAAATTGTACATGTGTATTCCTCCCAATAATATCTATCACGATTAAGTTGTGGACTTTACAAACATTATATTCAGCACTACTCGGAAAATACATCAGAATGGACATGAACAATCAGTAGACCTGTAGGAGCGGCGCCACTGTGTGAGTCACCAAATAATTGGCGCCAACGTGTCCTCCAAGCAGCTCCTTCCACCAGAGTTGTTAGTGAAGTTTGAAGAGAAGATAGAAGAGAAACATGAATGTGTGGGTAAAAAGGTGGAGTGAAGGAGAGGACAACTCGGTGATGTAAACACTCATCTAAATGAACTATTGGTTGAAGATCCTGTCATATACGTAAATTTCTTGAGACAATGAATAATAAACATTAATCTCAACCAATAAACAAAATATAATTAATACGATACATATCAAACTGCACTGAACACGATATGAGACTAACAGCCAGAAATGATAATCACAACAACCCACTCCACTAGTGACAGAAAAGTTGAGTATTTACCAACTTCGAGGCGAGTGGAAATCCA
The DNA here is from genome assembly GCA_958450375.1 of Homarus gammarus. NCBI lineage: Eukaryota > Metazoa > Arthropoda > Malacostraca > Decapoda > Nephropidae > Homarus > Homarus gammarus. The sequence goes on from CAUDMG010001262.1 coordinate 564,796, forward strand.
CTATGCTGCTAGCGCTAAGGGCGAGTTATTCGCGGCTAGTGGAGCCGGTGACACGACGAGCGTAAGGCGCTAGTTGATATTATCAAGTCAGCACTGGCGTCTAGTAACACCCCTCGTGGAAACGCGCCGTTAATCACCTTTACGACCCTACTGACTAACTGACTAAGACCGGCAACAAATGCCCCTCACTAACGCAGCTCGGACCAGTTCTGAGCCACCTTCACCACACACAGGCTCTTACTTACACCTCTTATTGTTCAACCTTCCCGGGCCAGTGTGTGTGCTGCAGTCGGTGTGATTTCACGTAAAATTTATAGGAGTTAAAGTACCACACTCAATACTGTAGTGGCACAGTTACCCCAGACAATGACTCATACAGGAGCTGGGGAGACGGGAGGGAGGGTAGCTGGGTGTAGGAGGGTAGCTGGGTGTAGGAGGGAGGAGGAGGGTAGCTGGGAGAAGGAGGGTAGCTGGGTGTAGGAGGGAGAAGGAGGGTAGCTGGGAGAAGGAGGGTAGCTGGGAGAAGGAGGGTAGCTGGGTGTAGGAGGGAGAAGGAAGGTAGCAGGGAGAAGGAAGGTAGCTGGGTGTAGGAGGGAGAAGGAGGATAGCTGGGAGAAGGAGGATAGCTGGGAGAAGGAGGGTAGCTGGGTGTAGGAGGGAGAAGGAGGGTAGCTGGGTGTAGGAGGGAGAAGGAGGGTAGCTGGGAGAAGGAGGGTAGCTGGGTGTAGGAGGGAGAAGGAGGATAGCTGGGAGAAGGAGGGTAGCTGGGTGTAGGAGGGAGAAGGAGGGTAGCTGGGTGTAGGAGGGAGAAGGAGGGTAGCTGGGAGAAGGAGGGAGAAGGAAGGTAGCTGGGTGTAGGAGGGAGAAGGAAGGTAGCTGGGAGAAGGAGGGTAGCTGGGTGTAGGAGGGAGGGAGGTGTGTACCCCTGGACGCCTCACTGACTCCCTCTCACTACTCCCTCTAATCCACTCCCCCTCTCACCAACTCCCCTCTAATTCACTTTCCTGTCATCCACCCCCTCACCCCTTTAATCCACCCCCTTACCATCCACCTCAACCAACCTCACAAACACATCCTCCCCTCTCCTCCTCTCCTGCAACCTCCGCTTTCAGGACACTGATTGAGGTGTGATGAAAGGAGTGGAGCGCAGGTCCTGGGGGGAGAGGAACATGGTCAGGAGGAGAGGAAGAGAAGAGGAAGAGAGGGAAGGAGACGTAAAAGAGCCAGGAAAAGGAGAGAGGAGTAAGGGAGGGGGAGGGGGGGTAGAGGAAGATATATTGGCGACCTCACCTGTATGTTCTGTGACCTGTGACCTCCGAGGCACCTCCAACACACACACACACACACACACACACACACACACACACACACACACACACACACACACAGTCCCACTACCCGGCATGGCTAAAAAAAAAAAAAAAATGACCTCGGAATCATATTTTTTTATAACACTCTTCCTTTACCCCCACACACCTGACAGCCTCTTGAGATGAAGTCCGTTTAACATATTCTAGAAGCCGCTCACATTACGAGGCCTAAAGCCATACCTTAATTAGCTTATACCTTAATCCCGTGGTGTAGTGAACATACCTGACAAGTTTCGACGCTGTATCCCATATGTTTTTTTTTTTAGTTAGATAGAAGAATGTTGATAGTGTTGTTAATTGGGCGCCTCCAGCCTTGCCCGGCCTACTCATGAGAGCCCGTTAGTGTGAGTAGGGAATGGGGGGGGGGGGGGGTAAGAAGAGGAAGAGAGAAGCGAGAAATGTAGATGGAGAGAAATGGTAATAAGAGAGGAGGAAGAGAAATACAAGAGAGGAGGAAGAGAGAAATATAAGATAGGAGGAAGAGAGGAGGAAGGGAGGAAAAAGAGAGGAACAAGAGGGGAGGAAGGGAGGAATAAGAGAGGAACAAGAGGGGAGGAAGGGAGGAATAAGAGAGGAACAAGAGGGGAGGAAGGGAGGAATAAGAAAGGAACAAGAGGGGAGGAAGGGAGGAATAAGAGAGGAACACGAGGGGAACAAGAGAGAAGAAAGAGATAAGGTGGACAAAACCTCATCATGGCTGTGCACATCTCTATAGCAGCAGTGTCCCCGTGCACAATAATCTTCCTCATATCTAATTACAAATGTAACTTTTTCATTACAAACGAATTAATTAAAAAGTACGAAATTAATTATTAATTCCTCATCCTACTACCGTCCCCACCACTACCAGCCCCCTCACCACTACCACCTCCCCTACTACCAGTGCTACTACCACCAGTACCACCTTCCTCACTACTACCACCTCCCCTACTACCAGTACTACTACCCCCACAACCACCAGTACCACCTCCCTCACTACCACTCCCCCCACTACCACCTCCCCTACTACCAGTACTACTACCCCCACCACCACCAGCCCCCTCACCAGTACCACCTCCCCTACTACCAGTACTACTACCCCCACCACCACCAGTACCACCTCCCCCACTACCCCCACCCCCCTCACCACTACTCACATACACATGAAGCTTCGGGTCCATCATAATTAGGCAAACTTTTCCCTCCCATCTGCTGAAATCCCGGAGACCCTCGCCTTAAACTTACACCTGGACAGCGTTAAATTTTTATACCTGTATTATCTTAAAAGCAGGTGCGGGTCTCTCTCTCTCTCTCTCTCTCTCTCTCTCTCTCTCTCTCTCTCTCTCTCTCTCTCTCAAAACAGGTTCCACTGGCCTTTACATACAACTGGTTTCACCTTTTAATGCGAGTAAAATAGGCTTCACCGTGAGAAGTAGTTACATAGTAAGCTTCAGCGTGAGAGGAGTGGTGAGTTTCAGCGTGAGCTGGTTAAGAAGGCTTCAACACCTCACCCTACGTCAGTGTGATCAACGGCCCAGCACAGTCCACCAGCGTCGATCTGTCAGCTTTGATCTTTTCCGGTCACGACCTCTGGCCACTGAGGGCGGGGTAGGGGTTAGGGGGAGGGGTGTGGAAGGGGGGGATGAGTGGGGGAAGGAGGGGGGATGGATGGGGTAGGGTAGTGAGGAGTAAGCCTCGCCTGGAGGGGGGAGGTGGTGAGGAGGGGGATTAGTGTAGGTGGGGGGGTAATCCTTGCCAGTGGGCCAGAGTCGTCAAGCGTTTCCATGTTTGGCAGGGCATAAACTCTCTCTTTCTCTCTCACACACACACACACACACACACACACACACACACACACACACACACACACACACACACACACACACACACCAGTTAAATCTCCAGATATTGTTTGGTTAAGTTTTTTATCTAAGAGACAAAACATAATTAACTATGGTAGAGTCTCAGGGTCATTTCGAAACCATTTTAGACAACATCTCTACGCAGGAGCTTACTGAAGACAGCTGTATGTGCTCTCGATATATCCAGCCAAAGCAAAAACAACGAGAAAGAGAAAGAATGTTTGTGACTTCAGGTCGAGTGGAATGCGGCGCGTCTCTTGACATGTCAATAGCCCATCACCGGAACACATTGACCATTTAGACGGCAAAATATTAGACCACAGTCTCCCGCACCAGGAGCTAAGTGTCTGTGTCTAGTGTAAACGTCTGAGACCGAGTTATGACCACAATATTGGTTCATGGATGCAACACACCTTCCTGATCTACCGATACTCCCAGCAGTGTTGTAGGTCTGAGCAGCGGGTCTTGGCTGGCTAATATAAAACCCACTATTGTCATCCTCACGACCTGTTTACTGTCTGAAGTATAATGTTTTTATTATGACCTAAACAGAGGTACTTGTGATCACTTTGCATGACAGTTACTTCATCACATTATTTACCACAGGAGTAAGCAAAAAGTTTTATTGACACAACAAACTCTGCGGCTCCCTGGCAGGTCGAGGAGTGGAGGGGGATGGAAGGGGTGGAGGCCAGAGAGAGTGACAGAATCCCCGATACTGGTGGGTGAGTGTGGGACCCCAACCTGACACCTGCCACTGACACACACCTGCCTTATTCCTCCACAGACGGGCAGAAAACAAATCAACAAATACAAAACAATGTTCACGTGAATATCCTTCTCCGTCAGTGGATAAGTGAGTTTGTCATCAACGTTCCCCATTAATGAAAGAGTCACGTATAGAGCAGTTGTCGCAGCTAAAAGAAAAACACACGTAAAAAATACTTAAGAACTTGACGTACACAGACCATACACTGGACACACTAAAGGGAAGAGGTCATGAATAAAACTACCATGGAAGTAGGACACTTCCTGTAGTGCAGTAAGGTACAGTAGCTCGTGTTTGTGTATGTCTTACCAGGATCCGCCGTGAGGAAAGCCTTCTGAACTATTACCATCAGGAAACCCGGAACGACCCTCCAGGGAGCACTCAAGCACCCGTGAAGCAGCCCACTGCCGGGCCACCCATGCATGACTTTACTGTCCCAAGTACGTGGAGGAGAGCTGCTTGAGGAGCGTGTTGCCCCCCACCCCCTCAGCTGGAACGGTCAGCTCCACCACAACCACCACCAGCAGCTTTAAGAGCAGCTAGACCATGGTCCTCCTGCCCCACATCATCAACACATAACGAGAAACTGTACATGGATATTTCTTGTGGAAGGCGGGTGAGTGTGTTTAGACAAGGGGGGGGGGGGTGAAGGAGAGGATCATAAGAGGAGCATGAGGAGCCAGGAGGATAACAGGAAGGGGGTAGGAGGGGGGTCAGACACCTCATGCTGTAAAGGGACGAGGTAAACTCAAGATTACCTCCAACGGCAGCCTCTCAGAGTAACTGTTGGTCCCTGCGGCAGTCATTATTCACGCGTTTCTCCGTGGTGGACGTTGAGGGCTGGGAACCCCCCCCCCCCCCCCCCCCTCCTGCCTGCACGGCTTCAAGGTCACCTGCACGGCCATAAATGCAACTGTACGGTCACAATGTCACCAGCACGGCTACAGTGATACTTGCACGGACAAGGATGACTACAAGACTCCAGTTATCGCAATATCAACTGTGGGCTCCAGCCAAAGACCAACTTCACATATACTGTGAAAAAAAGAGTGTGAGAGACGAAGATGGCGCCAGACAGGGTGGCGGGGAGCTGCTGCATAACAATGAGACCCTCGGCTGATAGACTACAACCTTCATTGTCTTCTCCTTTTTCCTCTTTCCCTTAATAATCAACAACTTTTAATGGACCTCAATAACAACAACTTAACTTTAATGACCTTAATGATCTCCCTTTCCTTATGAATAGGTTACGTTAGAGTTAATAAAGACTTGGGGTCCACTGAGCCAGCCATTGTCGCGGACCACCAGCACGAGGCCTTGTGACAAACTCATTATAACTTATCGCACCGGTGGCTCAGTCAAACTCCCCCCAGCAACGCCACCGCCAAGTATCAAGTTTTGGTAGCACGTCTTGCCTCGGGGAGTTTCCAGGTTAAGTGAGGCGCAGTAGAGGTTGCAGGTGGTGGTAAAGGTGATGCCTGGGGGAGTGAGAAGGGAGGGTTGGGGCGAGGAGGTGGTGTCACGGTTGACACACAACAAACTCTCACATCAAGGAGCTGCTTTGAACGACCAGTGTTGACAGACAGCACCTTCCTCACTCTCCTGGAGCTTGACACCTACTTAGCAACGTGTGAGTGAGGCAAGAGGGACATATGATTGAGACAAAAACAACGTGAGTGAGGCAAGAACAACGTGAGTGAGGCAAGAACAACGTGTGAATGAGGCAAGGAGAACGTGTGAATGAGGCAAGGAGAACGTGTGAGTAAAGCAAAAGGAACTGAGGAACACTTGGAGAAGAGCGCCATCAACTCACAATAACACACAGGTAAAAACACACACACTACCCTCAGTCTCGTCACACAAACATGGTCGGTCGGTAGCCTCAGTGTAATACAAACCTCTTACACAATATTCCCTTTGAGAATAACATTACTACCATGAAACATGTCCCTCCTCCCTCCCTCCCTCCCTCCCTCCCTCTCTCCTTCCCCCCTCCTTCTCCCCCTCCCTCTGTCTCTCTCTCTCTCTGCTGAAAATTGAAAGCACCAAAAGGAATAATGCAAACTTTGTGGGTTTGTACACACAGGCTTCCTACACTTTAGCCATTTACAAATTTCAGCTGGTGTTCAAGACTTTTTTTTTCCTTTTAAAGACACTGAGACATTATACCAGGGGTAGTTTTAAAGGACGCTGGGGACATTTTGTAAGGGTATTTTTAAAGGGCATTTAGGCATTGTCCAAGGGTATTGAGACAGTTTCTAAGTGTGTGTAATCACAATTAGAGAAGAGTCTTATCCTAGTGTCATAGTGAAAGGTACAGTGTCAGTATTTTCGCACACACACCCAAAAGTCCTCCTCGGTAAACACTTAACATAACGTCAGTGGAGAATAACTTTTTAAACCCTGTATCTTTTTTCTTCCTCCGGAGTTCTTTCATTTCTTACGACTCTCAAGATCTTTTGCCGACCAAGAGCAACAAAACTCACATCAAGGTTTGTGTTTTTTTCTTCAGTGTTCCCGGGAGTGTGGGAGACTGAGCACTTACCTGAGGAACACGACGCTGCTCAGGTAAACAGGTGAGGTACTTGACGTGGGAACCAACTATCTACTGAGTATCATTGAATCACCTGAAGATTAACCCTACAGCTTATTACACCTGATGATTCAACAGCACCCTAACGCTAACCGGGATGGGGGGTTAGGTTAGTGTATCTGCCAGTCTCTACCACAGTGTGTCTGCCACAACCCTCCCTCCCATCCTCCCTCCCTCTCACAATTAATATGAGTGTCAAGATTTCCTCTTCCATCAGCGAGGTGGGAGAGAATATCCTCACCTTCCAACACCTAAGGAGATTACCCCCTACCCCCCCCCCCCAACCCCGTACAAGAGACAACACTCACCCAGGTCTCCTTCTTAGCGTCTGGGTCGACGAAGATGAGGTGCGTCGCCGTCAAGTAGAGCGTCCCCGTCGACTTCCTGTTGCTGAACCTGTCCAGCAGCCTCACGTTCTCCACCTGTAACACAAAATTGTTATCAGTGTTTCTCTACTGTAACACAATAATACTCATCGGGTGTTTCTCCTGCAAAACACTTAGCAACACTGCTACAAGATATACGGTAGTCTAGTTTTTCTCATGTTACACTACCACAGAAACACTACCACAGAAACACTACCTCACGTATATAGATCAGTCTTGTCTCACCACTCAACACACGGAACATAATTGGTTGTAACTTCTACTCCTTAATATCATGTGAAGTAATTTATCGTTGTATTTTTACCTATTAAAACTTGTTCTCTCAGTCTGTTGTCAGTAATTGCTACGGATGTGTGTGGGAAGAGTGGTCCCTCTCACACAAACAAGGAGTGGTAGGAGTGGTCCCTCTCACACAAACAAGGAGTGGTAGGAGTGGTCCCTCTCACACAAACAAGGAGTGGTAGGAGTGGTCCCTCTCACACAAACAAGGAGTGGTAGGAGTGGTCCCTCTCACACAAACAAGGAGTGGTAGGAGTGGTCCCTCTCACACAAACAAGGGTGATAGAGGTGGTCTCTCACAAAAAAAAGGAATACAGGGGGTGATGGAGGAGGTAAGGGTGGTGAGGGGGGAAATAAGGGTGAGAGGTGAGGGTAGGGATCAGGGAAGCACCGTAGAAACAACACACACTCGGGGGTTTAAGCACGACCCATTGTTTGTATGGCCAGGGCCGGGTACTCCTCTCCACCACCACCCACCCCACCCTTCACCATCACACCCTTCCTCCAACACCACCACCCACCATGACGCCTTGTGTGTATATATTCCCTCCATTGTTTTCTTTGTGTGTGTGTGTGTGTGTTTTGTTTCCTCCCTTATTACGATTCTCTGTTCCTTGGACCTACATTGTACACTCGCCACAAAAAATCCTCCAACAGCTTTCAGATTTCTGCCTCATGTCATCTCAGAATGGTTGGTATGCCTGGGTCTGAAGTGCCTCTCAGTATTTCGTAATAATATATGTTGGTCGTCTTTATTGTATTTACGGGTGAAAAGAAGTAATTTAATTTGCAATAACACTTCCTCAGAGCAATATTCAGATTTCTCGTTCGTTTTGTCATATTGTATCACCCTTAAGAGTGGTCGAGAACTTTTGGTGACGATTGTGATGACTTCCGAAATGCTACCTGCAACTCGTGATGTCCCGGGAGGGTTGGTATACGTGGCTCTGTGTCCCGGGAGGGTTGGTAGGCGTGGCTCTGTGGCTCGAGAGGGTTGGTATGCGTGGTTCTGTGTCTCGAGAGGGTTGGTATACGTGGCTCTGTGTCTCGAGAGGGTTGGTATACGTGGTTCTGTGTCCCGGGAGGGTTGGTATACGTGGTTCTGTGTCCCGGGAGGGTTGGCATACGTGGTTCTGTGTCTCGAGAGGGTTGGCATACGTGGCTGTGTCCCGGGAGGGTTGGTATACGTGGTTCTGTGTCCCGGGAGGGTTGGTATACGTGGCTGTGTCCCGGGAGGGTTGGTATGCGTGGCTCTGTGGCTCGAGAGGGTTGGTAGGCGTGGCTCTGTGGCATACTGGTCCTACTACATTTGGTAACCGAACACCATATTAATTACGCCGAAATAGACACACATTGCATTATTTATGTTAAACTATATACCCTCTCACCCCTCCCTCACCCTCTCTCACCCCTCCCTCACCCTCACACACCACCCCTCCCTCACCCTCACACATCACCCCTCCCTCACCCTCTCTCACCCCTCCCTCACCCTCACACATCACTCCTCCCTCACCCTCACACACCACCCCTCCCTCACCCTCTCACCCCTCCCTCACAGGTCACCCCACCACCCAACACCACCACGGTTCAGCTCATCAAGTAAACTAATCTTCCCCAGTTAAGTACCCAATTAACACTGTAATTTATAGCTAAACTACCCCAGGTTTGGAGGGGGGGGGGAGGAATGGGTTCGAAAAATATGAGAGAAAGAGAAAGATAGGAAGAGAGGGAGGAGATAAATTACATAAATAATAATAATAATAATAATAATAATAATGTATACACAACCTGCCCTCAATACAGTTCATCCCCGATAAACTGGACTGGACTATCTATCTGTCTATCTATCTATATATCTATCTAGCTACAGAGAGAGAGAGAGAGAGAGAGAGAGAGAGAGGCAGGAAAGTAAAGTAATCCAGTATAGATGAACAGGTCTACATCACCACGCTCAGTCTGTCTCATATACAACCAACCCAAAGTGCATCAAGACCTCAGACGTCCGAAAGATTATGACGAAGACCAACTCGACTGATTCAAGACGCGCCTCAGGTTGCCATTCGTTTTCAATCCCATCAGTGTTGGAGTGACTGAATGTATGACTGAATGTATGTTTGGGTATGTGCAGGTTCTCACGGAGTCGAATATAATTTTTCTTCCTAAGGTTAAAAGAGCGCCCCCCTTGCTACGGTAGAGTCTCAGTATAGTATTATCGCCATTTCAGATGTTTCAGTGGTGTAGCGTCAGTGAGGTAGGTAGATGGCTTCTCACATCACCATTGAGGAGGGAGTGCTTTTAGCCTGGGGCCTTCTGAGAGACGGAGTTCTGTTAATACCACCACAAAGACGCGGAAACCTAAAATAAATCGCTATTTACTGATCCATAATTTCGTTGCCAGGTAAAAGGTGGTTATATACGATATGTGTTACAAAGCCCCGCGTGAGGCATTATATCTGGTAACACTGAGGCTGGCTATTACTGGCAGTCCTGGACGATATTTATAGAGCAGTCACCACACGCGCATTTTCAACTAAGGTACGCCGCCCATGGGAGCTCTTAACGGCCCACGGTTTTGACCTACCTTGAAACTAGTGACCTTTTTTGACCTCAACCTTGATGTGTTTGTCAACTTGTCATAATTATTTACTTGAAGAATATTACTCGGTTCTCAGTTGACTTAAATATCTCTTGGGGTATTATAACTTAACCCCTTGAGTATGATGACTTAACGCCTTGAGTATGATGACTTAACCCCTTGAGTATGATGACTTAACCCCCTTGAGTATGATGACTTAACCCCTTGAGTATGATGACTTACCCCTTGAGTATGATGACTTAACCCCTTGAGTATGATGACTTACCCCTTGAGTATGATGACTTAACCCCTTGAGTATGATGACTTAACCCCCTTGAGTATATTTATTTATTTATTTATTTATTATTATTATTCTTTTTACGGGGGTTAGCCCACCCGGGCACAGGTCACTGACTCACATCGGGGCCTAGGGAGTAATAATAATAATAATAATAATAATAATAATAATAATAATAATAATTCAGAGAAGTAAAATTTATAATAAAAATACAAAAATAAAAATAATAATAATAATAATAATAATAATAATAATAATAATAATAATAATAATAATAATAATAAAGAACCATAAATAAATACAAAAATGAAAAAAAAAGATGAAAAGTAAGAAACAATACATGTATGTTGTGTTGTCAATAGTAAGAGAAACAATTGAGACCCTGCAATTGTGTGTAAATGAGGGAGAAAGACAGATCAGCAACCTGAGACTTGGTCACAAGTTCCTTGATGCCATATGGCAGCAGGGTCTACCATTAGACAACACATTATGCTTCCAATATCTTCCCAGGTGGTAGTACCTCCCTGTTTGATACTTGCCTACTACCTACTAATGTTTGGTAAGTCTTATTTTCTCACAATATTATTTCTTTATGATCTTTAAAAGTTCTTCCAGCCAGACCTGAAATAATGTGTCTTGGTGGAGAGGGTGGCTTAGGTTAGGTTGGGTTGGGTTGGGTTGGGTTAGGTTAGGTTAGGTTAGGTTAGGTTAGGTTAGCATTACGGTGATTAATCTTCAGGTGAACTTATAGAGGTAAAGCAACATTTCAATTAACCTTTCCTTACATCGTCGACTATGAACCTGTCACCAAATGCAGAACAATAAGGACAAAAGCCCCCCCCCCCCCCCCTCACACACACACACACAACAATAGACCTCAATCATTCCAGGCGAGTGTCAAATGGGCGGAGTTAGAGGAGCGGCCCCCAATCAGGTCTCAGGAATAAGCCAATCAGGTGTCAAGAGTAAGCCAATCACGTGCCATGGAGCCTTGTTATAGCGTAGGAGTACCTTAGTTAAGTCTTAAGCCCATCAGGTGAGGCAGTTGGTAAGGTGAGGCTCTTTCTTGATTCAGAACACCCTACACTGTATTGGCAAACAGGTTAAAAAAAAAAACTCAGTTAATCCCGAATCGACCCCGTCTGAACTCTGACCTCGGTAGATATATTTCAGGTAGACCCACTGACCTCGGTAGATATATTTCAGGTAGACCCACTGACCTCGGTAGATATATTTCAGGTAGACCCACTGACCTCGGTAGATATATTTCAGTTTATATAGACACCTGTGACTTTGTGAGACAGACGAGGAGAAACTACAATCCTGGAACCATTCATCTTCCCCTCTGTCATCTTCGCCTTCCTCTTCCTCACCTCCCCCTCCTCTCCCACATCTCCGCCTTCCTCTTCCTCATCTCCGCCTTCCCCACTCGTCTCTTACCCCTCACGGCTGGTCATAAACCACCACTAATGCTCCCCACCACCACCCCCCCCCCCTACATTCTCCCACCACACCACGCTGCCAACTAGTTCCCTCGTCCACAACAACACACATCATTATTTATTATGACCCCCCCAACAACAACAAAAACAAACACATAAAAACAAACACAACAACAAACACACTACTCCCCTTCAGCCCCCCACACAACACCACCCCCCCCCCCTACAACACTACCCAGCACCCTCCCTTCATCAAGCGAACTAGATATGTTTACCTCGTGTCCGTATTGCACTGTACCACCACAAGGCCACACAAGAATTAGTGAACTGATTGTGTAAATGTGATAACCAACTGCTCTCTGTTGCTGGTGATGATGATAAGGTGTAGGAAATGACACGGTATTGATGAGCTGACAACATACTGGTGAGCTGACAACACACTGGTGAGCTGACAACATACTGGTGAAGTGACAACATACTGGTGAGCTGACAACACACTGGTGAGCTGACAACATACTGGTGAGCTGACAACATACTGGTGAGCTGACAACATACTGGTGAGCTGACAACATCCTCCTCACCTTCACAAACTTTTTCATAGTTCTCTTACCAACTCCTCTTCCTCCCCTTCCTCTTCCTCTTCCTCTTCCTCCCCTTCCTCTTCCTCCCCTTCCTCTTCCTCTTCCTCCCCTTCCTCTTCCTCTTCCTCCCCTTCCTCCAACACCAATTTTTACTGCCATATACAGTTTATTCTCCCATTTCTTTTCATTCTAATCTCTTTCTCTCCCTCTCACTCTTTCTCTCCCTCTTCTCTTTAATTTCCGTTCCACATTCAGACAACAGTAGGGAGCGTCCTCTTCCCCTCTGTCCCACACTCCTCCTCTTGTTCCACACTCCTTCTCCTGCCCCACACTCCTTCACCTCTGTCCCACACTCCACACACTCCAGACCTTTATCCAACACTCAGCCGACCAGCAACAGGATTGAGAACAAGAGGGGGAGAGGGGGCAGAGGAGTGGGGGGGGAGGAGAGGGGTGGGAGAGGTAAGGAGTGGGGAGGAGAGGGACGGGTGGGTGAGGGAGGTGTGAGAGTAGCACAAGTAGAGGGATTTCCCCATGAGAGCATAGGAGTGTAGAAATGGAACACCCACTACCCCTCCCCAACCCACTACCCTTCCCACCCAGTGTACTCTCTCTCTCTCTCTCTCTCTCTCTCTCTCTCTCTCTCTCTCTCTCTCTCATTCCTTCTTTAGTCCTTTTTACTTCATATATTATGTTTTATTGTGTTACGAGTCTCTATAGTTCAGTTAACTAATTAATGCTATATTAAATCTGTGTGTGTGTGTGTGTGTGCGTGTGTGTGTGTGTGTGTGTGTGTGTGTGTGTGTGTTTATGAGGTAATTTTCACAATGCAGATTTTTAAAGCCAAGTGAACAATATGCTAACCAAGTGTCTCCATAGAGCTAGCTGACGCACACATCAAAACAGACGCACTGTAGTTAACTAGTTCGGGATAATTTACATTGACGAATATGACAGACCCCCCACAAAAAAAAATAAATAACCGTATATCTTTATGAATATGTATAATAACGGACACGATATTACGTTTTGGATAATAACTGTTCGTGTATACATACATATATACATAAATAACACCTCACATAGTTGTAACTTGTGTTTAATGGCTCCACGTTTGGGGGATTAACACCAGTGTATATTTTTTTTTCATGTTTATTTCAATATTTTTCACCAACTAGAGGTCCTGTGGGGTGACTTGTAGAGTGTCGTAACTCGTCGTGTCGTAACTTCTCGTGTGTCGTAACTTGTCGGTGTTGCTCACATGTTTCCCTGACTCTGCTATGTAAAGTATTGTAGGCGTGAACGTTAATTAAATGTGTTCCCATCTTGTACACCTGTCAGCCTACAGAGGTGAGTGGCCAGGTAGAGAGATTTACCTCATTAATGTGGTAGATAAGACGCGGATGGTTTAAGGTGTCACAAGTTCACTATTGATGTATATAAATTCAATAATGTCTGTATCTTGAGGTAAAGTGAGTCACGTCACCTCGTCAAAGAGAGGACCTCCATTATTGAGTGTCACGGGGCAGAGCAGTGTGTGGTGGTACTGTGTGGTGGTAGTGTGTGGTGGTACTGTGTAGTGGTAGTGTGTGGTGGTACTGTGTAGTGGTACTGCGTGGTGGTACTGTGTGGTGGTAGTGTGTGGTGGTAGTGTGTGGTGGCAGTGTGTGGTGTTACTGTGTGGTGACAGTGTGTGGTGGCAGTGTGTGGTGTTACTGTGTGGTGGCAGAGTGTGGTGGCAGTATGTGGTGGCAGGACCTCCGCAGACTGAATAAATGACAGAAAACTTGCGAAATGTAATGGGTTATGTGACGCCGTGGAGGAGGTCAGCCCCATCTACTGAGTGTGAAACATGTAGGACTGGCGGTAGTAACCATCTCCTCACACAGACTGGCACACTCGTCCACCAAGTGCCAGGTCGGCAGTTACCACACACTGGCTGGCACTTCCAGGTCAATAGGTGGCCATGTGTCAGCCTAGAGTGGCCAATGTGAAGCCTGGGCCAGAGCTGTCTCCCTGGTATTCGGAGATAGTCCAGGGGCAGTTCTAATACCAGACAGGAGACTTGTTTAAGATACATAAGAGACAGTGTTACACCAGATCATATCACACATATAAGACACATGAGAGGCAGTGTTACACCAGATCATATCACACATATAAGACACATGAGAGGCAGTGTATTACCAGTTCATCATAACACATAAGACACATGAGAGGCAGTGTTACACCAGATCATATCACACATATAAGACACATATTAAGTAGTGTATCACCATATACTAGACTTTTATGTACACTTCTTAAGTTAATTCGAAGATTGAGGTGTTAGCTGCTGCCCTTCCACGCATTGCCCTCCTGCTCCTGACCATCCATGCATTGCCCTCCTGCTCCTGACCATCCATGCATTGCCCTTCTCTTGCCCAAAACCATACAATACCCTTCCTCTTGCCCAAACTGTTCACTGGAACTTTCCCTCTCACGTCAACAACTTTCTGTGTTCACTTTCTCTCCCGTGAATAACTTTCCCAGAGTTGAGTTAATTAACTTCTCCAGTGCTCTGTTAACTTCCCCTTACAATATAGTGTTAACCCCCCCCCCCCCTACGACCAGTTAATACTTTCTCACTGTTAGTCACTGTTAGGGTTCACTGTCAGTCACTGTTAATGGTTTCACTGTAAGGAGTGCAAGGTTCACTGCTTAGGATTCACTGACAGAGTTCACTATTAAGGTCAGTCTCAGCGTCACTGTCTGGGTCACTGTCAGCGTCACTGTCAGCCATAATAACCAAGTCTGCCAGGAGATATTGCCTCGCCATCTCCTCCTCGACTACATTTTCCCCCCAGTTACGAGATCTAGAGTTTTAATATAGCACCCCCACCCTTTTCCTCCATTTTCTTCCTGTATCTGGAGACTTTTTTCCCAATTTTCTCCTCCTTTTATTTTTTTTTCCCCTGAAGCGGGAGATTTTTCCTTCACAAGCGTAATTAACAACAGATTACACTTCGTTATTAATACGCTTCTCCCCCCCCCCACTCCCCTACCTCCCTCACCTACCCCTACTTCGCTCCCCACCCTCACTCTTTCCCCCGCTTCCCTCCCTCATCTACCTCTACCACGCTCCCCCTCCCCCACTTCCCTTCCTTACCTACCCCTCACCTCCCACACTCCTCTCTCCCCTTCCTCACCTTCCCCTCCCACGCCCCCCCCTCTGCCCCCCCTGGCCCCTCCCACACATTATTAAGCATGCACCTTAAAATAACACCCTGTAAATAATTCTTTGTTCCCTCTATATGGGCGAGAGGTAAAGAATAACCACCACCTAACCTGCCCTCCCACCTGTGTGTGTGTGTTATTGAAAGGGTTAAAATTGTACATCACACACACACACACACACACACACACACACAGTGATTGCAATCTTAACTGTTTCTACACACGAGCTATACCAAGGGAGAGAGAGAGAGAGTCTCCAGTCACTTGGGTCTAACTCTGCGGACTCACCCACCCATATTTCACTACCCGGGCCGGACACTTCCCTCACCCCTTAATAATTTCTTCACTATCTTGCTGGAATTGGAAGAGTTTCTATCCGAGGAAGACTCTCATGTAGTGACTCATTCTTCACGTCGCCCCAAAACGGTGAAGGCAACAAACCCCCAGAAGCTCCAGGAGAGGTTCAAACACCAAGTGAATGGAGGATCAAGGAGTAGCACATGCTTTCAGATAGCAGCTCGACGTAGGACTGATAAACAACCCAACAAGAAACAATCTGAAACCGAGAGCCGAATCCTCAAAGGTGTCATCACTAAAACCTGCAGCGGGACCCTCGGCCAGATCAAAAGAAAACACCAGGATTGGTTTGATGAAAATAGCCAGTTGTATTGACGGACGCCTCTCTGGTAAACTTGCTGCCTTCACTGACTCAGTCTCGGTCTAAAGCTGATACCTTCCGCCAGAAGAAAGAAATGGCCAAGTGCAAACTTCTCGAAATGAAGAGCAAATGGCAGACTAAAAAAGCTTATGAAACGCCAAAAAAATGTGGATCAACACCAAACGTGAGAACTTTTCAACTCGACTGAAGAAAGATATAGCCCAACTACTCATGATGCGCCCCCCCCCCTCCACTCATCCGACGGTAACTCCGGTAACTACCTAATTAAAGATGAAGAAGCATTCGTCAGCGCTGGAAAGAACAATGTCATTCGCTGTTCAACCGAAACACCGATGTGGATGTCCTGACTACCCAGCAGGTCCCTCAGCATCCAGAGCTGACCCACCTCAGCTATCCTCCATCCCTGGATGAGGTAGCTACTGCCATCAAACAGATGAAAAATAACAAAGCCTCAGGGCCTGATGGATATCCCAGCCAAGGTGTATAAAGCAGGAGGACCTCTGCTTACCAGCCGTCTCCACTCTCTCCTGGAGAATATCTGGGAGAAGGAGGAAATCCCCCAAGACCTTAAAGGCCTTGTCAATATTTATAAGAACAAGGGAGACCGGTCAGACTGTGGCGGGATCTAGCAACACACACACAACCATCCCACCCGCTTCTCCACCACACCGCCACCCAATCCTCCGCCCCACCACCACCACATCAACGCCATTCCTTCTCTCCACCACACCAGCGCCATTCCTCCTCTCCACCACACCAACGCCATTCCTCCTCTCCACCACACCAACGCCATTCCTCCTCTCCACCACATCAACGCCATTCCTCCTCTCCACCACACCAGCGCCATTCCTCCTCTCCACCACACCAACGCCATTCCTCCTCTCCACCACACCAACGCCATTCCTCCTCTCCACCACACCAGCGCCATTCCTCCTCTCCACCACACCAACAGCACACCATCACACCCACCCACCACACCACCACTCCCTACCCAAGACATTAATGTTTAAATATCTTATACACACTAAGTGGGTGAGACGAGCATCCACACGGGCATGGCTGTGGTGTAGTGAGGTGCAGCTGGGTGTTGCCCCCCCCCCCCCCCCCCCACCCCCAACACTGGGAACAAAATAAAGATAAAAAAAACTGGTCGCGACATAAATCAAAGTGACACATGACACTGATAGCTTGTTAGGGTCATTATTTCTCCTTTGTTTATACAGTAACTCGGCCTTATTACACCTTCCTACTATTTCATATAACACTTTTTTGTTTATTTTTTTTTTAATTTCTTAATCTATCTATCTATCTATCTATCTGTCTTTCTGTCTGTATAAGTTAATATTTTCGTAAGTGACGGGAATGAGAGAAGGTATTTAATGTTGGTAGAGTCACTGTACAACATTCACGCCATATTAGACCACTAAGCTTTACGTCGTAGTTAAGTGAATCGGTTATATGCATTCTCGAATCACCACTTAAGAGGAAAAATATCGTGTCATAACTTAAGGGAATCAGTGTATTAACTTCTTGGGAACTTATGTGTCAAGCGAGGCGTCAGTATATAGCTTTTTCCTTTTAGTTCCCCCTCATAATCCATTCTCACCCCTTCCTCCCCCCCTCCCTCCATCCCCCCTACCTCTCCTCTACCCCCTCCATCCCTTCTACCTCTCATCTTCCCCCCCCTCTCTCTCTCAATCTCCACCCCTCCTCCCCCCCTCCATCCCCCCTACCTCTCCTCTACCCCCTCCATCCCTTCTACCTCTCCTCCTTCCCCCTATCTCTCACCCTCGACCCCCGCCCCCCCCACCATGGTCATTAGCTGCCTCACTGTCACCTCTCAACACCGTAATTACAAAAGGGTTTTACTTTAATTAAGGAGAAAATGGATTCGCTGACATTAAGAGAAAGCGAATTTTACATAATAAAAAAGAAAACAGTTTTACCTTAATTAACAACAGAATGAGGTAATTAGACGTCACAAAAGCGGGACTATTCTGTACCATCATCATTATAGGTTCTCATACTATAATGAAGAGATTATAGCAGCGTCATTAACACCTGCAACACCTAATTTATCTTAACCTAACATAGATTAGCATAACTCTCTTAACCTATTTTATTTTAGACAAGCTTAGCCTTTACTGACATACTGTACCTAACTTTACTTACACTTAACCTAACGAAACTCTAACTTATCGGATCTTCCATGATCGAACCTAACCTAAGCCAACAGCTACCCTAACCTAACCTAAAGGGGAGGCGCTTAAGAACGACCAGGACAGGCTTAAGTGGTCCTGCTAGCCACTTGTACACAATCCCCCGAGGTAATGTTTGTTTACAAGTCTCAGCTGATAGGAGATGGGAGCGCGTGTCCTAACTGGAGATATGAGCGCGTGTCCTAAGTGGAGATATGAGCGCGTGTCCTAACTGGAGATATGAGCGCGTGTCCTAACTGGAGATATGAGCGCGTGTCCTAAGTGGAGATATGAGCGCGTGTCCTAACTGGAGATATGAGCACGTGTCCTAAGTGGAGATATGAGCGCGTGTCCTAACTGGAGATATGAGCGCGTGTCCTAACTGGAGATATGAGCGCGTGTCCTAAGTGGAGATATGAGCGCGTGTCCTAAGTGAAGATATGAGCGCGTGTCCTAAGTGGAGATATGAGCGCGTGTCCTAAGTGAAGATATGAGCGCGTGTCCTAACTGGAGATATGAGCGCGTGTCCTAAGTGAAGATATGAGCGCGTGTCCTAACTGGAGATATGAGAGCGTGTCCTAACTGGAGATATGAGCGCGTGTCCTAAGTGAAGATATGAGAGCGTGTCCTAAGTGAAGATATGAGAGCGTGTCCTAACTAGAGATGTGAAAACGCATACTACATATCACATGTGGATATCTTTGGCGGAGCAATTTTCGAAGCAACTTTTATAATGCCATATTTGTTTCGTAACTTCAGTGCACCAGCGAGACGCATCCTTGCATCACCAACCAGCGAGACGCATCCTTGCATCACCAACCAGAAGCAAAACAAAAAAAATGCCCGAACTTTCCTGAGTCATTTTCACATCCTTAATTAAAGTGAGTCGATAAGATACAGCAACCTCGAGTCATCGGTCATATCAACCTCGAGTCATCGGTCATATCAACCTCGTGTCATCGGTCATATCAACCTCGAGTCATCGATCATATCAACCTCGAGTCATCGATCATATCAACCTCGAGTCATCGGTCACATCAACCTCGAGTCATCACTACAAAAAAATACGTATTAAACTGAGTGATTCAATTAAGACTAAATATACGAGTCTTAACTTAATGAGACAATTTAAGCCGTTCTCATATCACTAATTAGGATATTAAAACGCGTACGAGTGTTTGAGAATTCTGGCCTGTGACTTTGACCTCAGATATGGCCATTACAACTGTCATCTGGGTGGAAGAGGGAGGGAGGGAAGGAAGGAGGGAAGGAGGGAAAGGGAAAGGGAGAAAGGGAGTGTGTGAAAGTGGATATGATACACAAGACAACTTAAAGGTTACCATAATCATCCAATCTTTCCTCATTATTCATTACTTATTCTTCTTTTTCTCTTATCATCTTTTCTCTTTCCTGCTGTGCGTTCTTTGAGTCTCCTTATTGTCCATCTCTTTCCTTTCCTCTCTTACTCTTTCCACCTCTCATTTCCCCCCATTTTCTTACATCTTTCTCATCTTCTCCTCTTTCCTCCTACTCCATTACCCTTCCACTTTCTGCCTCTCCCTTCCCCTTCCATCTTCATTTCCTTCCTCCCACCATCATCTTTTTTCCCCCTCCCTCCTCTTAGAGCCACAGGTGCAGGAGGGGGCCACTTCCACACGCTGTCCACCCTGGCAGGTAGTGTAGTATGTCCTCGTTAGTCTTCCTGTTATATCTCTTCCTCCTCCTGTGTGTGTGTGTGTATCAGAGTGTACATACATAAGTGCGTCAGTGTGTATGCAGCAGGGGGAGGACCACATGGGGCTACTGTGTATTGATCCACACACACACACACACACACACACACACACCTGACCCACATATACCAAAGCTCGGTACTGATCCCCAGGTAATATAAGGGTGAAGGGAAACATAAGTAGACCGCTAAGGGTTAAACATTACTCTTCCTTAACCGCGACAGAGTAAAGGGTTTCGACAGCTGTAACTCAGTATAGCGACGAGAGAAACTATTGATTATTATTGAACCTTTCTGGGAACTTGTTGTGACGTAAAGACACAACAAGTTTGGTTAAAGTGTATTGATGTGTTTGTCTAAGTGTTTGAGAGTTGGTATGTCGGACGGGATACCAGATAGAGAAACGATACAGTTTTATGAACGTCTATTATTGTTTTTACGGGTTATGGTGTTTACAGGTCACTCTCTCACCTCCACGGGGTAACAAAAGCGTCCCCTGTAATGCCTTAAAATACGAAGTGAGGATAATACTCGCCCCTTGATCCCGTGTACTGAGTTTCATCGATATTCGTTGCATATTTACAAACTTATTTCCGTCGCAACTCACACACGGGAGACGAGAAAAGGTGGAAATGTGGAGAAATTGTGATAATGTAAAATGGGAAAAGAATGTGGGAATTTGGTTAACAGGGTTGGCATGAGGGTAAAAATCTGAGGAAGAAAATAAGGAATACAGAAAAAAAACGCTGTGTTATTTTTGCAAAGTAGTGAAGGTATTATTTGTGTTATCGAGATGTTGAGAGGGGTTGGGACTACGGCTGCATCTACGCTATTGATTGGCTCACAGGGGCCCGAGATAGCTTCAGCGATGATGATTGGTTGCGCAAGATAACGGGTTCACCCTTTTCTCCTTGAAGCTGATGTAAATTTTCTAGGACCACAAGTTTTCTCGCTCCTAACCTAACCTAACCTATCTTATCCTAACCTAACCATACCATCAACATTTAGCATTAAGTAGAAAAAGTCATCATGATATGGTATAGAATGTCATTACACACACACACACACACACACACACACACACATACATGCAAACACACAGATATAGCATAGCGGAATTTTTTTTACTAAAGGCGAGTTAAAAATTGGCAATTAGCGTGTGGGCGAATCCATCTGACTTGCCCATTCCCCTCCATTGTGATGTACAGCCCATGTGGCCTTGACCTGCGTTTATGGCAGGCACAGCAGCAGGCACAGCAGCGGGTACAATAGCAGGCACAGCAGAAACGTACAATAGCAGTTACAGCACCCAAGAAGAGAGGAGGAATTCAGTAAGGCACAGCAGCAAGTACTAATCATAGCAGCAGGAATCAGTCACAGCACTAAGCGACAGCAGACATAGGGGCGGGCGGTGATCATTACCTGAGATCAATAACAGCAGGACACCACAGCGAGGACCCTTACCACGTCCCTCCCTGCCTCTACCACGTCTCGCCCTGCCTCTACCACGTCCCTCCCTGCCTCCACCACGTCCCTCCCTGCCTCCACCACGTCCCTCCCTGCCTCTACCACGTCCCTCCCTGCCTCCACCACGTCCCTCCCTGCCTCCACCACGTCTCGCCCTGCCTCTACCACGTCCCTACCTGCTTCCACCACGTCCCTCCCTGCCTAAGACTCTACCTTAAACCTGAAGCGTGTTCTTAGGTGGGGGGGGGGGGGTTACAAGGGACTTACAAAGACAAAAATTCACATGAGGGAAAGACTTAAGCATTTGGAGGCAGGATTACTGGTGGAGACGACACACACACACACACACACACACACACACACACACGGAGACGATTAACGCTATTGTCTCTTGTTCCAATTTCCGGGTCATGTTAGCGTTGTGCCATCGTCTGCAGTTACAGCCATCAACCTTCTTGCTGTAGATGGTGGCAGTACAAGGTGGCAGGTGTTGGCACTTAACTCCATCTGACTGCCAACGCGGTAGTATTTTATGGGTGACAACAGCACTATGGCTTATTACCAACACCCACGAGATCTCACACTATTACCAACACCCACCTCACATTATTACCAACACGCAAAAAAAAAAAAAAAATACTTATATCCATGTTAACGGTTTTGGCAACATTTCTTCACTCGTCCACACAACATACTTAAACTATGATGGAGATTAACATAGTCTTCAATTCATCATAACTTAAAATAATCTAGATATAAATAAGAAAGTCATCGTAAATCACAAAAGTCATCATAAATCACAAAAGTTATCATAGATCACAAGAAAATCAAGAAATCGCAAGACAATCAAGTCATCACCTCAATTTAATTAATAATCAAGACAAAATCAGCAATATCTGAAAAAGAGACGAAGTTAATGATCAAATAAAAATAATCAGTTTATAGAAAGAAATTCAATTGCAATATTTTTTTCACCCAACAAGGAAGTTTCTGATCAGGAAGACAACAGTGATCAGGAAGACAACAGTGATCAGGAAGACAGCAGTGATCAGTAAAACAGCAGTGATCAGGAAGGCAACAGTGATCAGGAAGGCAGCAGTAACTCGTCTTGATACACGAGAGGACAAACACAGTAAATGTGACAGTTGTGTTTACTTCAGGTCCACACTACAGGTCCATATTACAGGTCCACACAACCACAGGTCCACAAAACCACAGGTCCACATCACAGATCCATACCATTACAGGCCCACACAACCACAGGTCAACACAACCACAGGTCCACATCACAGATCCATACCATTACAGGTCCACACAACCACAGGTCAACACAATCACAGGTCCACATCACAGATCCATAGCATTACAGGTCCACACAACCACAGGTCAACACAACCACAGGTCCACACAATCACAGGTCCACATCACAGATCCATACCATTACAGGTCCACACAACCACAGGTCAACACAACCACAGGTCCACACAATCACAGGTCCACATCACATATCCATACCATTACAGGCCCACACAACCACAGGTCAACACAACCACAGGTCCACATCACAGATCCATACCATTACAGGTCCACACAACCACATGTCAACACAATCACAGGTCCACATCACAGATCCATAGCATTACAGGTCCACACAACCACAGGTCCACACAACCACAGGTCCACACTACAGGTCCACACAATCACAGGTCCACACAACCACAGGTCCACACTACAGGTCCACACAATCACAGATCCACACTACAGGTCCACACACTGTCTTAAGGTCTCACCCTGACCCCTCGCGCGTCCTCTACGTTACAGGCCACACCCTGGTGACCCGCTCCCCTCATCTCCACACGACAACCTTTGACTCACAGCCTGCAAAAGTTTAAGGTTATCTTTACTTCAATCTCAAGCTTAAATGGTTACAAGCCTCACTCTCAAGCTTAAATGGTTACAAGCCTCACTCTCAAGCTTAAATGGTTACAAGCCTCACTCTCAAGCTTAAATGGTTACAAGCCTCGTCCTTACAAGTTTTTTAAGACCCTGGGTGGGGGGGAGGGAGGGGAGATCTTGGTTTGGATATCGAAACATTAAGGAGTTAAGTCAGACAAGTCAACGCTGCTTTAGGCTGAAGGAAAGGCATTGACAAGATGCTTATATAGAATAAATTCAACTGGTGGATTAGTACAGCTGAAGCATATTACAGCAGCAGAGTCAAGGGGGTTAACCTTCACATTACATGAAAAGGGACAAATAGTTTTTTGATTATAGGATGGAAGTCAATTAATTTTATAACTACGTGCTGAGAGAGAGAGAGAGAGAGAGAGAGAGAGAGAGAGAGAGAGAGAGAGAGAGAGAGAGAGAGAGAGAGAGAGAGAGAGATCTTTAATATTAATGGTAATAAAACTATGTGAAGATTACGCTAATCAGCTCATTTCACCTGGAGATCAACCACCCTAACCTAACCTACCAGTCCTAAGTAACGTTATGGTGATGAATTCGCAGGTGTAATAAGCTGGGGTGCCTAATCTTCAAGTGATCAATAATAATAATAATAATAATAATAATAATAATAATAATAATAACACTATTTTAACCTTGACTGACACACTAACACACTAACACTCTTCTCTCCAACACAAAGACCAGAGGCATATATATTACAAATGTACTAGAAACCACTAAGTATTTACACTCAAGTTATATAATAAAAATCAAGTCAATATTTACTTTCTACCTTCAAAGTCATTAAAATATTTCCAGTGGGTTTATTGATATTTTGGGTCATGAAATTATTGAATTATTTTTTTTTTCCCAATTAACGTTACGAGACTTGAACGAATTATACTGCATCGCTTCCCATCCCGAAAACGATAATTAAAACCGATTAAGAGTCTGCAAACCCGACAAATATTTCGGTTCGACTGTTGAAGAATTTTTGAGAACTCAGGCTGGTGGAATTGGTGACGTTTCTGGCCACCACTAATAAGAGAGGAGAGCAAGGGGTGAGGGGGAGGGGGGATGAGGGGGGAAGGGGTGAGAGGGCTGAGGGGGGAGGGGGGAAGGGGTGAGGGGGGAGGGGGTGAGGGGGGAGGGTGTGAGATGCCTGCTAAAGTGAGAGTATGTTGAGAGGTGGTTTGAAGAATGGTGGTAGTGGTGGTAGTGGTGGTAAGAGGTAGGTGGTTATGGGTGGTAGGTGGTGGTAGGTGGTGATGGTGATGACTTTAACAAGGATAGTGATGATTGTGGCAATATAACATGAGGATGGTGATGTGTTGTGAGTTAACAGTGAAGATGTGTGTGATGGTAACGGTGGCGTAGGAGGCTGCAATGACGACACACACACACACACACACACCAGCAGTCAGACCTCAGGTGGGCTGGGGGCTCGGTACTGTACATTAAGAGCTTAGGATAATCCATTACAAAATCCTACACTACAAAAACGTTTCTATTTCCATCCAACACCAACAGTAGTCAGTAACTCGGTAATGTACTTAAAGAGGAAATATATACCGTCACCTTCACATGAATACAAGTTGAACACAATGATGCGATATTTAATTGGTATAGTAAGAGTTAAAGTCGACTAGTAAAGGTATTAAACACGACCTTATCAACAGAGTATCAGGGGAACACAGTGATATCCTAGGGGCAATAAGTTTCCCTGCGTGAATCTTTCCAATCACAATTTCCCATCAATATACAGGAGGCCCCATCACTACACCCCATCAATATACAGGAGGACCCATCACTACACCCCATCAATATACAGGAGGCCCCATCACTACACCCCATCAATATACAGGAGGACCCATCACTACACCCCATCAATATGCAGGAGGACCCATCACTACACCCCATCAATATACAGGAGGCCCCATCACTACACCCCATCAATATACAGGAGGACCCATCACAACACCCCATCAATATACAGGAGGCCCCATCACTACACCCCATCAATATACAGGAGGCCCCCATCACTACACTGCCAATGGACTTCACGATGTATGGAATTTGCGACCAGGCCAGAGAACACCAGTATAAGGGTTCATTGAGGCGCCATGGGACTATGTTAATGGCGCAAGAAAAAGTATTGTGGTGCTGGGGAAAGTAATTGGTAATGGTGCCGGAGGGGGGGAGGGGGAGGGTAGTTGATCATGACCTTTAACCTCTGTGACCCTGACCCGGCCCCTTAATCTTGAGCCAAGGAATTAATTATGTTAACATGACCCTGGGGAAATTAATCATGATTATTAAGAGAGTTTGGAGACAAGAACCCGCAGTGTCCCAGAGTTTAAGAGCTGAGACACACACACACACACACACACACACTGACACACACACACACCAAACAACCATGCAAGGTGTCAACTACAGAGTATATTGGTCAAAATCCTCACTGTCCCGGGGTTAAGGTCAAAAATAGAACATTGACCTTTCCCTCACTTTGACAGTTGACACTTTTAGCCCACAAAGAAACAAGTGTCAGGTCAGGTCAGGTAAGTGTCGTGATAGTTTTCTAAAGACAAAAAGCCTATAATGGTTCACCTGTGTGTATCTTATGACGAATTAATCACCACATATCGACACTGAGACCCTGACCTTTTGAGAACATTTCCCCCCTGAGTTCTATTTGTGTGTTGAGGTAATGACTGTATGCAAGACGGTAAGCCTGGCCCTCAGAGGTCAACACACTGTGCTGGGTGTTGGTTGTGTGTCATCTCCCACGTGGCACACTAGTCGTCTACACCCACCAGGTCCTCATGATTAACCTATGGGTCTCTACACACACCTGAGAATACACCTTACCTCAGAAGTTTAGCTAATGGTTACTGTCTTCACTTAGTTAATTATTCAGGCGGCAAGATATCCATTGGAAATCTGTTATGTGTATTTAGTAAGTAATGTTGCTAACTTATACCATATAGTGTAAAAATAATAATAAACGGCTTATTAATAGAGTTGCAGCCGGTGTGTGTGTGTGTGTGTCCTCTTTCTCGCTTAAGGACAGACGGACATTCACAGCCGGCACCATACGCCCAGTCTCTCAGGCGGGAAATTAAAAAATCTAATGCCGCCAGTATTAGAGAGGTCAAAGGAAGATCAAAGTCGTCAGGGATTGTTACATCAGACCGCTAGGACCATTAACGAGGACATGGGCGTGATGTAGGGCAGGAGTCACGCGCCCTGCCTCTAATTACTCGGCCACCTGAGCACGTAGGTGGTGGAGCTCCTGCCTGGCTACCCCTGGTTACCTTCAGTGTTCATGCTAGGCGAAGATCAAATTGGTGGTGGTTCATTCTCAACCTGTTCTTGTGCTTTAAATCAGGGTTAACTGGTCAATTGAAGCCGAGACACCACGTTAATGTCCTGGTTGTACGGAGACTCAATGGGAGATAGTTGTGGTTTATTACGTCTAGTTACGGAGAATATTACGATTCGAGTCTTTAATAATATGGGCGTAACCCTTCTTCCCTCTCTCTACCATCAGTACACACCTTCACCCTATCATCTGTACAATGGCTTCAAATCTCAGAACCTCATTTAAGCAGGAGTCTTATTCATACGCCCTAGTGAAGCCTCCCCACACTACATAGGAAAAGCCTGATTGCCCGAAGTGGAAGTGAGTTACGTAGGGCTGAAGACTCATTAGGGGAGTGTGGCTACAATGCACCATTCTTTTGTTATATTAGAAGACTGTACGGCCGGTACTATCCTCGGCCGCCTTCACAGCTGGGTGGACTGGGGGGATGCCTCGGGAGTGAAGTACTGTTGCTACTCTTAGTACTGAAAGCGAGCGTTGTATCCACTCAGCCGCTGTACCCCATTAGTGAAGCCTTGAAGCCTTACCACACCCACACACACCCATCCTTGGCCTCCACCCTCAAACAATCGACCAAAGTACCTCACAAGAGAGACGCTTCCCGCAGGTAACACAGCTTCTCGGCACCCAACAGGAGGCGGCCCTCTCCCCCAGGCAGGTGACTCGCCCCCCTGCCGCCACAACACACGTCTAAGCAAATAACAACAAAATCACGTAACAGGTCCCCTACAGGTCACTAACCCTGACCGTCGTTACAGCTCAAACAACACTGTGTTACACTTGCCAGTCACCCTATACTATACTGTACAATTAATCTGTGACGACCTTGACCTGATGCCACACCATTTACGCAACACTACAAGGAACCGGTTTCATACAGACCGATAAACTCATTTTTGAGATATATATTTCACAGGCAAACAAACAGACAAGGACAACTCTCATTGGCTGCACAGACCACCAATCAAACAAGAGCTAATGAAATCATTCACTAATACACTTCCCCTGCACGTAAAAGCCCATTAGAGAATTGATTAACCCTATAGGCACTGAGGCAAACCACACACACGCACGCACACACACACGCACACACACACACACACACACACACACACACACACACGAGACAAAAATCAATACAATCGGAATAATGTGGGTGGTGGATGAGTGTGGCAGGTGCGGTAATGAGAAGCATGTTTACCTGGCCCGGCGTAGGTAAGCACTGACTGAGTGATTGACTGAATGAGTGGGTGGGAAAGACTTTAAAGACGACCCTCTCTGAGCGGTGTAGTGCTGGGTGGTACTGGGTGGTACTGTGAAGTTCTGAGAAGGTTAGGTTAGGTTAGGTTAGGTTAGGTTAGGTTAGTGCCTATTATACCTAGGGTCCATTTGACTAATAACAGCTCTTTTAATCCGTTTTAATTAGTTACTGATACTGAGATAGAGTTAATCCATTTACTAATCCCTATAAAGAGTTAATCCATTTATTAATCCCGATAAAAAAAAAACAGTGTTGCCAGAATAAAAAAAATAATTCAGTGTTTTCTTGTGAAATAAAATACATTTGTTGTGTTATAGATATATTTATTGTGTGACCCGTATTGAAGACGTTTATGGACATGTTCCTTAGACCAGAGTTGGAGAGAGAGAGAGAGAGAGAGAGAGAGAGAGAGAGAGAGAGAGAGAGAGAGAGAGAGAGAGAGAGAGAGAGAGAGAGAGAGAAGACAGAGTGGGAGAGGAGAGACGTTGTGAAAGGGAAGAGGGATGAGAGAGGGAGAATGGATGGGAGGAGAGAAGAGTAGAGATATCCTTCCCTATTACCCTACCAACACGACCGCCTGCCCCGTTATTCCTAATGAATTACCTTATATTACCTGACATCACCTGGGAGGCTCCTGGCAAGTGGGAATAAAAAGGCCTCTTTCACCTGTCTATTTCAACCAAAGAATACGTAATGTTAGCGTACTGTGAGTGTGTGTGTCTGTCTCCTTGTATGTGAATCATGTAACACAGACAGACAGACAGACAGACAGACAGACAGACAGACAGACAGACACGACGCGACGAAATATCTGACATTCATTTCAAGCTCAAGAATTGTGTCGGATATAAAAAAAAAAAAAATAAAAAAAAATCCAAAGTTAAAAAAAATATCCTCTTAACGATTTAATATATACAAGAAATATCATAAAGAAACAGTTAATTAAAGTGAATGAGACGCTTGAGTTTATAGTACCGGAGGGAAGGAGGAGAGAGGGAGACTAGAGGGAAGGGGGATGGGAGAGTGGGAGATGAGCGGCCCCGGGACTGCCTTAAGTAGGTCAATGTCACCGCCACATCCGCCTCAACCACTTCCACCGCCACTTGTGCTGATGTTGCTGCTGTTCTTCCTGCTGCTGTTGCGCTTTTAACCTTTTCTTCTTTCGCCCCTTCTTCTTCTTCTTCTTCTTCTTCTTCTTCTTCTTCTTCTTCATAATCCTCCTTCTTCTTTTTCCTGTTCACTCTTTCATCTCCTTCTCTTCTTCCCCTTCCTCCACCGTCTATTCTTTCTCATCCTTTCTTCCTCCTCTTCCACCTTCTTCTTCATCCTTCTTCTCTTCTTCCTCTTCCTACTTCTTCTTCCTCTTCCTCCCCACCAATACCAGGGCACCAACAAACAACAAGACACACCACCACCACTGCCAACACCAACACCACCACCACTGCCAACAACACCACCACCCCACCACCCACTGCCACAATCCACACCAACACACACACACCACTGCCAACACCACCACCACGCCAACATCCACCTGCCAACACACCACCACCAACAACACTCACCACCACTGCCAACAACACCAACATCAACACCAACAATAACATGGGCCCCAAAGCACCAATATTAAAGCCAGGTTCATTAGTAGAGCGCCACTAGAATAATTAAGGCCTCCTTCCGTGCCCACCTGTGGTTTGGGCCCATCATTAAGCCTCTGGGAATCGCGAAATTTACCCGATGAATCAGTGTAATACCTGTCTACCTGAAAATTCACCTGCCAGCTTACTTCACCTTAAGATTAACCACCCTAATACCAACCAAATATAGAATAACTTAACATGATTACCCAGACACTAACTTAACATAGCATAACTTAACCTACTACTACTTTCCTGTCATTCAGAATCGAGTATGACGATCATCCAGGTGTGATACAATGGTATGAGTCTTAAGGATGTCACCTAGGTTGGTGAGCTCTGAGGTGGCTCGAGAGGCCGATACGGGACCGGCAGGGCCGTCTGCAGATGCTACAAGTGTAGAGGGCTACATCTAGTGCGGGAGGGGCGGCGATAGCTCTTACAGGCGCTGGCGTTTGTCTGCTTCGGTATTCAGTCTCCCAGGTAAGGGGGTCGATGTGGCACTTTTAAGGATTGTCTTAAGACTATCCCTATACCTTTTCCGTTGTCCACCAGCGTTACGTTTACCGTTCGTAACCGGACTGTAAAGTAGCTGCTTTGGCAGTCTGCTGTCGTCCATGCGGGTAACATGAACAGTCCAGTGCATTTGTTTATGGATAATGGTAGCCTCGATGTTCCTACAGTTGGTGTCAGCGAGAATACTGGCATTTGTTCTCTTGGTGAAATTTTCAAGTACTTTGAAGTACCTACTGTATGTGACCCATGTCTCGCTGCCATACAGTACAGAAACACTGGGGTTGGCCCTCCTCCAGCAAAGGAATAAAAGGTGTTTGGTATGACCCATAAGGCGGCCTTCATCTACAAGCCCAACTCCTGGAGACCTGGCAGCTCCCACCACCTTGCAGGAGGGTCGCCGGGCCGGGGTGGGTGTGAAGATTACTACCTGGCCCGGGTTCTTCAAGGATCGTAAGTTAAACCTTTTCCCTAACTAAAGATGTGGAAAAACTCACCTTAATGTCTATACTTCAGTTCAGATACTCCTGGCTGTGGTACCACCCCTCCTGCAGCCTCGACTCAACCATAACGAAGTGGGGATCTGTTATCCATAGTTACGAAAAAGGAAAATTGTCCAGATAATTTTTTACTGTCTGGTTCATAGAGGCCTGGCAGCACCCACTACGGCGGCAGGTGGGGGTGGTGGGGGTGGTGGGGTGAGGCGGAGGTTATGCTCTCCTGTGATTACCCCCAGCCAAAACCGACCTTCCTTTACCCCAATATGTTCAATACCGCCGCTGGGGGAAGGAGGAGGGGGGGGGGAGAGGAGGAGAGGGGGGGGAGGAGGATGAAAAGAAAAGGAGTAGGGGGGGGGGGGAGTGGAGAAAACCTGTCGATAGGGTTGAGGAGGAAAGGAGAGGGAATGAAGGTAAGAATAAGAGAAAGGAACGTAGGAAGGGGAACAAAGAGGAAGAATAAAAAAAGGAGGAGATAAAACAAAGGATAGAAGAGGAGATAAAAGAAAAAGAAAATGGAGAAGTAAAGAGGTGGATTACAAGAAGAAAGGAAGTGAAACTCGTTACATCCAAGTAAGATAACTCCTGTAGTACCGGCAATGTCCGAATTCTCTAAAGATCAACAACATCCACCTGGCGCTCGTCTTCCCCCTTGTATCCCAGAACACGAAGACCATGAGCACACACATCCGCCTTGGGTAAACTTCGAATGATTGGATATATATGTGAGATGGAGAAGACATAGGTGAAGGATGCTGTTGGGTGTGGTATGTTGTGATTCTGTATGAGGACAAGTGAAGGATGAACGCCTTTGATGGTGAGGGCTAGAGGGCCGACTTTCAAGGCTTTAAGATAGGTGTGTGGTGGGGGTCGTGACACACCTTTACTAACACGCACGCTCAGGCCAGACTCGAAATGGTTACGAAATTACGGACAGACTGACGAACGGGCGGACGGACACACGGACAAGGACATTATGCGAACTGTCTTTAAGTGACCGTGTGAACTATGATGACAAAAGGATGACCTCAAGGTATTCTGTGAGTGTTATGTAAGTTGAAAGTGAATATGTGATGTCTGTCTCATCAGGGTCTGGAGTACGACACACACACACACACACACACACACACACACACACACACACACACACACACACACACACACAAGAAGTTATCCAGGAAATAAATCTTCCTCCCCCATCCTGCTGAAATATCCCAAGTGTAAATAACAGCGGTACTCCAACGTATTCCCTCACTAGTGTAGAATATTCCCAACTTCTTTGGTACACCGTCCAGTATCTAACCTAACCTACACCAGCCTCCTACCACACATTACCTCAGTCTTACCTCAGTGCGTATTGTACTAACTCAGCGATATTAATGTAATCTACCCAAAGAACATTACGGAAAAAAGAGAAAATAAAATATATAAGATAAAAATATTTGCCGAAAAAGAAATGTCTTCTTCTCTGGCAGCTACGATAAATTATAATATTGGATTAACAAATGTCACTGTTGGATTATTTTCAACGAAAGAAAAATTCCATCTTTTCTCCGAGTTAGAGCTGAGAGCCTCCAGGACCCAGAGGTACACAACAACACCATTTGCTCAGAGGGAGAGAGAAAAAAGTCTTTGAAGGCACCAGCTGTGGGCACCAATACTCATCATATTTTTCTTTATATCTTGACCTTTATCTCTTGGATGTAAACTGAGTCTATTTGAGGTCACGGCACTGTAGCTGAGATAAGTTATTGTCATCTCATCAAGAAATAAACTTAATTATGGCACGAATTAGTCATATCACACACACACACACTACCCAGGTGGCTAGTAATGTAAATATCTGTTCACATAGTCCAGGCTGGAAGGGCGCTGCGTCACAACAAGGAAATTACGGCGGGGATCAATTCGCGGCGACCCCACACAAATTCCTGGCCTGGCGCTTACGTCCTCAGAGGGGAAGATATAGTAGGTAGGGAGGGGAAGAGGAGGGTAGGGAGGGGAAGAGGAGGGAAGGAAAGGGAGGAGGGTAGGGAGGGAGGAGGAGAGGGAGATGGGGGGAAGAGGAGGGCAGGGAAGGGAAATGGGAACGAGACGTGGGAGGTAGAGGAGAACAGGGAGGTGGGAGGAAAAGGGGAAGAAGGACAGGGGGAAGTGAGAGGAAGGTAGAGAGAAAGCGAAAGAAAGAGAGGAAGAAAGGCATGGGGGAAGTGAGAGGAGGACGACAGGGAAGGGAAGCAGATGGAGGAGGAGGAAGTAGAGAAAATAAGAGAGAGAGAGAGAGAGAGAGAGAGAGAGAGAGAGAGAGAGAGAGAGAGAGAGAGAGAGAGAGAGAGCTATCGTAACTTAATTCCTATTTCACTGTAACTCTGTAGAGCCGAGGGTAATTAGCCAGACAGACAGTTTGCATCGTCGCCCACACATTCAAGCTGTCACGAACAGCTTAACACATGCAGAAGGTCAATTATAAATGAATTACAGTTGTACCTTGCTGGTCTGGCCGGAGGACACACTACCGCTGTAAATGTGTGTGTGTGTGTGTGTGTGTCCCGCCCACCACCAACCACCTCTCTCTTTCCCTTTACGCCAGTGAAATAGTCTAACAGCAAGCTTCTCATTGCGACATCAACTTTAATTGGCATTATACCGAAACGCATCAATACATCAGCTTCATCATATTAACAGTAACTTAAAACGAGTAATGTTAAACTTGAATCACACTACATAACAACGTTCAAGTCTCACCGTATTAATAACATCATAAATGCTTAAACATAATAACATTAAACTGACTTAACATTACCCTGCACCACATTACATACGATAATTAATACCTCACAACAACGACACAGAGGTTGCTGGTGGATGGAGCTTCAGGGTTAGGTTAGGTTAGTGTGGTGGAAGGGATGAGAAGCACCACAACCTCCACCTTCATCGACTTAATGCTCACAGTCGAAAAAATACCCGGATTTAATGTACCCGGGACAACATAATAGATACCCGTGTTGGTACCGGGTCGTAGGGGTGACCTGGTGATATTATAGCTGGGTTAAATATCAAATAATAAGCTTTTAATTGTGACATTGTTATAATGATTGTCAGCTTCAATCCTTCAGTGAGTTCTTCTGCACTAAGCAAATCCCGTATTCACCAAACTACTGGTGATCAGATACAGAGCTCAGGGTCACCACCTTCATCCCGTGTGACTTATCTCCTGGCGCACCGCGAGCACCAAGACAGGTTTACTTCAGTAAGGTCGCGTCCACATAATTTTTCCAATGGATTGTCAACCATGTTTGCATTGTCCAAAAAAGAAATCTACCACTTGTACGTGATAGGGGGAAGAATGGCCTACGAATTTCACAAAGAAAACCTCTTTAGCTGGTCGTGGAGCTTATCCCATTCTGGCACTGAGCTACATTAGGGTAATTCTTCCATAATAACTATTTTCAGAGTTCTGTTAGACAATCCTATATCACATTCATCAACCTCTCTATTGGCCGGAAGTTCAGCTGAGGCATGATCCCTGGCGTGCTCCCAGACACCTTAATGGGAAGGAAACCTCACCAACTTCGTTTTAATCTCTTCCTCAGCAAGGCTTCAAGGGTGTGTGACTTTGATCTCAAGGTGTTGAATCTATACAGTGAGGAGAGAGAGTCAGGTAATGATCAGAGCAGTGTGGCAGACAGTTTGGAGAGTAGAGTAGTTGCCTTAGTGTTGATCTGACTTCCTCCTCTAGTTGTCACATTTACGCCGAGTCACATCACCACTCCTCCTACAAGCTATGTTGAGAAGGCCATCAGTGGTGGTGTTATCAGTCTGGAGGTTAATTACATTGTGTTAAGGACCAGTTAGCTGTTCAGGAGGGTAGCAGGTGGAGGGAAGACGTCGGGGGGAGGGGGGGGGGAAGACGTCGGAGGGGAAGACGTCGAAGAGGGTGTGGAGACGTCGTGTTAGGGTAATTTACTCAAGTGAAATAAGCTGTGTGGGGGCTAATCTTCATGTGATTTATCTTTTTTTTAATTTTAGCCCAACAGTTGAGGTTGAGACTCGCTACCGGATTAAGGGGAGAACCCAGGAGATGGACACCAGGAACACGAAGGATAAATTCTCTTCCTGAAGGTGCGGCAGTCAGCTGGGAACATTGTCTCTGCAGTGGCGACGATTTACCCTGTGATCCTGGGGCTAGGGTGGTTGCTGGGGAGCTGGGTGTGGGGTTGCTGGGTGGCTGGGAGGAAGTGAAAGGGGGGAGGAGGAGAAAGAATGACAGGGAGAGATGAAGGTTGTGACGGAAGAAGGACAGAGACGGAGAAGAAGAGAGAAATTACGGGAAAGGAAGGAAGGAAGGAAGGAAGGAATATGATAAGTAGAAAACAAGAATATAAGAGGAGAGAGAACCCGCCCCTCAAAAAGTAGATGATAAAGTTGAAATGAGAAACAGTAAACAAAAACAAAAAGCAGTGGGTGGGATAAATCGATGGCTGCCTGAGGTACAGTACATGACGGTGTGGAGAGAGGAGAGGAGGGGGTGGAGAGAGGGGGAGAAGAGAGGGGGAAGAGAGGGGGAAGGGGAGGGGGCGGTACTCATTCATCCTAACACCGAGACCGCTTGTATAGACTTCACTACAACTCATATAGTGTTGGTAATTAATCTGTCTATTTTATTCATCAATTACTCACACATCTTAATAACTTAAACCACACGAAGAGACACCTGGGTTTATTTAACATGATTAAATACCTTGCCATTACCTGGGGGAGTTAGATTAGGTTTGGTTTGGGTTAGGTCAGGATAATTATCGGATACTGTACCATCAAGAGAGCTGTAACACCCGAAAAGCTCAGCCATGTCAATATTTTTTTGGTTTCTCTTTGTTTTATTCGGACTAAATAAACTTCTATTACTAACTTAATATTCCAATGTCAAAGAGTTTCTCGTGTCCTGGGGAATGTTACAAGGTGACTGGTTCACTCTCTCTAACACAGGGGGGACGTCACTCAGCGTCTTGAAGGATAATGTGACCCAATGATGGATCTTATACTTACTGATGAGACGAGAACGACAAACAACGATGTGGGAGACGAGGAAGATGACGAATGTGGCACAGAAAGACGGACTCACCTTCTTCAGGACGGGGACGGAGCGGAAGATGACCTGCTCATGGTCGTCCAGGACCCATGACCGTATCCTGCGGTACATGGCGGCGGTGGCAGGGGCTCCTCGCCTCACCACCTGCCCTAGGGTGTCGCCGCCCGTCTCAGCCACCCTCACGTACGGCCACACGCCTCGTACACAAATATTACGCCTCTAAAACCACGGGTGCGAATACTATTGTTTACACAGTGTATGTACGAATGTATAGAGAATATTCACATACATACATATATATATATATATATATATATATATATATATATATATATATATATATATATATATATATATATATAGTGCGTGTGTGTGTAAAAATATGGTCTAACTACTAAACAATGTTGTGAACACGTGTACAATTCACTAAACAGTTTAATGAACTTGTGAATACTGAACTGGATCCTGAACATGTTGTGACACGTTCAGTGTACACCGCCGGGCCGTGAACCAGGTGTGAGTCAAACACTGTAACAGCTCCTGGTCACTAATGTGGCCAAGTGTCAGCTTCTCAGCTCACAAGATCTCTCCCGACAACCAGGCGAGATGAAAGATGAAAATAAACAGACGGAAGAACCGGTGACTTCCCTCTACTGGGACTCATATCCTCGGGAGACGGAGTGGGGAAGGGGGCAGTGTACAACAAGATTAAAGAGTGTATTATCCATATGAAACAATGTACACTACAAATGAACAATGCATCAACCAGTGTCAAAGACAAAGAAAGTGTCATTGGACTGAACAAGCGAAGATATTAAACACTTTACTAAACAAGTAAATAATGCGTTTAACAAAATGAACTGTACAGGGTAAACTATTGAGCAAGTGTAAAACTGACCAAACATGGCATACACTGTACCACCACATACCTCCAACACTGTACCACCACATACCTCCAACACTGTACCACCACATACCTCCAACACTGTACCACCACATACCTCCAACACTGTACCACCACATACCTTCAACACTGTACCACCACATACCTCCAACACTGTACCACCACATACCTCCAACACTGTATAACTACAAACAACATTTGTAGCATCAAACCACCACACCCCCGTCACGAGACACGCCCACCACCACACCCCCATCACGAGACACACCCACCACCACACCTCCATCACGACACACACCCACCACCACACCTCCGTCACGACACACGCCCACCACCACACCTCCGTCACGACACACGCCCACCACCACACCGCCGTCACGACACAAGCCTACCCAACCTGTCACGATCAATACACAAATGCCATGAATGACACTTCTGGTGAACCAATCCAGAACCAACGAACCACTGAGTAGAACCACACAGGAGAGACGACCTGGTTAACAAACAAGTCATTCCATTACCATCAAAATCAGGCTTCACATAATAGTTACACAAACATTCACATAACTTCTGAATGAAAATTTCCGTACACAGTGTAATGTAGAGTACGTGTAGGTTTCTAGCTTATGTAGGTGAGGTAGGAGGCGAAGGGAGCGAGAGAGAAACCCACCGAAGTGAGGGAACGTGGAGCGGTCGTAGAACCACGTGTGTTCGCAACGAGTACCGGGCCAAGACTGATGCCTACACCCTGACTCAACCCTGGTGGTCCTTGGTCCTCCTCTCCTCCCCCTCCCACCCCTTCACCACCAATACCTCCTCCTCCTTCTCGTCCTCTTGTTATTACTACGTCACCTCACGATCACTACTACTACTACTACTACTACTACATAAAAGTATTATCATAAAGTCATCGTCATAACACACGTCATCTGGTACCCGGAGAGGAGCAGCAGTTCATTATAGCACCGTAAAAGAAATTCTTGATATATAATTAAAATATATATAAAAAAAACGTAAAAATAGGATATACACAAAACATTATATTAATCTCTAGTATTTATATAAGACGTGGTGGCTGAGTGGTTTCCGTTCTCGCCTTAGTGGTAGAAGTCCTAGTTCGAAGATCCATAGGAAAAGAGGTTATTGTTTTGTTTGGTTTGGTTAGGTTAGGTTAGAAAAGAGATCCTAGCCGAGGTTACAGGCCAGAAGGTTGATCTTGAAGGAAGCCCAGCTGATGACCTGAGAGCTGTAGTGATGACCTGAGAGCTGTAGTGATGACCTGAGAGCTGTAGTGATGACCTGTAAGCTGTAGTGATGACCTGTAAGCTGTAGTGATGACCTGAGAGCTGTAGTGATGACCTGAGTGCTGTAGTGATGACCTGAGTGCTGTAGTGATGACCTGAGAGCTGTAGTGATGACCTGAGAGCTGTAGTGATGACCTGAGAGCTGTAGTGATGACCTGAGAGCTGTAGTGATGACCTGAGAGCTGTAGTGATGACCTGAGAGCTGTAGTGATGACCTGAGTGCTGTAGTGATGACCTGAGTGCTGTAGTGATGACCTGAGTGCTGTAGTGATGACCTGAGTGCTGTAGTGATGACCTGAGTGCTGTAGTGATGACCTGAGAGCTGTAGTGATGACCTGAGAGCTGTAGTGATGACCTGAGAGCTGTAGTGATGACCTGAGAGCTGTAGTGATGACCTGAGAGCTGTAGTGATGACCTGAGAGCTGTAGTGATGACCTGAGAGCTGTAGTGATGACCTGAGAGCTGTAGTGATGACCTGAGAGCTGTAGTGATGACCTGAGTGCTGTAGTGATGACCTCTTCTTGTTGACAGTGGGTGAATAAGTAACCACCACCACCACAGAACCACTACCACCACCACAGTACCACCACTACCGCATGTTGACTACCTCTCGTGTTTGTCATATGAACTATAATACCTCGTTGAATAAACATTAACGCGTCGTGTCGCTGGTGTAAACATGAACAGGATTTAGAATAGTGAGAAAAGATAAACCGGGGCAAAAACATGATAAAACACACACAGACAGACACACACACACACACACACACACACACACACACACACACACCTACCTCTCACTGATCTATGTCATCCGGAGATTTAAAGAATAACCCAGAGAGACCGGACAGCTTACTTACTGCACTGGCATACTATAACCCAAGGGGAAAAGATGCAGTTATTGACACCACGTCCTGAGTTACTGCCAGGGGGGAGATAAACCAATGGAACAATAATACAATTTCACGCGGGCTTTACTGATATCGAACGCCTGACCTCTAGTTTGTGAGATGATTGTCTTAACCACTACACCACGGGAAGCTCATCAATACTGCTAACATGAATGACACCATTACCACCATCATCATTATTAAAACTACCATAAACAGCAATAGAAATCACCACCATTAATAAGAAAACCACCATCACCAACATCAACACTATCACCACCACCACCACCATCAACACTAGTCCTGAAGGCTGTCACCGTCAGGTTGGGTACAGTGCAGTGTAGTGTAGTGTATAAGTCTTTGTTTAAACTGGTGGAAGAACACCATACAAAAATACCTTAACTGGTGAAGAGAAAATACTTAAACTAGTGAAAATAATAAAAAAATACCCAAATTGGTTTAAGTAATAAAAAATACCCAAATTGGTGAAAATAATAAAACTTAACTGGTGAAAATAATAAAAATCCCTAAAATGATAAAATTATGGAAAAAAAACAATACTCAAAACTGGTGATTCCCCCCAAAATAAAAATGCCCCAAACTATATTATTACTACAAGGTGTGAGTGAACTCTGACCCTTGTAAAATTACCCCACAAGACGAAAAACACATTTCAAACATGTTTTTTTCACTGCAGGTGTTGGTGTCGACGTGTTGTGATCCTGTCTGGTCATAATATGTGGGACGACGGGGTCAAAATACATCTCTAACCTTTGACCTGTTTTGACTAATATATTGTCTGGGTGTTTGTCTCAGCCGTAAACATGGATGGGACACACACACACACACACACACACACACACACACACACACACACACACAAACCATCCCCCCCTACCCCTTTCTTCAACAATACTCGATGACGGCATGTGTGATGTATGCAGCTATGACGAATAATAACTATGACGTCTAAAAACATACGTCACGATCCGAACTACAAATCATTGATATTAGTGGACAACAAATGTCTATGTTAATATATGCAAGCTTGTCAATGTTATGGTAGTCACACACTAATACCTGGTGAAGATTAATCCATGGAACATTACATGTCAAATACTGGTTTAATGTGCAATTTCTGGGTGACCTTGACCTCTGACCTTACGACCTCAAAGAACCCAGAGGCTCCTGTCAGTCAAGCATGTAGTAGACAGACAGACAGACAGACAGACTAGGCCCTTTTGTTAAACACTAATGACAAACGTCTAGTTTTTACACGTATAAACAAAAGGAACTGACCAAAGTTGAAGCCCCAAACAGCCAGTGTAAACCACCTTGGGAATAACCCCCCCCCCCCCCCACACACACACCTGTAGGTCTAAAGAAATACAGCAACAATTGGACCATACAGTTTAGGCAACCCCCCCCACCCCCCACTCACCCTGCCACGCCCCTCCCTTACCCCCGACCCACCCCTTCCACCCCCGACCCGCCCCTCCCTTCCCCCCGACCCGCCCCCTCCCTCCCCCCCCCCCCCGACCCGCCCCTCCCTCACCCTTGCAACACTCACCCGCCGCTGCATCCTCACCCAGGCCTAAAAATTGCAATCCTCTATGCTGAATATTTTTATCAAATCCAACGAACAAATGTCAAAAGTTTGGAAGATGTGAAGACCAGAAATAAAACACAACAAACATATTTAGTTCCAGGGAATTTTCTATACTGACCCCTGACCCTTGATACTGGCCCCTGACCCTTGATACTGACCCTTGATACTGATCCCTGACCCTTGATACTGACCCCTGACCCTTGATACTGGCCCCTGACCCTTGATACTGACCCCTGACCCTTGATACTGACCCCTGACCCTTGATACTGATCCCTGACCCTTGATACTGATCCCTGACCCTTGATACTGACCCTTGATACTGACCCCTGACCCTTGATACTGACCCCTGACCCTTGATGCTGTCCCCTGAACCCTTGATACTGATCCCTGACCCGCTGTCCCATGAACCCTTGATACTGATCCCTGACCCGCTGTCCCATGAACCCTTGATACTGTTCCCTAACCCTTAATACTGAGCCCTGACCCTTGATACTGACCACTGACCCTTGATACTGTTCCCTAACCCTTAATACTGAGCCCTGACCCTTGATACCGACTCCTGACCCTTGATACTGACCCTTGGCCTTTGATACCGACTCCTGACCCTTGATACTGACCCCTGACCTTTGATATTGACTCCTGACCCTTGATATTGACCTCTGACCTTTAATACTGACAGAGGGAAAAGGGAAGGAGGAGGAGGAGGCATGAAACACTAGTGAGAGGGCGATAAGCAAGCAACACAATCACCATCCGTTAGGCACTGAGGCCAGGTGGTGAAGCTGGAGGTATAGTGTGAGGCCAGGTGGTGAGGCTGGAGGTATAGTGTGAGGCCAGGTGGTGAGGCTGGAGGTATAGTGTGAGGCCAGGTGGTGAGGCTGGAGGTATAGTATGAGGCCAGGTGGTGAGGCTGGAGGTATAGTGTGAGGCCAGGTGGTGAAGCTGGAGGTATAGTGTGAGGCCAGGTGGTGAGGCTGGAGGTAGAGTGTGAGGCTATGTGGTGAGGTGGTATCGGGATAGTATTAAGGTGGTATCGGAGTGGTACTAAGGTGGTATCGGGATGGTATGAGGGTGGTATCGGGACGGTATAAAGGAGGTATCGGGATGGCATTAAGGTGGTATCGGAGTGGAATTAAGGTGGTATCGGGATGGTATGAGGGTGGTATCGGGACGGTATTAAGGTGGTATCGGGACGGTATTAAGGTGGTATCGGGATGGTATCATAATCAAACGTAACAACCATAGACACCACCACTTAACCTACACAATAAAATAGTAAAAGTGACGCATAGTTACGCAAAAATACTGACGCAAAAAAAAAATGACGCAAAAACACTGACGCAAAAATTTACACAAAAATACTAACGCAGTGAGACCCAGATTCTTGAGGCCCTCCAGAAGGCAGGAAGCGGAGGATCAATGCTAATGTTATCGCTACAGTGCCTTAGGGTATTATAGATCAAGGGCCTAAGGGATCATTAGGCAAAATATCACAGTCAGTGCCGCTTGTTACCTGAGGCAGTGGAAGGTGAGTTTATCATACGTATACCATTCCTTGTGTATCATTCCTTGTTTCATATTCCTTGTGTTAAATAATTATTTGATATTTTCTATTTCAGTTATTTTTTATATGAATTTTATATCAATGACTTCATGAGGTGGAATGATGATTTTATTTTGCTTTTGGTGCGTTAATAGCGTGTCAACCAGCGTGTAATATGCTCCCGTGGGCGTGACGACGAGTGATGTGGGTGGGCGGTGAGAAGGCCGCCCACACCTGCGTGATAACACACCTGGGAATCAGTAAACATCACCACCATTTATCAGGTAACGTGTGGTGAGTGACGTGTGACATTTTCTCACATAGGTCACACCTGTCCGACTACCCTCCCAAATTAAGCTGATACAGGTAACACATCTTCACTTCATCTTAGGACCAACCACCTGGTCATTAACTTTCCTCACCTGGCCCCCACACAGGTAGTATCTTCATCTCACCTACCAACCACCTGATTAACTCCAGCTTACCTGTCACATGCAGGTGAACCCAGAGACCGAGTGATCATTCTCTTTGTATTATTTAATACTACGGAAAACAACTTCCATCTTACCTGGGCTCCGAAAGGGTTACCACACACACACCCTAGAACACTTTACCTGCAAGAGAAATAAAATAATTAACGTAATATATAACTATTCCTAGTGTGTGTGTGTGTGTGTGTGTGTGTGTCGTATCGCAAGGTAAGTAAAGTGACAACAGGGGAGGGGAGCGGAGGGGAGGGGGGGGGAGGGGAGGGGGGGGAAGGGATGAAGTCGTCAAAAAGGAAATTGAAGGGGGAGATGAAAGGCATGGAGAGAGAGAGAGAGAGAGAGAGAGAGAGAGAGAGAGAGAGAGAGAGAGAGAGAGACCTAACCACACTATCTAGGCTGGCGGAGGAGAGGGGATAGGGAGGGAAAGGTTGGGCTGAGATGCATCACGGTGAGGCAGTAGATGGGCGACCATTATCAGTGGCGGAGGCTGATGAGACGTGTATGACCACCTGGGCGAGGAGGGAGATAGATGGTGGGTGATGATGGGTGAACGGTTGGTAGGTCGCAGGTGAACGGTGGGTGGGTAGTGGGTGGTGGGAAGGTCAAGGTCGGTGAAGGTGGATGAACGTAAGGTGGGTAATGGATGAACAGTAGGTGGGTGATGAGTGAACAGTAGGTGGGTGATGGATGGATGGATGAGCATTAAGTGGGTGATGGATGAGCGGTCTCTCGCCCTCACCTGTTCTTCCTCTTTATCGTGTTATTATTTTTACCTCTCCTTTCCAAATCTCTCTCCCTACTCCTCCCTCCCTCTCCCTCTCTCCCTTCCCCTATTCCTCCTTCTCCCTCTCTCCCTTCCCCTATTCCTCCTTCTCTCTCGTATCTCTAACGCTCTTCTCTCTCCACCATTTGTCATCCATCCTCTTCTCCTCCTCCTTTCTCTTCCGCTATCTTATTCCATCCTCCTCTTCCATCCTAGAACACCTCCTGCCCTTTCCACTTTTCCTTGCCATCCTAGATTCTTCCTGGCCCTTCCATCCAAATTTCCACCCTCCCCCTCTCATCCTAGCCTCCACCTACCCCTTCCACCCTATCCTTATCCTACCCCTTCCATCCACGCCTCACCCTGACCCTTTCATCCTAATTTACACCCTTCCCATTCCATCCTAGCCTACTCCTGCCTCTTCCACCCTAGCCTCACCTACCCCTTCCATCCTAGCCTCCATCTGCCCCTTCAAGCTTTCCCTTTCACCCTAGCCTCACCTACCCCTTCCATCCTAGCCTCCATCTGCCCCTTCAAGCTTTCCCTTCCACCCTAACCTCACCTACCCCTTCCATCCTAGCCTCCATCTGCCCCTTCAAGCTTTCCCTTTCACCCTAGCCTCACCTATCCCTTCCATCCTCCTCTTTCCACCCTAGCCTCACCTGCCCCTTCCATCCTGCCCCTTCAATCTTTCTCTTCCATCCTCACCTTCCATCCTATCCTCCTGTGACCGTCAGTAACAGAGTGTGGTGAGGTGCAGGAGCAGTCATCATTCAGCAGGTCGATCGCAAACTGTTCCTCTCTGGATTACGACAACGCTGCCACCTGTGTTACCTGAGCAACACTGAACACACGGTGAGCAACACTGAACACACGGTGAACAATACTAAACAACACACTGATGGTCC
Organism: Homarus gammarus; assembly: GCA_958450375.1. NCBI lineage: Eukaryota > Metazoa > Arthropoda > Malacostraca > Decapoda > Nephropidae > Homarus > Homarus gammarus. Next base: position 608,960 of record CAUDMG010001262.1, read on the forward strand.
TCAATGAACATACGCTGAACAATACTGAACGATATCATAGTTAAAGGCTCCTATACTAAATATATGTCTTACAAATCTGAAGAATATACTGAACAACGCTGAAGATATACTGAACAACATTGAGGGTATACTGAAAAACACTGGAGGTATACTGAACAGCATGGAAGGTACACTAAAAAGCACTGGAGGTACACTAAACATTGGAAGTATACTGAATAACACTGAAGGTATACTGAACAAAAGGGCGTCAGCATTTAATCTCTCTCTCTCTCTCTCTCTCTCTCTCTCTCTCTCTCTCTCTCTCTCTGCTTCCTTTTTTCTCCCTCTCTTGTTTCCTCTACCCAGCTCGTCCAACACACGCGGCCATGTATGACAACGACAGCCTGTTAGACTCACGCCGCTAGGGAAGGTGTGCTCGTCTCTACACATTGTCAGTCCTCAACACACCTCAGCACCTGGACTCTGATTGCTTTAGTGCCTTCAAGATGTTCCCTCAGCGCCTTTCCTCCACCACAGATGGCTTGACGTGGGGAGAAGCTTGATGTGGGGAACTGTTTGATGCGGGGAGTTGCTTGGTGTGGGGAACTGTTTGATGTAGGGACAAGCTTGGTGTGGGGAGAAGCTTGGTGTTGGGAGAAGCTTGGTGTTGGGAGAAGCTTGGTGTGGGGAGAAGCTTGGTGTGGGGAGAAGCTTGGAGTGGGGAGAAGCTTGGTGTGGGGAGAAGCTTGGTGTGGGGAGAAGCTTGGTGTGGGGAGAAGCTTGGTGTGGGAAGAAGCTTGGTGTGGGCAGAAGCTTGGTGTGGGGAGAAGTATATCACACACAAAAGTGAGTCTGTGTACGTGACCTGCCTGGTGAACGACTCTGAAGAAGTGTGGTGGCGGTATGGTGAAGTAGTGGTGTGGTGGTGGTGTAATGGTGTGGTGATGGTGTAATGGTGTGGTGGTGGTGTGGTGAAGAAAAATAATATACAAAATATATTCAAAGTGATATGATATTGTTAGTATTTTAGCACGGAAATGGCAAACCAATTGTCGGCCATTTTGAAACTGGTGGCTATATTGAATTTCATTAATGTTAACTTTTTTCTTTTTAATGAGCCTTTAGTCTTGTAAGGATAATGGCTGTCACTATTCAGGTCCCGTCAGGTCTCTCTCACAACAAGGTAGTCTTACACCCACAACCTGCTACACCATCTTAACCATAGAACAACCAAAATTATCAAAAGAAAACCAAAATCTCTACAACCACACAACCAGAGAGACGGAAAGCACTCAATCTCCTAATTTACATATCCCCCCCCTCCCGACCAATCTTCCTAAACTTCGCCCGTACTAGCGAACCGATTACCTGTGACACGCCTATGTAAGCCTCAGTACTTGGCTTTATGCTATATTTGGTAAAAAAAAAATTAAATATATATATAATTGTTTTCCTGTTTTATTATTTATATCTTATTTAATTGTTACGATTTTTTTTCTTATTTTATGCTATTTTTTTTTTATTTGTTATAATTTGTATATTTTACGATTTTTATAATTTTTATTATTTTTATCGTTATTATTGTCATTTCTTTATCTCCAGCTTTACTAGACAGCTTAATAAGCCACCAGACAGCTTAAAAAACTACCAGACAGCTTAAAAAACTACCAGACAGATTAACACACCACCAGACAGCATAAGCATAACACACCACCAGACAGCTTAACACACCACCAGACAGCTTAACACACCACCAGACAGCTTAATACACCACCAGACAGCTTAACACACCACCAGACAGCTTAACACACCACCAGACAGCTTAATACACCACCAGACAGCTTAACACACCACCAGACAGCTTAACACACCACCACCAGACAGCTTAACACACCACCAGACAGCTTAACACACCACCAGACAGCTTAACACACCACCAGACAGCTTAATACACCACCAGACAGCTTAACACACCACCAGACAGCATAACACACCACCAGACAGCTTAATACACCACCAGACAGCTTAACACACCACCAGACAGCTTAACACACCACCAGACAGCTTAACACACCATCAGAGATCAGCTAAATAGAGCCAGATTAACTGAGGATGGTTAATATATTGCACAGGATTAGACAAAATAGGACAGGCGGGGGGGGGGGGGCGGCTGGTGGGTGGCGGGGGGCGGCTGGCGGGGGGCGGCTGGTGGGTGGCGGATGGCTTGTGGATCACGGGTGGCGACTGGTGGCTGGAGGCTGGCGGGTGAAAGATGGCGACTGACGGATGGCACAATCAAGATCACTCATCCATACATAACAAAACTCGTAAAATTCCTTATAAAACTGCTCACACAATACTGGCCACAAGGGTCACATAAGGTCGCACTAGGGGTCAAACTAGGTGTCACAATGAGGGTCAAACTAAGGTCACGTTGGGGTCAAACTAAGGTCACACTAGCTCATAATTAAATATAAACATACCTAACAAACAGAAAATGTCACAGTAATACATTTCTCTCATATACTTCTTTCAGACTCAGTCGTATTAAGTATTATGTATATTTACACTTACAAAGTTCTGAACAAAAAATAAAAATTATGAGTAAAGTAAAAAAAAAAAATTATGGAAAAAAATTTAGCTGAACTTCAACATTTCTTTGTGATAGATAATGTTTATTTTAGTCAAGAACTGTATTTTATTTACTCCTCGTGTTATCACTTCTCTCTTACTGCCTCTCGAGTGGATTATTTCTGGCAACAATTCCACCAATTTGCAATATTTTACGCAACTCACCAAATAAATCGCTTGGAGTCGTGGATACGTTTGAGAGTTAATATTTATCAGGGTGTTGGGCGTGAGGCGTTGTATGATGGGTGACAGGTTTTATGGCACATGCACACACGGACACATACACGCACGTACGTACACACACACACACACACACACACACACACACTGAGTTATAACAATATAAACAAGGGCCCGGTGGGTTGTGAGGCTTCCCGGGACCAGCACACACTTGTATCCTTACCTCAGAGTGTGTGTGTGTGTGTGTGAGGTCAAGTTCTATGTAGATCTTTGTCTTGTGTGTGCTTGTGGGTGTTCAGTGGGTCGCTTCTGTCTTATGGCGGCTTCTGGCGTTCACCTCCCGTCCATTAGTCTGTCTGTCTAATCGTGTCCTCCCATCCTGCCGTCTCTCTCTCCTTAACCTCCTCATTAAGATCCCATTATCCGCCCTGTCTCTCCATCCACACACACACGCACACGCACACACACACACACACACGTAATAATTATCGCACAATAGCACAGGTCGTGATATTGTGTCCTATCAAACAATAAAACCATTACCTCTCCATTAAGACTGCCACCAATATCCATCAACACTACCACCACTAGCAACAACACCATCATCACTGCCACCACCATATCAGCACCACTACTATATCACCACCATCGTACAACAACACCACCACAGTGAGGGATGAGGGTGCAGTAGGCAGCCGCTGTGGTAAAGGCGCCCTGACCATCACAACTGGGTCACACACACATATGGTTCACCTTCTATTGGTAACTCTTGAATGTTTAGTGCAACACACCTTTATCCCATCCGCCTCACCTTGATCCTATGGTGGTAAGCTCCCTCTACCACCACCACTACCCACCATCATCATCATCATCATCATCATACACCATCATTACTCAACACCATCAACCATCACCACCACCACCATACAGCCTCAATTTCATGTTAAGTAGAGGGAGTGTTTTAGTGGTGTGTGGTAAGTGAATCAAGATTATTGAATGTAAGAAAACACACACACACACACACACACACACACACACACACACAGAGAGAGAGGCTGGCACCGTCTAGTCTCCTAATACAATTTCTCCCTTTCCGGAACACTTACCTCCTCTTCTTCTCTTTTCCTTCTCATATACTTCATCCCTTCCCTCCGCTTCCTCAGCTATAACACCCTCCCATCCTTTCTCATCCCCTCCCATCCCTTCCTATCCCCTCCATCCACTTTTACTTCACTCCTCCCCCCCCCACTGTTCTCGAGGTTGGGGGGAAGGTTTCATTAGATGAGCCAGAAGCTAGTGGAAGATACTCCCCCTCTCTCTACCTCACTACACCTCCTCCTACAAGTGAGGCAGAAGGAGGAGTAGGAAGAGGTAGAAAGAAGAGGAGGGGATATACAGAAGAGGTGGTGGTGGTAAGAGGCAAGACTTGTTGATTTGTGTTAGGGAAGAGTGTGTGTGTGTGTGTGTGTGTGTGTGTGTGTGTGTGTGCATTTTAGTAATATAACTGAAGTATGTCTGTTATTTTATATTTAATTTCGATGAGACTCAGTTCAAAAGTTTTTCTCATGAGGATTTATGATGGAAGTTAAACGTGGCTGGTCTGTGAATTAGTGTTGTGTTGTGTTGTGTTGAGTTGTGTTGTGTTGTGTTGAGTTGAGTTGTGTTGTGTTGAGTTGAGCTGTGTTGTGTTGAGTTGTGTTGAGTTGTGTTGTGTTGAGTTGTGTTGAGTTGTGTTGTGTTGAGTTGTGTCCAAGTGATGAAGTGCAACATTGATATTGGACACTACACAGACCTGAGTGTTTACATTCGTGGGAATAACACACACACACACACACACACACACACACTGGTTTAGTATTTGGTCACCTTTAACACCCGCCTTCCTCCTCCCCTACCTCCAACAACCTCCACCTCCACCACCTCCACCTCCAACAATCTCCACCTCCACCACCCCCACCTCCACCACCCCCACCTCCAACAACCGCCACCTCCAACACTCCCTCCCTAGCAAAACGTATATATCCAACTAGTTTTTGAATACACTATCACATGAGGCTAAGTTAAATTATATCTTTTAATTCCAAACTCATAACTTATCATTTATCGTTTGTGTTTCCATTCATTATCATACGGAGTACCACTTTATTTTTATTTTTTAATTAAGTCTACGCAAGGTAATATAATTTTCTTCCATTTTAATCAGTTTTATGTAAGGTAATTTTACATTTAGTATTATTAAAAAAAAAAATCTAATGTTTTATCTTCAGAATTATTACATTCATTATCATATAACTTTACTGTCTTCATTGTATTTAAAGTCATTTCTTCATTTTACGTTTATCATCATTCATTATCCATTTATTCCTAACATTCTCTGACATACACTTCACTACACCACCAGTCATTTTTACATGTATTCTCGTACTGTATGTATGTATGTATGTATGTATATATGTATGTATGTATGTATGTGTACACACCCACGCTCGCCTGGTATATTGCATCGCACTTCACTTTTACACAACAAGTAAGATTGAGTCATTGTTGTATACACACACAGCCAGGTAGTCACAGAGGGAGGCTGAATAACTGTACCTGGGAGGAAAATCTTTTACACCTGGTTCACCTCTGTCCTCACTGTAATATTACAACCTGTTCTTTACTGTAACTTTGTCCTCTCCATAACCCGTGTTTACTGTAATCTTATCCTCTCTATAACCCGTGTTTACTGTAATCTTATCCTCTCTATAACCCGTGTTTACTGTAACTTATGTCTTACCTTTAAACTATGAGATCTTTCACCACTTGAAGTTTAGAATTAACCTAACCTAACCATACCTGACCAGACCAAACCAAACATAACCTGGCATCAACTAACCTAACCTGACCTGACCTAACAAGAACATACCCAAACTAGGCAGAATAGTTCCTAAGAGTAAGCTACACTGATAACACGTAGTATAAGTAGTTGGAAATAACGATAACATACAACAGACGAAAACGAAATTACTGAAGATAGGATGAACTAGGTGTATGGGTCGTGTGTACTGAGAAAAATATAAACAAAGGAAGGAGGTGAGAAGGTAAAATGATTGACTGTCTCCGAGAAACCAAAGCTGACCCAACACTCCTCTCCTCCCTGAGTACTATAACTAACACACACACACACACACACACACACACATAGTGACAGTGCAAAAAGTAGGATTTATTGGGAGTGAATACATTGGTTTATTACAAGTTATTGATAATTTTTACGATGGTTGGGACTGGGCTGTTCTTATAGCGATCAGTTCGTGCACGTATGGGCTGGATGCGGTTGTGGTGTCGAACAGCAATTCTCGGGCTAGGGATCTCAGGTGGTAGTAGGAGCCGGTGTCGGGGATAGTGCAGAAGCTTCTTACCAAATTTGCAGATGATGTCGTGGTGATGGTCAGTGAGAGTCGAAAGGGTCAGTGTGTTGAGCGCTTCTTGATATGTGGAGTAGGAAGGGGAGAGAATAATCTTGCATGCCCTCTTTTGCACTTTTTCTAGGTGTTTACGTTGTGTGGCATTTAGGGAGGAAGACCAGGTAGGGGAGGCATAGGTGAGCTTGGGAAGTATGAATGTTGAGTAAACACTGAGGAGCTCGTGTGCAGGAACTCCGAGGGACTTAGTCGGCGGAGGAGGTGGAGACGGAAACTGGAGGATTTGACAACTTCACTGACGTGTGGTTTCCAATTTAGTTTGTTGTCTATGGTGACGCCGAGGAGCTTCGTGGAATCTACAACCTGGAGTGTGTTCGGACCTAGAGTAATGGAAGGAGGTGGGACAATGTCGGAGGAGAGGTTGATGTGCATAACCATGGTCTTGGTATGGTTGATGGTGACGTGGTTGTTGGTGGCCCAGTTTTGGAGTTTGTTCACTAAATCCTGAAGGGCGGTATAGTCGGGAGCAGAACTGTTGACGCTGATCCCAATGGTGGAGTCGTCGAGAGAGAGAGGCGCTCCCTCACTCGCTCAACACCCAACACGCCCCCTTTAACCACGCGAGAGTATGATGAACCAGAGTACGTGTGGTGGTAGGAACTGGGTCAGGCGTGGTGGTGGTGATGGTAGGAACTGGGTCGGGCGTAGTGGTGGTGGTAGGAACTGGGTCAGGCGTGATGGTGGTGGTAGGAACTGGGTCAGGCGTGATGGTGGTGGTAGGAACTGGGTCAGGCGTGGTGGTGGTGGTGGTAGGAACTGGGTCAGGCGTGATGGTGGTGGTAGGAACTGGGTCGGGCGTGGTGGTGGTAGGAACTGGGTCGGGCGTGATGGTGGTGGTAGGAACTGGGTCAGGCGTAGTGGTGGTGGTAGGAACTGGGTCAGGCGTAGTGGTGGTGGTAGAGATTGTGATAGAAGAAGAGGAAGAGAAGGATGAAAAAGAGGAAAAGGAAGGAGGAAAAGGAAGGAGGACACCCAGACGCAGATTCAATCATGCACGGACCTCTGAATGACCTAGCCCAGGAGGGAGGGACGGAGGGACGTAGTGAGTCACATGCCTGGTTCCACATGTCCGCCACCACCGTCTGCTTGTCCCGTTTGTGACTGTAGAGGGGAGAGGACGGAGGCTCTGACGTGTGGGTGGAGAGGCGCCTGGTAGTGACGTGTGGGTCAAGAGGAGCACTGTGTGAATGGAGGAGGGGGGGTAGGGATGGATGGGAAGTAGGGATAGAGGGGGAGTAGGGATGGAGGAGGAGAGGGTAGGGATGGAGGGGGAGAGGGTATGGAGGGGAGATAGGGAGGTAGAGAAAGGTAGAGAAAGGTAGGGAGGTAGAGAGAAGGTAAGGTTGTGTAGGAAGGGAAGGATGAAACAGAGGGTAAGAACTTGAGGGTTAATGAACTAGTCTGGAGAGAGAGAGAGAGAGAGAGAGAGAGAGAGAGAGAGAGAGAGAGAGAGAGAGAGAGAGAGAGAGAGAGAGAGAGAGAGAGAGAGAGAGAGAGAGTTTGTGACGTCAGGAGGATGTGGTGACCCGTGCAGCAGCCATTACCATCACCACCACCACCACACACTATCTGCAGCCGAGACATCTGTGGTGGTGGTGGTGTATGGGAGGGTGTGGTGATCCCTGCAGTCACCGTTATCACCACCACTAGCTGGAGAAAGGGAGAGAGGAGGGGAGGGAGGAGGGGAGGGAGAGTGGCGCCAGGGTCAATACAGCGGCGGCTCACCATCACTAGAGCCCCGCCCTCCTCACCACCATTCACTACACAACGTACAGTACAGTGACTCACCTACACCCACAACACCACCACTACTACTACCACCACCACTACTACCACCGCTACTACTACCACTACTACTACTACAACTACTCTCTACGCCGTACTTCATTCACTATTGCTAAACTCTGCATATGTATAAATTATAACACGAAGCTATTACTTATACACGTAAATTTAAAGGTGATTTAAGTGTTAATAAAGCATAATATATAATAATTCACCCATTATAATCCAACGACAAGAATACAAATAATAATGAGTCGATGAGAAATAATTATGCATGTTCAGGAAGGAAATGTATAGTTATTTTTCATTCATTGTATTCACACTAGAAACTGATACAGTCCGCCCAATTAATTTAACAGTAAATATTCAATTAGTCAAAGTTAATATTTTTATGTAATTATTTGTTTTTATTGGAGCGCGGCGGTCAAGCAGATACAGCGGTTGCTTCCTGTTCCGGGTGTCGACGGTTCGATTTGCGGACACTCCCAGTTCAGTCAGCAGTAAATGGGAACCTCTTCTGACTGACTGACTGACTCGAAGGTCTTGTTGAATGACTAACTCACATACCAAATATTTATCCCACCTTGGTTCAACTCCTGACGTAAAATTTTCAGATAGACAAGTTTTGGAACAACAATAACATTTCCAGTTTTAGTTGCAAATTTAAATGAAGACACATATAAGCTTTATTCATATGACTTTATGGGTATAGATCTAAATAAAACATTCCTTGAGCAGTACGATATCTTGGTCACCAGCGTCGGCAGCAACAACCTGACACACGACACCACACGACACCACACACACCTCACGCGTCAGTGGGAGTTACAACATAACCGAGGGTGGGTGTACAGCACTCAACGTCTCGCACTGATGATGTTTGTGACCAATTTTTGTTTAGTAGTTGTTCCTGTTCTGCTTAACTTCTTACACTTTTGTCTGATATTATTATTATTATTATTATTATTGACCTATTATTATTATTGACCTATTATTATTATTGTTGACTTAATATTAATTATTTACAAAGGACCTAATACATTTTTTTAGTGAAGGCTTGTAGGAACTGTGAATGAATTGAGTGGAGGAGGTCAAGTCATTATCATAGGGTGGAGGAGGTCAAGTCATTAACACAGGTGGAGGAGGTCAAGTCATTAACACAGGTGGAGGAGGTCAAGTCATTGGCACAGGTGGAGGAGGTCAAGTCATTATCATAGGGTGGAGGAGGTCAAGTCATTATCACAGGTGGAGGAGGTCAAGTCATTATCACAGGTGCAGGAAGTCAAGTCATTATCACAGGTGGAGGAGGTCAAGTCATTATCACAGGTGGAGGAGGTCAAGTCATTATCACAGGTGGAGGAGGTCAAGTCATTATCACAGGTGGAGGTGGTCAAGTCAATATCACAGGTGGAGGAGGTCAAGTCATTATCACAGGTGGAGGAGGTCAAGTCATTAGCACAGGTGGAGGAGGTCAAGTCATTATCACAGGTGGAGGTGGTCAAGTCAATATCACAGGTGCAGGAGGTCAAGTCATTATCACAGGTGCAGGAAGTCAAGTCATTAACACAGGGTGGAGGAGGTCAAGTCATTATCACAGGTGGAGGAGGTCGTCATTAACACAGGTGGCAGGAGGTCAAGTCATTATCACAGGTGGAGGAGGTCAAGTCATTAACACAGGTGCAGGAGGTCAAGTCATTATCACAGGTGGAGGAGGTCAAGTCATTATCACAGGTGGAGGAGGTCAAGTCATTATCACAGGTGCAGGAAGTCAAGTCATTATCACAGGTGCAGGAGGACAAGTCATTATCACAGGTTAGAGGAGGTCAAGTCATTATCACAGGTGCAGGAGGTCAAGTCATTATCACAGGTTGGAAGAGGTCAACTCACTTAATGCCTTGGACCACCTTGGAACTTCATCATCTTGGGTAAAACAAACAATATGTCAATCAGTGTCTGGCAATGAACACAACATATAACATTATCAATACAACTAACACCGAACCTAACCTGACCTGACATAAACTAACAAGACCTAACCTAACCTGACCTGACATAAACTAACAAGACCTAACCTAACCTAACCTAACCCACCCTGATCATCACGTTTTAAAACACTAATAACTCAAACACGCACCGGCATATTAAAAATAAACACATTCACGTTTGCAAAAGCGCACAGACACACACGTCCACACGCTGGCAAACAAAGCGAAACACACACACACACACACACACATAAAACAGAAGTGGAAAGCAATCATGAAACATTTTATCGAACATTGAGGAATAAAACACACGAGTCTATCCGAACACACGAGTCTATCCGAACACACGAGTCTATCCGAACACACACGTACGTCAAACACTGATTACCAACAAAACTCTCTGAAAAATATGAATGTGGTGGTTTAGCCGACAAGTGCATTGTATATCGCTTCAAATACCCGGTATGGAATTAGAACCTGACATTGGTAGTGCCAATCCCAGGATAACAACTTTTATATGTGTGTATGTGTGTGTGTGTGTGTTCGTTCTTGTTTTGTGAGCCTAAAAATTAGCGCAGACACTCCTCCAGTTTAGCCTACCAGAGAAAACGACTCATATTCACAGAGAACTTGCTCACAACGCCTGGAAACAGCAGTAACTTAAATAAACTATCTCCGTCGCGCCCCCACCCCCCCCCCCCCCCCCCCCCCCACACACACCTATAATAAATTAAAACATATACTCAAGCAGTAAGTGTATTATACTCAATGGGGGCCAGTTCATGGGGTGTATTATACTCAATGGGGGCCAGTTCATGGGGTCCAGTCAGGGGGGTCCAGTCAGGGGGGTCCAGTCAGGGGGGTCCAGTCAGGGGGGTCCAGTCAGGCATCACATACTGGTTCAAAAAATCCAGGTGGTTATAATTTTTCACACAAGTTTATTTTCCACCAAGTGTGAGAGGAACTGGAAGGGGGTAGAAGTTTGGTCTCTAGGTGTCTTTGGTGAGAGAAGTGGGGGTGAGAACTAGGTGAAAAGAGAGGGGTAGAGAGGGGGTGAGGGGAGGGAGAGGGCGTTCTGAGGCAAAAAAAAAAAAGTGACTTTCATCCACTTATACTGTGCTCTCTCTCTCTCTCTCTCTCTCTCTTTCCTAAGCCCCATCTTTCCTTCACTTAACCTTCTCTGTCTTATGTCCCCATTTCTCCAGTTTCTCTTCTTTTTTCCCTCCTCCCCACTACGAATTCTCTCCTCCTTCCCTACCTCTCTTGTTCTTCTTCCTCCTGCTCCTCCTTTCCTTATCTCTCTTCTTAAACCCTCTACTCTTCCTCTTCCTCCTTCCTTTACCTCTACTCTTCCTCCTCCTCCTCCACTGACCTCTCTTCTTCCCCCTCCTCCTTCACCACCTCTTCACCTCTCTTCTTGACATCACACACCCCTTCCCTCTCCTCTCCCATCCTGTCATCTCCCCCTTTCCCCTCCCGTCTCCCCTCTCCTCTCCCCTACTCTTCCTCACATTCACTCCCCTCACGGGGTTTAAGATTTCAGGCACCTCAGATTTCACCCGATTTTCTCCAAGCAAAACACCGGACATCTCAACACTGTATATAACCTAACCTAACCTGACGTAGCCAAGCCTAGTCTAACCGAACCTAACCCAACCTAACGTAGCCAAGCCTAAAATAGTATAGTCTAGTCTAACCTAACCAAACATGGTCTAACCTAACCTAATCCCCCCCCCAAGGTAGCGTTAGGGTGTTTACTCATCATGTGAAATATACTGGGGTGTCTAATCTTCAGGTGATCCGTAACATCTTACATAATCTAGACTGACTTAGGGAGAAGAACTTAAACCAACTCTGACCAAATTATGTTCCTGGTAGGCGAGATTTACCAGAGTAATGTTGTTAAAGGAGATGTGTATACCCACGCCCGTTGCACCTTTCTCACGCCTCCAGTGCCTTTCTCACGCCTCCAGTGCCTTTCTCACGCCTTCAGTGCCTTTCTCACGCCTCCAGTGCCTTTCTCACACCTTCCTCTCACCCTCGAACGTTATACTAATATCAACCAAACACTCCTCGATACAAGACAGTTTCGTTGATGTACAGTCCCCCTTCACTGGTGCGTTTACAGGGGCTCGTCATATAAACATTCCACAAATCATTATCAGGTAGAGTTAGACACTGAGAGCCTTGGTCATCCCGCCAGGACAATCTTGCGCAGTCTTGAACCTGTACTTACTTTTCATAAGTGAGAATAAACATATTTTTTTCATTTTTTTTGTCACCTAGAAATTAAACACCACAGCTTAATTCAACTGAAGATTAACCACCCTAGCGTTATCTGGGGGTGTTTAGGTTAGGTTAGGTTAGGTTAGGTTAGGTCAGGCTAGCTTAGGTTAACGTTAGGGTTGTTAATCTTCAGGTGAGATAAGCTGGGGTAACTAATCTTTAAGTGAATGCTTTTTATCGTACGACACGAACCAACTAAACCTAACGAAAACTACCCCAGAATCGTGGTGCTTCATGGTTCGTGTACAGTACAGTAGGTCCAGCAGCACCCTCCATGGTACTTTCCCAACAATGGCCATCTTAAAGCCACACAAAACACCTGCACCACTGTACTTAACATAATCCTCTGTATTTTACCTGCACCAATGAATGCTTTTGTTATACATTATGCAGGAGGAAGGAACCAACCGGCCTCCACCACCTACAATATTTACCATTCATGTGTGTTATTCAGGTTAATTCACTGTGTACATAAGTTCTGACATTTTGTAATCAAGGTGGAAGAGCCGGAGCTTACCTGAGGATGGAGGAACATTCTTACCGCCTACCAAAGGATGGAGGAACATTCTTACCGCCTACCAAAGGATGGAGGAACATTCTTACCGCCTACCAAAGGATGGAGGAACATTCTTACCGCCTACCAAAGGATGGAGGAACATTCTTACCATTTACCTGAGGGTGGAGGAACATTCTTACCGTCTACCTGAGGATGGAGGAACATTCTTACCGTCTACCAAAGGATGGAGTAACATTCTTACCTGACTTGCTACTAAAGCCCCAACACAAACATTCACAAAGGTTCGTACGGGAAAAAATGTCTTCAAAACGGAAATGAGAGAATGTAAATAACTGGATTACTTAAAGAGACAAAGATGAATCCACTTAGGCTGGTTAAGGTAAAATGTCCCCAGTGCAGGTATAACTAACTTGTTTACCTACAGAACAACGCCAGACGTAGGGTGTGGCCAGTGCCGGAGTTAGACCTGTGGAGGCCCATGGGCAGCCTCTTTGTGAAGGCCCCCCTCATTATAACTACCCAAGACGGTGGGGTGGAGAGTGAAGCGAGCCTAAATATCTGGGAGTTCCGGGGGGCACTGTAAGCCCCCCGGGAAAATTTTGAAATTTGAACACTTCTTTGGAGAATTTTGAAGCCATATGCAGTTATATTGAGGAAATTAGAACACAGCGCCCTGATAGCATTCGTAATGGAAGTGATAATGAAAAAAATATTTTATTTGTTTTTTTTAATCTCAATTTCGTTATTCCATGTAGTTCATTTTTAATCAATATATGTTTGTGGAATTCTAAACATATTATTGGCAACACAAACAATAGCATTCATCAAAACTATACGGTCCATAGGAAAACCAGGTATTCATGAATTTCAAGGAGTAGCTAGCCTAATTTCTATCACGTTCTTGCTGAACATAGTTTTACGTGATGGAATAGATAAACATGAATTTTAAAGAATGAAAATAAAAATAGTCCAAATGAATAAACAAATAAATAAAACATTGTAATATGTGGAGGCCCCCAGATTGTGGAGGCCCCTGGGCAGCTGCCCACTTTGCCCACTCCTGAATCCGGCCCTGAGTGTGGCGTCAGAGAATGGGTGTGACGTCAGAGGAAGGATGTGACGTCAGAGGATGTGGCGTCAGTTAATGTATGAGCAGGACTCTAGTGGTTAAGAAAACAAACCTTTACATGTTTACAAATTCTAGTCGTTCATACTGGTATCAACATCCAAGCAACGATGAAAACTAAATGAAGGAATTTATAAGACTCCATCACCAGAGTCTAGTATTGTATTAGCTGCAGTAGAGGCTGAGGCTCTTAGCGTAACGAGCCGGGGAAATCCTCCACCATAACACATCTCTCTAACATTATCTTCACCCAAATAATTCCCGCGGCGGTGTCTTACGTACGGCCCAAAGTCTTAAGATTCATATTATTATTCATGAGAGGAAGTTTTTGGCTGTGATTTTACCTGTAAAGTCTGGCATATATTACCCAGTGGAGGAGAAGTGTGTTTTGTGTTGGTCAGATGTAGAAGATAACCTTACAGTGAATTATTTTACATGTTTATCATCTTATATCTTGTGTCTGTAGCGGTCCAGGGTAAAGATCTGTAGTTCGCTATTAGTAGACGAGTTTACTAGCAGTCATCTAGTTTCCTATTCGATGTGTTTGTGCTAGTAGTGAGGAGGAGGAGAAGACGTCATTGGTGGTGTAGAATTGTGTGTTGCATCAGTCCCGTCCGCGAAACACCGTAATTAATACCTGGTGTTTGGCAGGTGTCGATTCAGAGGTCTTGGTACTGTAAGGGGATCACCTAAAGGTTAACCTCCCCCCCCCCCCCCCCAGGGTGTTAATCTTCAATGTTAATGTTATAAAAACCAGGAATGAATGGAGGCCTCTGGGTTATATTTTCAGGTCAAGATTACGATTAAAATAAATTCCTTATAACTATTCTATAACTTTTAGCCTTAGTACAGATCTCATTAGTACTAACAACACCAAATGATGTTGAAACACTGGAAGGAGCAGCTGGTAGGTCTATTTCAGTTACCACTACTAAAGGACAGAAAACGAATTTTGTTGCTTTAGAGAAAACGGGCAAATACGCTCACCCAAAATGGTAGACTTGTGTATCTGGGATAGATGTAACGTAACTAAATTATGTGTTCAAAACCATCCAGTGTGAAGACTAAAACAATTCGTCTGATGCAAATTTCGTTAAATATGAATGATTGAGGTATTTGGGAAACTTACAGGATTTACGATAAATATTACTGGCATTATGTTGTCCTGAGGAGAATTTGTCTGACACTGCCATCACATCAACGCCATAACTCCAGATTTTATATTTCAAAACAAATGATTATTCCCCCATAACTCGTCTTTTTCTTCACCTTACAAAAATATTCATTAATATAGGATTAAAACTCAATCTCAGCATGATGTTATAAATGATCTATACTTAATTTATTAAACTAAAATACGAAGTTATAATTTTCTCCACTGGACAATGCTGAAAACTCCTCTCTACAATATACTGTATCACACCATTCACAGTTATAATATCACTGCCAACTCCAGAGATTAATACACTCCAAATACGAAATATAAACACAGAGGAACATTAAATTTTATAAACACTGAATAAGTTCGGGTAGCTGGTGAGGTGTGTCCCGCTCAATAACCGGCTGTAGAGATCACTGATTGGGATAATAATTGGATCTTCAAGGTTTGTATGACGCCATTAAGGTCAACTAGGGTGAATCTGAGGTCACGTGGCTCGCGCAATCTTGTAGGAGAAAGACAGAGTAATTCTGTATCTGCCATATTTAATAGTTTACAACGAGGGGAAGGGAGGGAAGGAATGGAAGAGGAGGTGAAAGAAGAGGAAAGAGGAGAGGAGGAGGGTCGTTTGTGTGTACCGAGGTGTAGGTAGGTGAGTGTAATGCAGGTTGAGGAGGGAGCAGGTGAGGGGTCCCGGGGTCGATAAGTGTAGCGTGAGGGACCAGATTCATTACACCTAACATGACCACACACACAACCACACGCCACCTGACCACCACAAGCCACCTGCATCACCCACCTGCCTCGTCCACCTGCAGGTGGGTGATACAGGTGGGTGATGTAGGTGGGTGAGGCAGGTGAATGAGGCACGTGGGTGATACAGGAGGGTGATACAGGTGGGTGATGTAGGTGAGTGAGGCAGGTGGGTGAGGCAGGTGGGTGAGTGAGGTAGGGGGGTGAGAGTTGGATGAGGCAGGTGGGTGAAGCAGTTGGATGAATTAAGTGGGTGAGACAGGTGGGTGAGACAGTGAATGAGACAGTGGGTGAGGCAGGTGGATGAGAGTTGGATGAGGCAGGTGGGTGAGGCAGTTGGGTAAGGAAGGTGGGTGAGGCAGTTGAGTGAGGCAGGTGGATGAAACAGTTGGGTGAGGAAGGTGGGTGAGACAGTTGAGTGAGGCAGGTGGGTGAGACAGTTGAATGAGGCAGGTGGATGAGAGTTGGATGAGGCAGATGGTTGAGGCAGTTGGGTGAGACAGTTGAGTGAGGCAGGTGGGTGAGGCAGCGATGATTTACTGCCGATAGTCACAACAGCTGGAAGGGGAATTAACTCTGAGTAATGACAGAGACACGAGGCCCCGGTAGTGAGTCGATCAAGGTGAGTTATGGGCAGGTGAAGGGGCAGTGTGTTCAGGCCAGGTACAATTATAGGTGTGTTCATATAGGCACAATTATAGGTAAGTGTTCAGATAGGTAGAATTATAGGTAAGTGTGTTCATATAGTGTGTTCAAGTCAGCAAGCATAATAGTGGTGAGGTAGATGACTAGTTTGTTCAAGCAACACAATTTTAAGCTGATGAACGACCAATGTGTTCATACAGGTGTGGTGATGGGGGAGTGGTAAAGGCGTGGTGGTGGTGGAGAGGTGGAGGCGTGGTGGAGACGTGGTAGAGGCGTGGTGGAAGCGTGGTGGTGGGCAAGGCTGGAGGGTGATGGGTAATATTGATCAACAGGGAAGCATTAGCCGAGTACAAGGTGTGTGTGTGTGTGGTGTAGTGTAGTGTGGTGTGGTGTGGTGTAGTGTAGTGTGGTGTGGTGTGTGTGTGTGTGTTAGGGAGTTTGTCAGTTTTGGAAGTCTGTCCCCTGCCACCACACCACTGACACCACCACACTGACACCACCCCACTGACCCCACTGACACCACCTCTACCACCACCAACGCACTAATAACATAATTTCCAATGTATAATATGCCACCAGGGGGAAATAAATAATAGACGCCACCTTTAACTAAAAATGCTAAATCCGCCCCTTGATTCCCGGACTTAATTCATCCATTTGATTACTGGTTAAAATTATGATGCAGATCTATATTGTGACAACTATAGGAAATATATGATGAATGATGAAAAAAAATAATTATAAATACTTCCCATAAGGATGTATGTGATGTAAAATATATAAATAAATAAATGAACTCGAGGGCAAAATCTAGTGTGGTTCCAACTCTTTTAATTCTGAAGGTGTATTTTTTCAAGGTGTATGTCCACTAATTTGGGTGCCTTCCTCCCAATGTGAAATAATCTGCTTATCCGCTACGCTAATTGGGGAGGGGAGGGGGAAGAGGCGGAGTTGATGAAGGAGGAGGAGGAAAAATGGAAGGGGGGGGAAGAGGGGACGGGATGGGAAGAAGGAAGAAGGGGAAGGGAGAGGAGGGGAAAGGAGGAAAAAGAGGCAGTGTTGAGGGAAGAAGGGAGGGGAGAAGATAGTAGAAGAGAAGAAGTTGGGAAGGAGGAGGGGGGGAGGGGAAGAGGTGGCAGTGTTGACAGAGGAGATACAAGCTCTAGTAATTAAATCAATACCAGTTTAACAAGACCTACAACACTTCCCTACAACACAATGTAATAAAAATAAAAATAATTCTGTTTTTTTTTTTTTTTTTTACTTTCTTTATTCTGTTTTGGAAAATGTAAGTTATTCCTCTTAAACGAATACGTATGTTTCTCAGCCCTTTCATTCGTATATTTTGTCTACTGTACATTCAGTCTTTTTCTCGCCTTATGGTTACACTTTACATAAATCCAGTCTTAGGTTAACCAGTCAGGTACTGTCTAGTATATCCAGTCTAAGAGGAACACCTGGACGAGTACTTCTTGAGAAACTGGACTCAAGTTGTATCTGGACTCAAGGATATACTGTAAGCTGTTGTATCTGCACTCGAGAATCTAAGCTGTCGTCTGTAATTCAAGCTTTCTATATCCTCCACCACACATTACACAAGCTTCAATGGGGAACACACACACACACACACACACACACACACACACACACACACACACACACACACACACACACAGTACCTATTTAATAACTCCAGTAGTGGCTGATGATCAAATTACCATTCCTTCTCATCGGCTTCACAAGGAACAAATGATTGGATGAAACAAGACGGATAAACCAATCACGAGTCCTTCAGAAAGTTCCGATTGGTTAAAAACGCAAAAGAGAGGTGGTGCAGGTCATTTATTGGCTGCAGCGAAGCAATAAAAGAAACGAGGTTCTTTCCGATTGGCTGGAAAAACACAGACTTTTCGTTTATTGGCCATAGCTAAGAGGATAAGGAGAAGCACTGTATTTTCTGACTGGCTGGAGAGAGAAACACTGAGGCCGACCAATCCGGGTACACAACACAATATATAAAGACTGCTATTGGCTATTGATTCCTCAGTATGTGTTAGGCGAAAGTTACGGGCCAAATATGTTTTCTGTTTTGTCGAGAAAGAATGACCATTACTTGTTGTGAAGATGGAGGGTTATGGTGTGTAGGTGTGGTGGTTGTGGTTGGGTGGTGGTGTGGGTTATGGTGTGTAGGTGTGGTGGTGTGGGTTATGGTGTGTAGGTGTGATGGCGGTGGTGAAGTAATTAATGTAAGTGGTGCAAGTGGTAGGTTAAGAGGTAACATTGACAGATGATGAAGACAAATATTTACACTTCCACTTACACCACATACTACCACTACTCCCACCACCACTACCCCCACCACCACTACCCCCACCACCACTACCCACACCACCACTACCCTCACCACCACTACCCTCACCACCACTACCCCCACTACCACTACTCCCACCACCACTACCCCCACCACCGCTACCCCCACCACCACTACCCCCACCACCACTACCCTCACCACCACTACCCCCACCACCACTACCCCCACCACCACTACCCCCACCACTACCCTCACCACCACTACCCCCACCACCACTACCACCACTACCCCCACCACTCCCCACCCTCGCTACAGAACTCATCAAGTGAACGCCCCCCTGGAGTTATAGACCGTAAAACGCCACTGCAGTAAACGTGGCAAAACGCAAGAGACGGTCAGGCGTTCACTTTTTAAAATAACATTAAGGGAGAATGAACGTCGCTTGAGCAATTAAATTAGTTTTAAAACTCCTGGAGCCTTTGATGTGAGGCAGTAATTAGCGGCAAGAGTAGTGGGGGAGGTGAGGGTAAAGGGGGTGAGTAGGGGGTGAGAGTGGGGGTGGGGGGTTAGAGTGGGAGGGTAAGGGGGCTGAGGGTGGGAGAGAAGGGAGAGTGAGGAAGATGGGGAAGGAAAGGGTAGAGAGAGCGCAGTGTGGGAGTTAAGTAAAACATCACCGGTACACAGACACCCTCCCCTCCCCTCCCTCAGAAGTAATATATGATCAAAGACACTACACAGTACACCTCAACAGTATCACCTTGTATATATAACCAATCACTTCAACAATAAGTTATCTCTTGTTCGCTATCACACAGACTGAGTACGATGCGTCTCTAATTGGCCAATTAGTACACTGACAACAGAGACGCTGGTGTTCAGTTCATTTTGATCAGCCAGCAGACAATCACCAGGTATCAAGGCCACGGGGTGCACAACAATAACACCATCGTGATGATAAAGTATTACTGGAGTTAATGTGTCAGCGGGAAGCATATGTTGGCGTCAGTCGCGAGGAAAGGGTCGGTAAAGGCCATCAACTAACTGACTGCTGACAGTTTCCCAAATGGATCTGTCAGTTTCCTAATTACCAGACAGACTTTTATATTGACTAACCTCACAGCTAGACCGAGGGAACCTGTTTGTTATATTACTGGCCAAGACTTTGTTTCTAGTCTGTAATATTAGCCAATCACAGTACTCCGTGTGTGTGTGTGTGTGTGTGTGTGTGAGTGTGTGTGTGTGTGTGAGTGTGTGTGTGTGTGTGTGAGTGTGTGTGTGTGTGTGAGTGTGTGTGTGTGTGTGAGTGTGTGTGTGTGTGTGTGTGTGTGTGTGTGAGTGTGTGTGTGTGTGTGTGTGTTTTATCCAATACGTGGAGGGAGGCAGTGTCCATGTACTGAACCCTACGGAAAAAACCCACCACATTCCACTACCATCCCCCTCAACCCCTCCCTGACCTCACCATCCCCCTCACTCCTCCCTGACCTCACCATCCCCCTCACCCCTCCCTGACCTCACCATCCCCCTCACCCCTCCCTGACCTCACCATCCCCCTCACCCCTCCCTGACCTCACCATCCCCCTCACCCCTCCCTGACCTCACCATCCCCCTCACCCCTCCCTGACCTCACCATACCCCTCACCCCTCACTGACCTCACCATCCCCCTCACTCCTCCCTGACCTCACCCCTCCCTGACCTCACCATCCCCCTCACCCCTCCCTGACCTCACCATACCCCTCACCCCTCCCTGACCTCAGTGGCATCAAATAGTGGCTAGACAGATGGGGAGAGGAAGAAGGGGGAGAGGGGAGGGGGGAGAGGGGAGGATAGTGGGGGAAGGGGGTAGGGGAGAGAGTATCCTTGTGGGGGAAAGGGTGTAGGGAGGGGGAGGGGAAGGGGATAGGAGGAAGGATGATGGGAGGGAGAGAGGGGACGGGTAGGTGTGAAAGGGAGATGGGTTAAAGGGAAAGGGAAAGAAGAGGGGAGGAAAGAGTGAGGAGGTGGGGTGAAGTAGGATAGGGAGGGTAGGAGTGAGGGGAGTGGTGGGGAGGTTATGAGGGAAGACACAATATTAGGCTGGTGGTCCTGGTCAGCTAGTACACCCCTCCCCCCTCCCCAAACCATCACCATCTATAGTGACTCCTGGCAGCCTATGGTGAGATATAGTGTCCTGGTGTGACCTGTGGAGAGAGAGAGAGAGAGAGAGAGAGAGAGAGAGAGAGAGAGAGAGAGAGAGAGAGAGAGAGACACACACACACACACACACACACACACACACACACACACACACACACACACACACACACACCGTCGTTCCCCAACATAATACAACGCAACAAATTCTTACTCTGTGCAATATAAAGTCACATATGTCAGTACAAAACAACGCAATTAACACAACACAACTCCACACAACACAACCCAACACAACACCACAACACCACACCACAACACCACAACACACCACACCACAACACCACAACACACCACAACACACCACACCACAACACCACAACACACCACACCACAACACAACACCACACCACAACACCACAACACACCACAACACACCACACCACAACACCACAACACACCACACCACAACACAACACCACACCACAACACCACACCACAACACC
Source organism: Homarus gammarus (assembly GCA_958450375.1). Classification (NCBI taxonomy): domain Eukaryota; kingdom Metazoa; phylum Arthropoda; class Malacostraca; order Decapoda; family Nephropidae; genus Homarus; species Homarus gammarus. The sequence continues at coordinate 630,421 of CAUDMG010001262.1, forward strand.
ACAACACACCACAACACACCACAACACACCACACCACAACACCACACCACACCACACCACAACACACCACACCACACCACAACACACCACAACACACCACAACACCACACCACAACACACCACACCACAACACAACACACCACACCACAACACCACAACACACCACACCACAACACCACAACACACCACAACACACCACACCACAACACCACAACACACCACAACACACCACACCACACCACACCACAACACCACAACACACCACACCACACCACAACACACCACAACACAACACAACACACCACACCACAACACACCACACCACAACACACCACAACACACCACAACACAACACATATATAGTTTGGGTTATTTTTAGCCGCTCGGTTCCAAATATTACTTCCCCTCCTCGGCCCAACTATCACTTAAAGCTGAGCCCCACACACACACCACCTGCCAGTACTGACCTGCTGGGGGGGGGGGGGGACCAGGAAGTGACCTGACAGGGTGAGAGAGGGGGAGGAAGGGAGGGACCTGGAAGTGACCTGCCAGGGTGAGAGAGGGGGAGGAAGGGAGGGACCTGGAAGTGACCTGCCAGGGTGAGAGAGGGGGTGGAAGGGAGGGACCTGGAAGTGACCTGTAGCGAGGGAAGTGAGAGGAGGAGGAGGAGGAGGTGAGGAAGGAAGGAAGGAAGGAGGGAGGGAGGGAGGGAGGGAGAGACATGGAATGGAATTGCAGTGAGGGAAGTGAGGGAAGGAGGAAGGTGAGGGAGGGAACCCGGAACTCACCAGGAGAGAGAGAGAGAGAGAGAGAGAGAGAATGAATTTGCCTCAGTCCCAGACACTTTACACTGAACAATAAATCGATCGTCCAATATTTTAACAGGACCCAATCTTAATCCAGTACCTCAAAGTTCAATAATCCTTTGTGGGGCTTGATTAGGTTAGGTTAGGTTAGGTTATGTTAGGTTAAGGTTAGGTTAGGTCAGGTTAGGTTATGTCAGGTTATGTTAGGTTAAGGTTAGGTTAGGTCAGGTTAGGTTATGTTAGGTTAGGTCAGGTTAGGTTATGTTAGGTTAAGGTTAGGTTAGGTCAGGTTAGGTTATGTTAGGTTATGTTAGGTTAAGGTTAGGTTAGGTTAGGTTATGTTAGGTTAGGTCAGGTTAGGTTATGTTAGGTTATGTTAGGTTAGGTCAGGTTAGGTTAAAGCAGAGTTAGACTAGGTCAGGTTAGATTAAAAATGGGTTTGACTGGATAAAAAAATAAATTCAAATTGGATCACGCAAAGTTGAGTTAATTTTACCATACATTAACCTGCGGAGGAGACCAACAGGTGTGGTGGTCAGGTGTGTGGAGTAATGACCTGCCTCACACACAAGAAATGACCTACTTAGCCACATAGCGAGGGCGGGAGGGAGGGAGGGGGGGGTGACGTAATGCTCGCAATTTAAGAGAGAGAGAGAGAGAGAGAGAGAGAGAGAGAGAGAGAGAGAGAGAGAGAGAGAGAGAGAGAGAGAGAGAGAGAGAGAGAGACTTCTTTTCAGATTATCAAAAAATCAGTCATGTCAAAAAACCCTGAACATCAATCAACCAATCAGATAATCAATCAATCATATCTGAGGGATGGCGACCACAGTCCTCCACTCTAAAAATTGTGGGGCTATTTTTACCAATCCTCTAAATTTACTAAAAGATATGGTCGCTCTCTCTCTCTCTCTCTCTCTCTCTCTCTCTCTCTCTCTCTCTCTCTCTCTCTCTCTCTCTCAACACACACATTTTTAACACGACAGTTTAAACACACACACACACACACACACACACACACACACACACACACACACACACCTGTACACGAGAGGGGAATATCACAAGCTGGCCAACACTGTCCTTCATAACAGAATGCCAACCCCGATATTACCAACCCCGTTATTACAAACCCCGATATTATCAACCCCCCCGTCAGGTGAAATTGCTACACTCAGTTATCCATTATGGCGGAGGATCGGCGGTGGCGGTGGTGGTGGTAGCGGTGGTGGCAGCGGTGGTGGTGGTAGTGGGACGCTCTTAGTCCTTCTCCCCACAGCCCTAACAACTGACTCACACTGGGCTTCTCGGAATGTTCTATTTGTGTCACATCAACATAACAGTTCAGGTAAGATCGTGGTTACACCTGTATGTTACCTGGTAGGACAATGTTATACCTGTAATCAGTGTTGATACTTCCTCATTACCCGTGTTCTCTAATAACAGAGTGTGTGTGTGTGTGTGTGTGTGTGTGTGTGTGTGTGTGTGTGCGTGTGTGCGTGTGTGTGTGTAAGAGCATAAATACCACGAATGAAATAAATAAAAAACAGTTCTAACCAAAGTTGTCGTGTCGTGTCGTGTCAGTATTTTCCATCATTACTGTACAGAATTTACGGTCCCTAATGTCTAGTTGTACTGGGAGACACGACATGACCTTCAGTGAGAGAGACACGTAAAGTAGTGAGAGAGACACGTGTAGCAGTGAGAGACACGTGTAGCAGTGAGAGAAACACGTGTAGCAGTGAGAGAAACACGTGTAGCAGTGAGAGAGACACGTGTAGCAGTGAGAGAAACACGTGTAGCAGTGAGAGAAACACGTGTAGCAGTGAGAGAGAGACGTGTAGCAGTGAGAGAGATTGATGTAGTCGTCGGGACACTTGGCTGAGGAAGACGGATGAATGTATTATAAAAGAAAGAATTGTCTCTGATTATAACATGATATTGAGAGTGTGTGTTCAGCAAAGAGAAAAATTCTTGTTTGTTTTGTTTTAATGTGAAGGGATCAAGTTTGTTTATCTTGCCCGTGTCGAGTGGCTGTACCTGTCGAGTGGGTGTACCTGTCGAGTGGATATACATGTCGAGTGGATGTACATGTCGAGTGGATGTACCTGTCGAGTGGGTGTACCTGTCGAGTGGATGTACCTGTCGAGTGGGTGTACCTGTCGAGTGGATGTACCTGTCGAGTGGGTGTACCTGTCGAGTGGATGTACCTGTCGAGTGGGTGTACATGTCGAGTGGATGTACATGTCGAGTGGATGTATCTGTCGAGTGGAGGTACCTGTCGAGTGGATGTACCTGTCGAGTGGAGGTACCTGTCGAGTGGGTGTACATGTCGAGTGGGTATACCTGTCGAGTGTTGTGCCTCAAATACACCTGAGTGCCAGTGTCAGGTGACATATGGCGAGGGGTAACTTTCCTAGTGCCAGTTTTCATTAGTGAGGATAAGAGGGCTGCATGGTGAGAAGAAAGTGTCCAAGGGGAAGGGTGATGGTGATAGTTGTGGTGGTGGTGGTTGAGCAGGGTCAAGTTGTGCCATAGTGTACCTCCAGCACCTTGACCCCTGTTACTGCCAGATGCTACGCCACCTCCTCCTTCTCCCCCCCTCTCTTTTTCCTCCTCTTCCTCTTCTTCCTCCCTTGCCTCTTCCTGCTCCCCTTCACCATCATCAATTTATCGCCTTCATCTTGACCCTTGTGCTCTCCCTCTTACATCTCTGGATATTGAAGGAACAGCATCAATGGAAGGGTTTGGCCAGCCAGCCCTTCTCAGCCCGGCCTCAGCCCTTCAGGGATCAATGCCCGCCAAAATGAGAAAACTCGTCAAGACTATCCCTCCCTCCCACCCTTCCTACCCCCTTCCCTTCCACCCTCCCACCCTTCATACTCCCTTCCCTCCCACCCTCCCACCCTTCCTACCCCCTCCCACCCTTCCTACCCCCTTCCCTTCCACCCTCCCACCCTTCATACTCCCTTCCCTTCCACCCTCCCACCCTTCTTACCCCCTCCCACCCTCCCTACCCCCTTCCCTTCCACCCTCCCTACCTCCATGGACGACCTCAATAAGGAATAGGTAAGTGCAGTGGCCTGCTTCTTTATTCTGCCTCACAACACACCAGCCACTGTAGGTACACACACCACCCACTGCACTGTTGGTACACACACACACACCAGCCACTGTAGGTACACACACCACCCACTGCACTGTTGGTACACACACACACACCAGCCACTGTAGGTACACACACCACCCACTGCACTGTTGGTACACACACATCACTGACTGTAGGTACACACACACACGTCAATGCTTAAACGGGGGAAAAAATTCTCATTTTCTTAACAAAAAATAAAGCAACTATTTGGACGAAAGGTTTGAAGGTGACACAACTATTGGGTCAGACGCAGCAGTGTAAACAGCGTCCCTTGCAGTCCGGGTACAGCTCGTGTCTCAGCTGGTATGGGAAACAAGATGTCTCAGCTGGTATTGGAAACATGGTGTCTCAGCTGGTATTGGAAACATGGTGTCTCAGTTCTCATCTCTGACCCACCAATGAGCTTTTCTCTCCCCAGATGTTCCACCTTCAACTGATCAACACCCAAGACTTAAGGTGTCACTGAGGAGTCCTTGACGAGCGGTGGTAGAGTTTGAGGATCCTGACTACTGTATTGGTCATTTCCAGGGAATTGGATGTTGTGGAGTTTTCTTCTTCCTCTTCCCATCATCCCCCGTCCTCCTCCCTCCCCCAACCACGTCCGTCCCACCCATTATCTTATCTCCCCTTCCTACTCCTTCCCCCATCCCCTCCCCTATCTCCCCCACCACCTACGTCCCACCTCCTCCCCTGCTTCCCCCCCCCCATCCCCCTACATCTCTTCTCACCTACAGTACCTTCCCTCATAACCTAACCTAATCCAACCAAACCTAATTAAACATAACCTAACCTATCCCAACTAGGATAGATTAGGTTAGATTAGATTACGTTAGGTTTAAGTTATGTTATGTTGTTATGTATTACAGTTCTTGTTAGGTTCGACACTTACTACCTTTGGGGAGGTGGATGATGATGATGATGACGGTGTTTGTGTGTCTGACTAGCACGGGTGTATGCATGTTGTCGTGGCGGTGTTGTCGCCTTGTGTTTATCTTCACCTACAGCTGGGGATCACCTGCAATTTACTCGTCTCTCAACTGGATTTTACCTGGGAATTAACTAGTTTTCGCTTGGCGTTGCCTGTGGATTAGTGCGCTGGGTCTATTACAAGATGGCGACACAACAACAGTAAGGTAGAGGTAATAGTTAGTGAGTTAGTGTTATGTCATTAGGTCCCTGGATGTCGGGTGAGGCTGATAGAGGTGCTGACCTTAAAAAGACTACCACCGTAAGCCTCTGGTACTTGGGGACGAGAGGTAATCTTCTTAGGGAATTACAGAAGGCGACGGAGGCTCTCGGAAAAAGGTTCTCTACTCTGGGGGTTCTGGTGAGGTCGTGAGGCTGAGACTGCGGGAGGAAGAAGGTTAATCTAGGAAGTATTGAATGGTCGGGAGGATTAGGTACCAGCAGGTTAATATGACGGGGACCAAAGCTGAGTCGTGTAGCAGAGGGCGAAACAGAGACGAGTGAAGCAAACATTACACATCCACAAATATTATTAACAAATACTATAACTTTATGTATGAAGTATCAGTAATTTAATTCCCTGGTGGTGAGAATATCAAACTCAGGACACCAGAACTAATATGTAAAGAGAAGTTACCTGCATTACTGCCTATAGATGGATGGTATAGACGAAAGGTCACTTGGTATTGCATTTCACATCAGGATACGAGGAACAGTCAGCTGGCCAACAAGAGGTATCAGTTTGTGTGAGAATTTCGTGTATTTGGACATGTGAAATCGTGTTGGTGATCCTGTACGTATGTGTGTAACAGCTGGCCCGTACACGTGTCAACACCTACTCCACATACACACACACATATATACAACATGGATGATATATTTACATTTATTTTACATTTTTACAAGCAGGTAAGAGCAGAGTTTTACCGGGGAGGTCACAGAGGTATTACCCACGTATATGTTAAGAGCATACTAGTGCTTCCATTAACGACTGTACCATCACTACCTGTTCTTGAATGCATAAATGTATGTATATATGTATGTATGTATGTATGTATGTATGTATGTATCTCATCCATAACCAGCAAAAGAGCATTATAGGCACTACAAAACTTCACATAACAACCACAACAATAACATACAACACTAAGCTAACCTAAACACCTCAATCAGGGTCAAAGGTCAATTATGGCACTGTGCCTCGCAGGAAAGAAACAGTTATAATACTAACATAAAACTGCATAACATAACTGCTCCTAGGGTAGGATAGGTATTCCAACAACCCCCCCCCCCTCTTCAAACCACTCCAACAATTTCCCTCCCTCAACCCACTCCAACAATCCCCCCTCAACCCACTCCAACAACTTTCCCATTACCACCATCCCTCCACCCATTACCAGATTACCCCAAAACTCCTCTCTTCCCTGAGTGGTTTCTACGGTAACCCACTCTACTTCACTCCACCCCACCCCACCCCACTCCATCCCACCCCACTCCACCCCACCCACACACACAGAAGTTGTTCTTTTCCTCCAGGTTCGAATTACACCCAAACTTGAAGGACGAGTCATTTAATTTACTCGGGCAGCTCTCACTTAAAGGGTAACCTGACCTAACCTAACCTAACCTAACCTAACCTAACCTGGCCCGTGTTGCCAAATCGGGGTGATGATGATGATGGTGGTGACGTTAAGTGACTATAGAGGTTAAGTGGGCTACAAGTGGTGTTAAATGGACTAGGGGTGGTGTTAAGTGGGATAGGAGTGGTGTTAAGTGGGATAGGAGTGGTGTTAAGTGGGATAGGAGTGGTGTTAAGTGCTTATAAACGTAAAGTGTCTCTCTAAGTTAAGTGGTGTTAAGTGCCTCTGGAAATTAAGTGGTCAGGAAGTTGTGTTAAGTGCCTCCAGAAGTTAAGTGACCAGGAAGTGGTGTTTAGTAATTACAAAGGTATCTAAATGGCCATAGAAGGATACATAAAGTAATTAAACTACAGTCCCCATTTCACCTATAATCACCTAACCTATTTTCACTTACACTCTCCTTATATTCCCAAATTAAATAAAGGCAACAATAACCACGGCGTCAAACCACACACACCCACATCCACCCACCCACCCACACCCACACACACCATCTAGTCAACCATATCCATTAAAAAAAATTCCCCTTTCATATTATCTATTCTGGGCTTCAAATTCTCAAAGGATTGTAGGTGTAATTTTCTTCCCTTCTCCCCTCTCTTATGGTAGCTGTCACTCCTTCATTACTACGTAAATATGAGATAGTGATATTTTAGGTACGGGTCTGAGGTAAACATAATTATGGGAGGGACATATAACACATTGAAGGTTGAAAAAGTGGTGCATGGTTTGGTTGTGTCAGTAATATAGTGGTTTTTAGCTACTCTCTTCTCCCTACTTCCATCCTACTTAACCTCTTTCCTTCATTCCTCCCCTTCCTTTCTCCTTAACTTCCCTCTCCCCCCACCCCCTTCCTCCATTCCCTCCCTCCTTCCTTCCTTACTTTCATCCCACCTACCCTCCCTCCCAGTGACCATATCTAAAGATAGTGTCTCACCCTCGCCTCAACCATTAGGACTGGGCTACATTATAAATCACCGTAAATGTCTAATATATACGAGAGTCTCTGAAAATACTCCTCTAACGTAGCCTTCCTTCAGTCACCTGTAGTAATATATTCTCTTAATTAACACACAGCGACACAACTTCTTAATGATCTTGGTAAACTATTCCACCAACGTGTTTACATTCAGTCGTATCTTGAACCCTGATCGTGTGTACATTCAGTCAGTCGTAACTTGAACCCTGATCGTGTGTACATTCAGTCGTATCTTGAACCCTGATCGTGTGTACATTCAGTGAGTCGTAACTTGAACCCTGATAGTGTACATTCAGTCGTATCTTGAACCCTGATCGTATGTACATTCAGTGAGTCGTAACTTGAACCCTGATAGTGTACATCCAGTCGTATCTTGAACCCTGATCGTGTGTACATTCAGTCAGTCATAACTTGAACCCTGATAGTGTACATTCAGTCGTATCTTGAACCCTAATCGTGTGTATAATGTATCATTTTCCCCATTATCTCAGCGACTCCACACGACCAGGGGAAGACGGGCAGAGAGAGGGGGGGGGGGTGAGGGTAGAGAGTAGGATAGGGAAGAAGGGTTGGGAAGAGTGTGTGGGGGGAATAGACTAATAGGGGAGAATAAGAGGTAGAGAACTGGGGCAGTGAAAGAGGAGAGTAAGGTACGCGAGGAAGAATTTACTTTAATAATTTAATTGACCAGACTGGAGTACACTTTTGCCTCATCTTAGTTCAGTTTTGCCTTGGCGCTGAGGATGGTGAAACGCAGGGCAGATGTTCTCACACACACGAGATAGCCAACTACAGAGCATGATAGCCTACTACAGAGCATGATAGCCAACTACAGAGCATGATAGCCAACTACAGAGCATGATAGCCAACTACAGAGCATGATAGCCAACTACAGAGCATGATAGCCAACTACAGAGCATGATAGCCAACTACAGAGCATAATAGCCAACTACAGAGCATGATAGCCAACTACAGAGCATGATAGCCAACTACAGAGCATAACAGGCAACTACAGAGGGAATGAAATCAAGGTGGAAAGTATGACCATAATAAAAGTTCAAAACCATAACTTTTACCAACAAGGGCTCAGAGAGATTTGACTCGCCTCGAAAGTTTAGCACAAAGGTTGCCAAAAGAAAGTTAGCATCATTAACATTAACCCCATGATATTTATACAAGCTACATAGTTCCAAGGGCATAGTTATTCTTCAAGTCCAAAGGGCGAGTAGGGGCGAGGACTGTGAAACCTCGACTATTCAACAAAGATTATGAGAACACATTCCACAGTGTTCCGAGCGAGTAAGACTATGTGAAGTAAGGTCTGGTGTGTGTGTGTGTGTGTGTGTGTGTGTGTGTGTGTGTGTGTCATAATGCAGATATCCTCCTCACGATGGATTATAACCTTTGGTGGGGGTGAGATGGAGTGGCAACAATAAGTATAGTAGCGAGATTAGGAGTAACAAGAAGAGTGAAAGAAAATGAATAAAGCAGTGTAGAGGCAAACGCGAAAACAGAGAGAGAGAGAGAGAGAGAGAGAGAGAGAGAGAGAGAGAGAGAGAGAGAGAGAGAGAGAGAGGGGCGACAGTAGACCATAAAACTAAGTTGTTCTGCCAAGAGCCACCAGACTCGCCCCCTAGTGATTAACTCAGCCAGCCAGCTAGCCTCTCTCTCTCTCTCTCTCTCTCTCTCTCTCTCTCTCTCTCTCTCTCTCTCTCTCTCTCTCTCTTCATCCCGTTTTTGCTCTTCCAGCTCCTCCCTTGTTGTTGTTGATTATATTGTTGTTGTCTTCTTCTTCCTCCCCAGTCCGCCACTCAAAGAACACCCTCATGATACAAAGTTACATAGAGAGGGATAGAGAGGGATAGAGAGGGCAGGGCAGGGCAGGGCAGGGGACCGTTGTGGAAGTATTGTCAAGGATTTACAGAAGTTAAAACAGTGGATCACAGTAGAGGAAGATGGAATCCACCTTAACTATTTCAAGACAGAATTATGTAAAGAATTCCTCAACCAATGTTTATCCTCGACACAAAAATGTTAGATTCCTATGAAACACCAGGCGGTACACGACACAATATATGCAACTGAATATATACAAACTCTGGGGTTAAAATACAACTGAATGTACTGTTATATACATCATCTGAGAAATAAAACATATAAACAACAACAAAATCAACGCAAAACAAACAAATTAACAAAATAAGACCAAAAAAAAAATTAATTAATCTTCCCTGAATAAAAGGTTTCAGGTGGTAATTATTTAGCCCCATTACGTTAACCTATTTGATTGAACTAAATAATTGGACAATGAGAAATGTGAGTGAAATTAATGGGGGGGGGGGGGGGGGGGGAATACAGATGAGGTGAAATAGTGTCTTTCTTGTTTCTCTTTATTCTCCCTTCGTCTCCCTATTTATTCTCCCTTCCAGTCCTTATTTCCTCCTTATTTACTCTTCCTTCATCTCCCTATTTATTATCGCTTCCTTCCCCATTTCCTTCCTATTTACTCTCCCTTTCCTCCCTATTTACTCATTCTTCATCTCCCTATTTACTCTCCTTTCTTCACACTCCCTATCCCTCCCATCTTCTCCCTCACCTTCTCATCCCCCTTCCCCCTTTTCTTCTCTCCCTTTTCCCTTACATCTTTTTGCTTCCTTTCATCTTTTTTCTACGTCCCTCCCTTCCCTTTCCTTCTCCCTCCCTCCCACACCCTCCCTCCCTCCCTCCCTCCTTCCCTCCCTTCCCTCCCTCACATCCCCAGGCCTTTGATCAGCACCGTTATGACGTCATACACTTCCACCACCCACACGCTGTGCTCAGGTCGAGATAACACTGTGATGCCCTGACAACAGTGACATCATCTCTACCTCCTACCTACCGTTGACATCAACCTAAGTGACGTCAGAGTAGGGTCTATAAATGACGTCACAGTAGGGTCAATAGGTGACGTCTCACGAAAGGAGTGACGTCACTTAGGATTGTTCCCCCCAAGGAGTGACGTCACACTTAGCTTTACCATCCAAAAAGTGACATCTTCCTTAAGTTACTTTTAGCGTTTAACGTCAAGTAACACCATCTAGCTGTTAACATCCAGTAACATAATTTAGCTGTTAACATCAAGTAACATAATTTAGCTGTTAACATCAAGTAACATAATTTAGCTGTTAACATCAAGTAACATAATTTAGCTGTTAACATCAAGTAACATAATTTATCTGTTAACATCAAGTAACATCAGGGATTAAATGTTTGTGGAGGGGAATAAATTCTTATACTTTTATACAGGGAAATTATTCAGACACCATATGATGCTGCACACACCTGCCTGATCCCTGCCTGTTTGTCTCCCTGATACCTCATCCCTGACACCCTCCTTGCCTCCCTCCCTCCCTGCCTGCCTACCTGTTTGTCTCCCTGATACCCTCTTCCCTCCCTCCCTCCCTCCCTGTCTCTCGGTTACAACATAACCAACAACTTCAAAACAACAGGACAATATTGACAGGCATAGTGTCAGGCTCTCAGGCTTCAATACACCTGCAGGGAGAGCCACACGTGCAAGGAGAGCCACATCTGCAGGGAGAGCCACACCTGCAAGGAGAACCACACCTGCAGGGAGAGCCACACGTGCAAGGAGAGCCACACCTGCAAGGAGAGCCACACCTGCAAGGAGAGCCACACCTGCAAGCAGAGCCACACCTGCAGGGAGAGCCACATCTGCACGACAACACAAACCTCCTGAGACACTTAACCGTCGCTGCCACACCTACGAGGGGTGCCACACCGGCCACACTCACCTGAAAGTAAAAAAAAAAAACATTAATATGACACTTGGTGAAACATACGAACTAAGACCAATTAGAACAGGGGCCCATTAAAACTAAGACCCATTAGAACAGGGGGCCCATTAAAACTAAGACCCATTAGAACAGGGGGCCCATTAAAACTAAGACCCATTAGAACAGGGGCCCATTAAAACTAAGACCCATTAGAACAGGGGCCCATTACAACTAAGACCCATTAGAACAGGGGCCCATTAAAACTAAGACCCATTAGAACAGGGGCCCATTAAAACTAGGACCCATTAGAACAGGGGCCCATTAAAACTAAGACCCATTAGAACAGGGGCCCATTAAAACTAGGACCTAGTGTAACTGGGTCTCACAAGGAAGTAAGTTAGGATAAGTTCAATTAGGATAAGCTGGATTTGGTTAGTTTAAGTCAAAATAAGATTCTAGTCGGGTCATATCAGTTCAAATTAATTCTGGTTATATCACGTGTGGTAGTTTTTACTCACAAAAAAAATAATAATAACTTTAAAAATGCAAGCTTTCCCTCCTCCTTCCCCCACCCTCCCACAATATCACTTTTCTGTTCTAGTTATCAGAATATCAGCTTTATTTTAAGACTCTAATGAAGCTCTATGAAGACTCCAGCCGCTCTGTAAAGTTGCTACGGTAATATTAATGTCCGAAACGCTTAATTAAGGTCTACTCCTATAATTCAATGTTACTTCTTATTATTAATTGTTAATATACAATTAATTCATAAATATAAATTAATTTACCAGGATTAAACTATATGACGAGAAATAATTGAACACATCTTAACCCTGTGAAAAATCTGATGGCTGCCTATGCTATCAGACTTTATTTATACAGTAATAATACTCAATCAACACTACTATTTATACATTAATACACGTGAATGATGGAGGATACGAATTATTGGGAGAAATCCATGAACTACCCCTGACAACAAGCCTATTACACTCACTCATCACCCGATTGTGCTTCAGGGCTCCGAGGGACAAGTCGTTACCAGGTTTCATATACACTTTAATATTATTCCGAGAAGAAGAAGGAAGGAAGAAAGAGAGAGGAAGAGGAAAAGAGGAATAATGCAAGAGAAAGGAAAAAATATAACCCCCCCCCCCCCTCCCCCAACCCCCATAAACGGAACGCTAAAGTTTTTACAACGTTAAGCGACGGACAAGTTGACTCAAGTTGACTCAAGCTGATAGTCCACTGAGTCAGAGTCGATCCTTTCCCCCAACTCACCCACCCCAAGCTTAGGGAGGGATCGTGGCAGCTTACTGGAGGCTATAATACAAGACAACCCTCAAAGCCCCTCAAAGCTTCCTGGATTAAATTCTAGACGAAATAATTCTAGTTTTAGCCCAATTTTGACGCCATCTTGAAATTTCCTGTGTTTGAATCTTTCCCCCTTGTCAGTAAATTCTAAAATGAAGGCCTCTAGTCTCACAGTAACTTCGACGCCATTTTAACTGGTTTTGTTTTATTTCAATTAAGGTAATGTTCCGATTCGATTCTCAAAAGCAAGTATAATTATTTTTTTTTTGACGTAATACTATATGAAAAAAATCGTATTCAAGTCTCTATGTAATTCTGACGCCATTTTTCTTCTCTCCTATCATTGTAATTTATCTTAAGTGAGGTAATAAGAGGCGTTCTCACAGCTCCTATCGTAAGAATCTTTGAGAATTTTCACCCCCAGGCAGGAAATGACTCTCTCTCTCTCTCTCTCTCTCTCTCTCTCTCTCTCTCTCTCATCTCTTATTTTGGCTGTGTCTCTTAAAACTTGATCTCTTTATCTCGCAATTATATGTTCTCTCTGTCTCTCCCCACCACCTAATCTCTCTGTCTCTCCCCCACCAACTGTTGTCTCAGTATATATCTCTCAGTGTCTCAGTATCTCTCTTCCACTATCTCTCACTTCAGCTGACATGAGACACAGCCGAGCAGAGACATCGAAATTAGACCATGCTAACCTAACCTAACCTGACTAAATCTAAGTAGACCTGACCTGACCCAACTTGACCTGACCTAACCTAACCTTACCTGACCCAACTTGACCTGACTTGACCCAACTTGACCTGACCTAACCTAACCTTACCTGACCCAACTTGACCTGACTTGACCTGACTTGACCCAACTTGACCTGACCTAACCTAACCAATCACCCTTCAATGCTATGCCGTTTGTCTATATCACCTCATGAATAAATTACACAGGATTATACATATTTTATCACCACTTAAACTATGTAAATTCTATCACCAGTAAGGTGGGGTGGCTGAGTGGCTCGACCGCTCGCCTCCCCTCCTAAGAGTCGTTGGTTCATCCTAGTCCACCCGCACCGTTAGCCCCCATGGTATTGTACCCGCACCGTCAGCCCCCCATGGTATTGTATTGTACCCGCACTGTCAGCCCCCATGGTATTGTAACCGGACCGTCAGCCCCCCATGGTATTGTATTGTACCCGCACCGTCAGCCCCCATGGTATTGTATTGTACCCGCACTGTCAGCCCCCATGGTATTGTACCCACACCGTCAGCCCCCATGATATTGTATTGTACCCGCATCGTCAGCCCCCTTGGTATTGTACCCACACCGTCAGCCACCATGGTATTGTATTGTACCCACACCGTCAGCCCCCATGGTATTGTACCCGCACCGTCAGCCCCCATGGTATTGTACCCACACCGTCAGCCCCATGGTATTGTACCCGCACCGTCAGCCCCCATGGTATTGTACCCGCACCGTCAGCCCCCATGGTATTGTACCCGCACCGTCAGCCCCCATGGTATTGTACCCACACCGTCAGCCCCCATGGTATTGTACCCGCACCGTCAGCCCCCATGGTATTGTACCCGCACCGTCAGCCCCCATGGTATTGTACCCTCACCGTCAGCCCCCATGGTATTGTACCCGCACCGTCAGCCCCCATGGTATTGTATTGTACCCGCACTGTCAGCCCCCATGGTATTGTACCCACACCGTCAGCCACCATGGTATTGTACCCACACCGTCAGCCCCCATGGTATTGTATTGTACCCGCACCGTCAGCCCCCATGGTATTGTATTGTACCCGCACTGTCAGCCCCCATGGTATTGTACCCGCACCGTCAGCCCCCATGGTATTGTACCCACACCGTCAGCCCCCATGGTATTGTACCCACACCGTCAGCCCCCATGGTATTGTATTGTACCCGCACCGTCAGCCCCCATGGTATTGTATTGTACCCGCACTGTCAGCCCCCATGGTATTGTACCCGCATCGTCAGCCCCCATGGTATTGTACCCGCACCGTCAGCCCCCTTGGTATTGTACCCACACCGTCAGCCCCCATGGTATTGTATTGTACCCCCACTGTCAGCCCCCATGGTATTGTACCCGCACTGTCAGCCCCCATGGTATTGTACCCGCACCGTCAGCCCCCATGGTATTGTACCCACACCGTCAGCCACCATGGTATCTCACCACCTGACACAACTATGTAAATTATATTATCAATCGATGACCTGAGCCATACTACAACGCCTCTCCTTCCCTGGGGTGTGGTGTGGTGTGGTGTTGTGGTAGTGTGGTGTTGGGTGGTAGTGTGGGGTGGTGGTGGTGGGAGGAGAGACAAGGGGTGGTGGTGGTGGTGCTTCAACAACTAAGGTCTTTCAGCGCGTAACAAGATTAATAATTTGGTCCATCAACAATTAAAAATTATGAGAAATCGAACTCTATTTTTAGGTAGAAATGTGGAATGTGGTGGTGTGGTGACGTGGTGTGGAGGGGAAGGAAGGAAGGAAGGAAGGAAGGAGCATACAGAAGAGACGACAGTTTGGATGCGTTCACTGGCAAAGATTAATTTAAGCGACAGGAAAATAAATGCCACTGACAATAAGGTGGCGTGAAGGTCGGGTCAGGACACAGACGTTTACGAGGGAGATATTTGTCCCGTGGTTAGGATTTATTGAGCCAAGGCCCAACACTACCATAGGTGTCGGAGGATTGTCATCATAACAAAAGCTCATCACTCATTCATAGGCACCACGTATACAGCCGCCCCCCCCCCCTCCCCTCTCTCCTCCCCAAAAATAAGTATCGCTGTAGTTTTGTTTTTCCGTCTTTATAATTTGAAACACTAACACAACTCCCGAACCTATGACTAACAATACCAAAATTTCGTCACGTTCCATTACAAATTTTTCCCCCGAGTTGAATTTACATATTAATGATTACAGTAACTTTCGATTACATACGACTCATGAATACATATAGACAGAGAGAAACACCAACAGCAATATCCCACATCTGAGAGAGGAGGGGAATAAAACAATGAAGTGGTGACAGTATGGAGTAACACAGGGGCAATACAGACTTGCCCAATTTCAACTCTCTCAAAGTCCCCCCCTCCCCCCCTACTACTGTACCACTATCTCGTCTCACTGGCCAAATTTTTCTTTTTCTTTTGGTGATGATGACGAAGACGATGATGATGACGAAGACGATGACGACGAAGACGACGATGACGATGATGTGTTGACCCCACCACTAACATCATCAAGATCAAGGTTGGTTATGAAGAAATTTTTATACCTAATTAAACATTCCAGATAATAATTTACTTCCCTCATATGGTTCAAAAATTCCTATACCACTTAGGACATTAAGAAAAATACCTAAACATTATACAACTTTATTTATATACAGACATTCAGTAATTACAAGAGATTATGACGGTCGATATTAAGACATTCGGGTGAAATTGTCTTCATAAATGTCTAACTTCAACAAATCATTAACCCAAACTTCATCCATCAACTCTAACTTCAACAAATCATTAATCCAAACTTCATCCACCCAACCCGCCTGATGTGTTCGCCTCTACTCAGCCTTCTACAATAAAGCGTGGACGAGTGACTCAATATCCGGTGAGACTTGAGAAGACTTCAGCCCTTTAACTTAAGATAGCATAGACTTCAGCCCTATAACTTAAAAAACAGACTTCAGCCCTTTAACTTAAAATAACATAAGACCACAGAGTTATATAGGGTCTTAAAATTGATAAAACTCCAAGTATTTCAAAAGATATCTAAGGTGTCAAAAATGTGGCTTAACGAGGGATGACTTGTCCCTGGTTTGTCTATAGTTCCTTCGTCATATCTTCTTCCTCTTCGTTATTCAGTTTTCTTCAGTTCCTCTTCGTTATTCAGTCTTCTCGTCTTTCTCTTGGTTATTCAGCCTCCTCCTCTTCCTCTTGGTTATTCAGTCTCCTCCTCTTCCTCTTCGTAATTCAAGTCTTTCCCTCTTTCTCTTCGTCCTCCAGTCTCCTCCTCTTCCTCTTCATAAACCAGTCCTCTTAGTCCTCTTCCCCCTATAGTCTTCTCCTCTTCATTTAAAGTTCTTACCATTAACCGACTCAAAATAAATTATGATTAATTCAAAACTTACAAAATCAATCTCTCTCTCTCTCTCTCTCTCTCTCTCTCTCTCTCTCTCTCTCTCACACACACACACACACACACACCAGGTGACGCCAGCTGGCTCTACATCTCACATATTTCAGGATATTTTTAGTTGCGTCAGTCAGCTTTATGGGAACTAATCCTGACTGACTGACAAACTGAAGGACATAGACTGACATACTGAGTGACAGACAGACAACTTGAGTGATATGTATGTACCAATAATATTCCACGGTAACGGGAAACGATAAACGGAATTACTAGAAAGTGACCTTGACCTTTGACCTTATAAGTGTCTTCCTACAAATACAGGTCAAACAGTCAACCCACCTGTCAATAACACCTGACGTATTACCCATCACCACTACCAATGACCTGTTGTATACAAGCGGCGATCCCGACCTTACAAATCTGAAAATCTGAATCTGAAAATCTGAATCTGAAAATCTGAATCTGAAAATCTGAATCTGAAAATCTGAATCTGGTGTTGTGGTAACGAGTATCATCCGCCCAACAGTAAAGCTTTAGTAGTTGCAACACAAAGCCGAGGTTGAGGGAGGGTGCCCAGACCAGAGGTGGGTCAATACACCTTTCTCGTGAGTTGTGGCAAATGGGATTAAAAAACGTGAAGGAGTTGAGCAGCGATGGTGGTGGCGGGCTGTTCTCTGTCGATCACCACCACTGCCACTATCACCACCACTGCCACTATCACCACCACCACCACTACCGCCGCTGCTGCTGCTGCCACCACTCCTCATACAGTATTGAGAGCCAGATAGCGAGCGGTTAAAACCCTTTCTCAGGTCCCGCTCGCCGCCCCACAACACAGTCCCCCACCTCACAACACAGCCCACCGTCTCACAACACAGCCCACCGCCCCACAACACAGCCCACCACCTCACAACACAGCCCACCGCCCCACAACACAGCCCACCGCCCCACAACACAGCCCAGGGAAGACGAGACTGGCGCCAACTGTGATGTCTCCAGCTACTCTACACATCAGAGGCGGACCAGACAAGAGGGATAGGACTTTATGCCGCGACTAATGTGGACGATCCTACTGGCTATTGTTCTGATTAGGTTAGGTTAGGCTTAGGTTAGGTTAGGTTAGATTTAGGTTAGGTTAGGTTAGATTTAGGTTAGGTTAGGTTAAGATCTATTTTTTTTTCGACCTAAGCATTGTTCCCAAATAGATGATGACCCACAGCACCTCCAACACGACAACGATGACTTATGGTACGTGATTCTGAAACTCTTGTCCTTCAGAAAAAATTCACGAGTCAGGTCTTCAGATATAACGGTAAAATAAAAATATCACAAGAAATCAATATTCAATCACGTCGTCAATGGCTTCTTGGGATTAATTTGATCATCAGTGGAATATATGAAGAAGCAAATTTATATTTTTTTTTAGATAAACGTGACAAAATATGAAAAAAAGAAAGAAAACCTCAAATATTTCAATCTTCATAATTAAGGCACCAATGACCCTCGTCCTTAATGCTAAAAAAAAAATTAAAATAAATAAATAAATAAATAATAATGACTTTTAACATCAGGCACGTAAGAATATTAAACAAATTTCATACAGTACAAAATTGAACCAAGTCAGTTATGCTCCCACGCGGGGTATTAGGCAACTCCAAAAATCTTCTTTCATAATAATTCTCAATAAAATTAATCAAATTTTATCAGTGAAGGTTCTCGTTAAGTAAAAAAAAATAATGTTGGTCTAATTCAAGCCATCAGGGATATTTAATAGTCGCTTTAGTAAGGTGGTCACTGTGGTAAGGTGGTCACTATAGTAAAGTGATCGCTGTGGTAAGGTGGTCGCTATAGTAAGGTGGTCGCTATAGTAAAGTGATCGCTGGAGTAAGGTGGTCGCTGTGGTAAGGTGGTCGCTATAGTAAGGTGGTCACTATAGTAAAGTGATCGCTGGAGTAAGGTGGTCGCTATAGTAAAGTGATCGCTGGAGTAAGGTGGTCGCTATAGTAAAGTGATCGCTGGAGTAAGGTGGTCGCTGTGGTAAGGTGGTCGCTATAGTAAGGTGGTCGCCGTACTAAGATTGTCGCTGTATTAAGGTGGCCGCTATAATTAACCCATAAAACTGAAGAATGTTCAAACTTGTTCAAACCAAAGCTCACAATGAACAGTTTAATTCATCACAGCAAATTTATGTTCAAAGTTCCACTGATTGCATGACAGACTATGAGGTTACCTGAGAATCATCCTTTAAACAAGACTTCCATTATCATTAGTAGAAATCCATTTAATCAGGAGTTATTAACACATAATTATACAAACATACCTAATTACATAATAAGCTGCTCCAAACAATTAATCCGGCATAAACAGGGCCTAACTCACCATTAAATGCAAAGCTTATTAACGCTTCTAGTGTTAAGCCGTTAATCCATCACAGGTACAGAGGAAGTTTCAGAATAATACAAAAAACGTTCACTAAGTTACATCACCACAACGCAACTCTGGACGCTAACACACAAAATATCCAAGATGGCTGTAAACGTGTGGATATTGGATGTAGGAGCCACATATAACCTGACGGGATAATCAAATACAAGTATACCAACACAAGCAGGCGCGCTCACACACACACAGGTATTGGAGGACGCCCTTGCTGTATAAGATATTCGGTTTACTCTGGAAAGTATAATTTAACTCACAGATGGTCTCAGTAATTCCCTCACCCAGTGTGTGTGTGTGTGTGTGTTCAAAAGTCATTCCCCTCAATGTAATTATTGTAAATTACAATATTTATACAGGTAACCAAGCAAATTACTGCACGCTTACTCACCAACACACCTGTATGGATATGTGTACACGTAGGAAAGGAGTTTGTGCACAGGTATACGATTGACTGTCTGCATGTCTGTCTACACACACACACACACCTCTACTCTCAGTCTCTCAACAAAAATCTTTCCTTTTAAAGTTTCACAGTCCGGAGTCCCGAGAAATAATTCAGTGTTAACTAAAGGTCACTGCTTAAATCAGGTTATCGGTTCCTCTCACGACTCAAGCTGTACTGTGTGGGGGGGGGCGCCGTCTGGGTGATCTTAGTCGGGCTAGAGTATGTTCTTGTCAACAGTTGCTGTGATATATGAATGGAGGTTGTTATTTGTGTGTGTGTGTGTGTGCCTTCATCACCTTGAGGTCTTGTATATGCCACATTGGTATAAAAAAAAATCAATCTCGCCTCCCTAATGGGCAAGGGTAGTGTGTGCGTACGTTGTTTCTCACACACACACACACACACACTCAAGGGTCAAAACGTTGTTACCAAGAGAATGGATTCCCAAGAAGCTAGAGATAACAGGGTTAGTGAACGCATACTGAGTGACCCAGGCTGTAACATATAAGGCTAAAGGTCACGGGGCCAGGAGCTGTGGCAACACTCCTGGGAAAGAAAATAAAAACAGAGCCAGAAATAACATGCAATTTAATTCCTGCTAAAACTCTCACTCGCCGAGAAATTTACGCTAAGACTAATCATTACCAGTGACATATTCGCCAAAATCGCCATATATCTCGCCAACCTCAGAGATATTCGCGAAAAAATAGCCAATATCAATAATTTCACGAGAAAGCCAATGATTTCTAATAATTTAACGAGGTAATGATGAGAAACTTGCTGCCAAAATCTGCGGATATTATGTCTAAAACTAATTAATAAGTGTTACTGATTCGCGCCCAAACCAATATAATGTACTGTAATTCGCGCCAAAACCAAAATAATGTAATTCGCGCCAAAAATAACCAACATGACACTATTGCAGACTTCAGTGGGGTAATAAATCAAGGGTCAGTGAAAGGACTTACACAGGTGAGTCATCAACACCTGGGAAATGAGAGAACCAATTAGCATGTGGCAGAGCATTAAATCCATCTCATGAGTGAAGCCTGGCGATGGTAGTCTATTTCCTAACCTATATTAACCTTACCTTACCTTGCCTCACCTCACCTTACCTATCCTAACCTTACTATACCTAACCTAACAGTAGTCATTTCCTAACCTAACCTAAATAAGTACATATAATCACTTGACTGGTAAACAAAGGCTCTCTAATGAGTTAATTATTGTAATAGAGACTTAACACGCTATTTATATGGTAACTGTAGCTACGAGTAGGTCCATTGGTAACGTAATATGCCGACAAGAAAGTCCATTGGTAACGTAATATGCCGTCAAGAAAGTCCATTGGTAACATAATATGCCGTCAAGAAAGTCCATTGGTAACGTAATATGCCGTCAAGAAAGTCCATTGGTAACTTAAATTACCGTCAAAGAAATCCATTGGTAACGTAACGCGCAATCGGAAACCCCAGTCGATTTTTAACACGATGTTCGCGCTTGATGGGTCAGCCAATATTGCCTGCCGGAGAGGTGAGAGGTGCACATACAGTTCAAAGCCTCAGGGGTGGACGAACGAGGGTGCTTGGCAACGCCTTTGAGACCTGTGTGTGGAGAGTGAAGTTATCCTGAGATTCGACCTTTAAGTACTAGTGACCTTGACCTTTGACCCAGATTACTATGTGTGGAGAGTGAAGTTATCCTGAGATTCGACCTTTTAGTACTAGTGACCTTGACCTTTGACCCAGATTACTGTGTGTGGGGAGTGACGTTATCCTGAGATTCGACCTTTTAGTACTAGTGACCTTGACCTTTGACCCAGATTACTGTGTGTGGGGAGTGAAGTTATCCTGAGATTCGACCTTTTAGTACTAGTGACCTTGACCTTTTACCCAGATTACTGTGTGTGGGGAGTGACGTTATCCTGAGATTCGACCTTTTAGTACGAGTGACCTTGTCCTTTGACCCAATTAATATGAGAAGTAGAATATTACGTGAAATTCTAGTATCAATGAGGTATTTGTCTCAGTAAGGTCTCCCCGTTACTAGCACTACGTCACCATATCTCACTGTCAGTCTTACAGAACAGGGAGAGGCAATGTTATCATCCAGCCACCAGAGGGGCACAGACAACCAAGTCATTATCATTTTACTTACAACATGATTATCTGATGATTAGAGACCCTAGCTTATTTCACCTGAAGATTAAGCACCCCATAGCGTTACGGTGGTTAATCTTCAGGTGAAACAATGTTGGGGGTGTCTGGTGCTCAGGTGTCCCGGACCACGTACTTTTTTATCTTCAGTATTTTTTCAAAGTTGTCCATTCATAAAATTGTTGGAAAGTTTTGAGTGAAGCTGTAGCTGGAAAAATGACAATTCCAAACTTTTTCGCTGTTTGACGTCACGCGAGACTTAATATCAAAATTTGGATACAAATTTCTTTTAATTAGGTCGCGGCCCACGTCACGACAACGACCTATCTTCACGTGCTTGACCTGACCTGATTGACGTCTTCTCCCTCGTGTTTCCCATTCTGGTGTGAGAGCCAAGTCACTCTACCCGCTCCGTTATCCACCATCACCATCTATCCTCACCTTCTCTCTTCCTAAGTATTCAATATGCCTGTCAACCTTGTTCTTGCTTCACCTACTTCCTCCTTTCTTCGTCCCCCACGCCTTACTTGCCAGCCTCTCTTTCACCCTCACCTACGTCATCTGTCTTTTCCAAGTTCCCATTCATCCCCCCACCCCACCCCGCCCCGCCCCGCCCCCACCCCGTGCAGCAGCTGTAAGAGCTCGCCTGCCTCCGCCACCACAGTCGTCTCTCCACCCCCATCATGAAATTCACCGGGGCAGAAATACACCGAGAGTATCCCGCCACAAATACACCTGTGGCATTTTCTCCCTGTGGAAATGATGGTGGTTGAAGCGGCACAAGGAGGCGGAGGAATAAGAGGGAAGGTAGAAGGAGGAAGACAGGAGGAAGACGAAAGATAGATCCAGTTTATCATATGAAAGTCTATCTGCAGTAGTCAGTCCTCCCACCACACACACCTGTACTGTCCTCCCGCGAGTGTGACGTCATCAAGCTGAGAGAGGTCAGAGTACTCGAGCAGTTTGTCACGACTATCGACACCAAATACACAGGTAAGATTATGAAAAGGTGTCCCGTATGTCTGGCAGCAAGATAGGGCCTGTGTGGATAAACCTTCTTTCGGTCCACAAACTGAATCTTTTTTTTTCTTCTTTATATATCTCACCGCCCTCCCTCGCCCCCCCCCCCCTTAATAGCATCACCAACCCACCTTGTATCACACAGCCATACTATACAGCTTCATCCTCCTTCATTTCTACGAGGCGGTGTAGCTAAATAAAGGTTATTCATCCAGTTACATTGTTTACACCGAGCACACAAGTCATGTTTACCTCTCCTGGTCCCCCAAAAGGTCACTGACAAAGAGGACAAACAAGATATGGTGGAGAGAGGCTGTGTGTTGCCTCTAGTCACAGTACACGCGGTGTGATCAATAACAAACACTGTATGTCAGGCTAGAACATGGTGCGGCTGCTGACCTACTGCACTATGTGAAGGTTACCTGCTGACCTATACAACACACTAGCGCTTCACAATATCTGACCAAAATTCATGGATGAACTGTGTTGGGTATACAGTAAGCACTAAGGTCAAGGTCATAAGTCAAGGTTATGGTCTACCAAAAGACACATCAAGTCTCATTTACATTTCCCTTCGGGACGTTTACCTGGAACAGAAATAAAACCTGCTAAAGGAGTTAACTGTGGAGACTCCTTGGGTGCCACATACTAAATTTGAGCCTCATAGGTCAAAGGTCACAAGAACCTCAGAAACTGATGAATAAAAACTCTTCCATTCTGTCACCTTATGTAACTTGCTGACAAAACCCATGACCCTTCAGACTTTTACGCCCTTAGTGCATGAGTCATAAGGGCAAGCATGAACTACGCATGCTTCCCAGATGGGCACTGTAAACGCTTTTGCGCTTCACCTTGCACAGGATGTAAGGGGGTGCCCAATAAACTAGCCTCCTCGAAAGCAATCTAAAGACTAAATCTAACTGTTACAGAGAACTCTTTGTAAGACATTTATTCCTTCATAAAATAAAAACCGAAGCGAACAGTGAAATGACGTCACGAGCGTGGGGTTTTCCGCTCGAGTGGCAATACTGCAGCTGGGGCGAGGTATGCCATCTCTCATTGCCTGTGTTCTTGGTGGTGACGGATTTCGATGATGACTGACGCGAAACTAAGCAGCGTCCAGTGTTGCCAACGTGGTAATATATCCTCCAGCTTAACCTAACAAAGTCTGTTGTTATTCATTATAATTATGTATTCAACTGTGACGAGGAATCATTATACCCACTGAGTGTTTATGTTGTAGCTTAAACACTAACATTATCCACCCCCGTCCTCTCCCTTCCTTCCCTTCTTCTCCTCTCCATTTATTCCTTCCCTCTTTCTCCTCTCCCTCCTTCTCTTCCCTCTCCCCTTCACCCCCAAACTCCTCCCTCCTCTCCACTCCCAGCTTTAACCCTCCTCGTCCCTTCTCCTTCCTCTTCCCTCCCTCCTACCAGGCAACAATGAAGGCGTCGTGGCTTATACAAGGTTCTCTCCCTCTCTCCCTCCCTCCCTCACCCCCCGTCCGCTCTCTTCCTCATTCCGCCCCCTTCTCTCCCTCCCCCTGACCTCCAGTCCGTTCATCTCTCTTCGCCCTTCCGTTCCCTTCCTCCTTCAGTTCCTTTCTTCCTTCCGCCCCTTCCTCTTCCCCCTTCCTTCCTTTTCCATTTCCCTCTTCCTTCAGCCCTTCCGTCCACAGTTTCCCCCCATTCCAAGCCACAATGCAAACACCCATCCTCCTCCCCTCCCATCAACAAAACACCGCAATCCCCCCCCACCTCCCACCCTCCCCAGTACGAGCCTCCCCCAACAATGCACAACTCCCTCTCCCTCCCTACCCCCTCGCACCACCACTACCACACTGCCTTCCTCGTCGTCTGCCACACTCGGGTGTTCTCAGGCGTGTTCTTAATCCATTTCCCTCCCTTGGCTGGAGACGCCTGATCGTGTATGACTGAACCTACGACTCCTAGATGGCATCCAACAACAAAAATAGCGTAAACATTCCACTGTCTTTATTACGCCTTCCATGTAATCTAAGTGACCCCTCCTCCCTCTTCCTCCTTAGTTTAGCAATATAAATTTTTGCTTCATTTCCCTCCCCCCTCTCACCCCCTTCCTGCCATCTCAAAGCATTTTCTTCTCTTTCTTGATATTTTTAGATATTTCCTGACATTTCTATTTTTTTTCTGGCATTCTCAGGACTTGTATCCCCCAGTGAAGGAAGTAACATTGTGAAAATTAAACAGAAGACTCGCCTCCCGCTTGACAAATGTGTTATTGTGTGTGACTGTCAACTTCTGGGTCATCTCTTGATTTCCCCCGAGGGCCAGACTGCACTACTACAACAATGGGACCCGGTTATAATAGAACAAAGCCATTATAAACATTAATTACGGTTCATATTATCAAGGACGTGAGACTGTCAGATTGAACGTTAAACCATTGATTCCTGGAGGGTTAAATCGTCGTCGTCAAAGGTTTAAATCGTTTATAAAGGATTAAACCATCATCCTCAAAGGCTTAAAGCAACACAGCACAAAACAACACAAAGCAACACAACACAAAATGACCTCAATAACACTAAACGGAAATGACAACAATGTGAGATAACAAAAAAAATCCAAGTTAGTGTGTGGTGATTGGGGGGGGGGGGTGATGGTGGGGGTGATGGCGGTAGTGGTGGTGGTGGTGATGGTGGTGGGGGTGATGGTGGTAGTGGCGGTGGGTGTAGTAGTGGTGGGGGTGGTGGTGAGTGTGGTGGTGTGGGGGGTGGGGGTCAGCTGAACCATACACCAACAACAGGTTAGCAAGAGATGGAGAAAATTGGACAGTATACTACACAGTCAGTGTATAGAAAGATAAGATCAGTATACACAGAAAGACAAGTGTGCATGAATAAATTAAGTCAGTGTAGATGGTAAATAAGGTAGGGTATGTATATTCTAAGTCAGTATATGTATAAACTGTCAGTGTATGTATAAACTGTCAGTGTAAGTATAAACTGTCAGTATATGTATAAAGTAAATCAGTGTATGTATAAACTAAGTGTATGTATAACGTCAGTCAGTGTATGTATAACGTCAGTCAGTGTATGTATAAACTATCAGTAAATGTATAAACTAAGTCAGTATATGTATAAACTAAGTCAGTATATGTTTAAACTAAGTGTATATATAAAGTCAGTCAGTGTAGGTATAAACTGTCAGTGTATGTATAAACTAAGTCAGTGTATGTATAAACTATCAGTAAATGTATAAACTAAGTCAGTATATGTTTAAACTAAGTGTATATATAAAGTCAGTCAGTGTAGGTATAAACTAAGTCAATTTATTCAGAGACTCCATAGCTGTATACATAAACGAGAGAAGTCAAGTCATTACACATATTTTCCATTGGAGTGATGGGCAAAGCTCCCCCCCCTCCCCCCACACACACACAGTCAACACGTACCATTAGTGAAATGACTATCTGAGAGGAGAGGAGAAAGAGGGAGAAACAATGAAACAAAAAAATTCCTTGACAAGACAAACAAGTAAACGGATCCTTGGTTAACAGACGAGCGGAGGAGGGGGGAAGGGGGGGGGATAGGAAGGAGAGGGGAGGGGAAGGAGAGGGGAGGGAAAGGGAGGGGGAGAGTGAGTCCTCGTTACATTATGCCCCATAATGAATGATGTAAGAGACAGGTACCCTTTGTCTGTATGTCTGTCTGCATCGGGTCTGTCCTCAAAACAATTATCCAACAGACGGTAATACTATCCTACTGTACAGCTAGAAAGAGTAATACAATACACTTTAATACGACACAATACACCCATACAAACATACTGTATTAACCAACAATTAATACAACTGAATATGATGACAGACAAACATACATTGATTAAATAAAAACATGAATCAAACATAATTACGCTTCTACATGAATATCATAAAGTAACACAACATATAACCATAAACACAACTAACCAACACGTAACATGAAGAACATCCCATAACACCATAACACAGAATAACATAACACACTAACCTAACACTATAACCTAACCTAAGACTACAATAGAGTCAATTTTTTTTTGGCATCAACAAATTACGTCGAATTAAAATGATTCTATATTTGTAGATCATAATTATAAAGTTAATGCCTGCAATTTCTGACGCTTTTGTCAAGTTAATGATCAGAGCAGGGAATCATATACAATATTACTGCCTCTCTCACGCTGGTTGGCTGGGTGTCGTGGGTGGGGGAAAATTGGACGGTAGTTAGGGAAAATTGGAGGGTGGTGGGAGAAATGGTAAGGGGGTAGGGAAACTGAAGGGTGGTGGGGGAAATTGGAGATTGGTGGGGAAATGGAAAGTGGTGGGGGAAATTGGACGGTGGTGGGGGAAAATTTAAGTGTGAAGAGGGAAATCGAGAATGGTGGGGAGGTAAAAAGATGTGTAATAAATAAGAGGGTGACGAGGTAATGAGAAAAGTTGAAGGGTGGTTGGGAAATTGCAGGGTAATTCATAACAAGTGGTCATCTTCCTCCCCCGCTCACACACACACACACTAGAAATATCTCTTTTAAAAGGGTTCAAAATGGACATTGCCAAGGTAAACTACAGCATAGCAATAATTAAATGCACTCATCACCACAAGAATGAGCAACAATGATCTAAACTAGAAATAAAACTAATATATCAATTACAAACTAAAAATACAAATACTAAAAATAAGTAAAAAAAAATAAAATGAAGTAAAAATAATGTGTCCTCAGTCTTAATGTGTCCTCAGTCTTAATGTGTCCTCAGCCTTAATGTGTCCTCAGTCTTAATGTGTCCTCAGCCTTAATGTGTCCTCAGTCTTAATGTGTCCTCAGCCTTAATGTGTCCTCAGTCTTAATGTGTCCTCAGTCTTAATGTGTCCTCAGTCTTAATGTGTCCTCAGCCTTAATGTGTCCTCAGCCTTAATGTGTCCTCAGCCTTAATGTGTCCTCAGTCTTAATGTGTCATCAGCCTTAATGTGTCCTCAGCCTTAATGTGTCCTCAGTCTTAATGTGTCCTCGGCCTTAATGTGTCCTCGGCCTTAATGTGTCCTCAGTCTTAATGTGTCCACAGTCTTAATGTGTCCTCAGCCTTAATGTGTCCTCAGCCTTAATGTGTCCTCGGCCTTAATGTGTCCTCGGCCTTAATGTGTCCTCAGTCTTAATGTGTCCTCAGTCTTAATGTGTCCTCAGCCTTAATGTGTCCTCAGCCTTAATGTGTCCTCAGCCATAATGTGTCCTCAGTCTTAATGTGTCCTCAGCCTTAATGTGCCCTCAGTCTTAATGTGTCCTCAGCCTTAATGTGTCCTCGGCCTTAATGTGTCCTCAGCCTTAATGTGTCCTCAGTCTTAATGTGTCCTCAGTCTTAATGTGTCCTCAGTCTTAATGTGTCGTCAGCCTTAATGTGTCGTCAGCCTTAATGTGTCCTCAGCCTTAATGTGTCCTCAGTCTTAATGTGTCCTCAGTCTTAATGTGTCCTCAGCCTTAATGTGTCCTCAGTCTTAATGTGTCCTCAGTCTTAATGTGTCCTCAGTCTTAATGTGTCCTCAGTCTTAATGTGTCCTCAGCCTTAATGTGTCCTCAGTCTTTATGTGTCCTCAGTCTTAATGTGTCCTCAGCCTTAATGTGTCCTCAGCGTCACACATTTATCACACTGTCCTTCGTGGTTCATTTTCTGTGGCGTTCAAGATACGTCCTACACCGCTCATTGTCATGTCTTATATCTTATTATAACAGTGACAGAAGGGGCCGTCCACACACTCATGTCCGCCCACACACTCATGGCCGTCCACACACTCATGGCTGCCCACACACTCATGTCCGTCCACACACTCATGGCCACCCACACACTCATGTCCGCCCACACACTCATGGCCGCCCCTTGTGTGTGGGCTGCCCCTTTTGTTATAATATTCTGACATCTCTAAATTTTCTAATACAGGGAGAAACAGGTAAGCGGAACGCCCACACCGCCCTCAACCATACAGTAAGCCACGGCTACAACCACCCACCAGGCGACGGAGGTGTGTGTGTGTGTGTGTGTGTGTGTACCCAGTATTAGGTCATAAGACTGTCACACATGAGAGACCCACATCAAAGGCCTGTCAGTGTAACACATCTGTCGCAGGTGGATTTGGTCGGCTACAGTACACACACGTTTGAGAGACTGGCTGACCTGGTGGGGAGTGGGATAGCGCGTGTGCAGTCTGCCTGTGTTGGCTAGTGTCCCTGGGGCGGGTTTGCAAGGTCAGCGAACCTTATTTCAAGCGAGAGAATCTAAGGCGCTCTATAGATGTCATCTACTTCACAGGCCACGGATAAAAGGTAACTTAACCTAACCCAACTCACGTGAGGTTCTCGGATATACTCTGAATTTCAATATCATCATAATGGAGGGGACTTATATAAACCCAGGTTTATTTTCATGTTACAGCAGCGACAAAATCAGCAGTAACAGCAATAACAGTAACAGAAGCAGTAGCAGTAACAACAACGGCAGCAGTCACAACAATTGCAGCAAAAAAAAGCTAAAAAAAAAAAAGTAGGAACATCTTCAACTGGCTACCGAGGACCAATCAGCATAAGTCACGATGAACAAGAACCAATCACCGTTCATCATGACGAAGTACGCGTGAACTCTGCTCCCTTCACCCACCTCAACCTGGGAAAAGATATTCGAATAAATATTACAAAATCGAGATCGAATCAGGCCGAACCTAACCTAACCACGCTCTGACCCTCCTCTGAGCTAATTTACTTGGTTATATTACGGTTTTCGTGTTATCCAGTACAGAAAATTCGTTTTAGGGGGAAAAACTGTGAAAGAGAGGAGGGTCGACCACTCCATTAGCGAGACACTGAGGTGACACACTGCGCCCCAGGGACACACTCATCCCGAGTTTACCGCCACCCACCACCACAACGCCCACCACCACCACCACTATCGTAACACCACCCACCACCCACACCCCCCCATTGACATAACACTAACCACATACCACCACAGCACCGCACACACCAGCCAATACCACAACACACACACACCCCCTATTATCGGTTGCCAAGGTACACTAGACTTCGCAGAAATCTTACCTTGAATGTTTTCCTGATCATTTCCACTACAATAACACACACACACACACACACACACACACACACATATCCGGGAATTGGAACCCAGGAACAGGATATAACAGACTCTGGATAAGTCATTGTGTATTTTCAGCCACGTGAGGGATAGGTCTCATCTCCGGGGCAATATATATCACGCATTATAACGGTGTGTTTCCTGCCCCTAGGTAGACCCGGCCACCCACGGCATCCCTCACTACACTTACCTCTGAGGAAATTTAACACCGCACATCTTCCTTTCACCACTATGAATCAGGAAGTATTACACACATTCAAAGCATAAATTGAGTTTACTGACTGACTCATTGTAGTACTAACTTCCTGGTGGAGGGAGAACTGTGGGGGCTAACTGGGTCCTCCCGCTAGTTAATGTAGAGGACTGTGGGGGCTAAATGGGTCCTCCCGCCAGTTAATGTAGAGGACTGTGGGGGCTAACTGGGTCCTCCCGCCAGTTAATGTAGAGGACTGTGGGGGCTAAATGGGTCCTCCCGCCAGTTAATGTAGAGGACTGTGGGGGCTAAATGGGTCCTCCCGCCAGTTAATGTAGCTCAAGCGTGACCCATTCTTCGTCTTCAACCTCTTGAGGCCCGTAAATTCCCTTGGACCACGGCACCTAGACCATGGACCATGACAATTGGATCCTGGACCCTGATATTAAAGATCTTGGACCCTGGACCCTGACAATTGGACCCTGGACCCTGACATTTGGACCCTGGACCCTGACATTTGGACCCTGGACCCTGACATTTGGACCCTGGACCCTGACATTTGGACCCTGGACCCTGACATTTGGACCCTGGACCTTTATGTGCCGGTCCCTGCTAGGTGCCCAGAATCGTGATGTTGTCTGAGATAATAGAAACACAGACCAGCTGGGAGAGGCTGCACGTGCCGCCACTCTCACACTACACTACACTACACTACACACTACACTACACTACACTACACACTACACTACACACTACACTACACTACACACTACACTACACACTACACTACACTACACACTACACTACACTATACTACACTACACACTACACTACACACTACACTACACTACACACTACACTACACACTACACTACACTATACTACACTACACACTACACTACACTACACTACACACTACACTAGATCACTTTTATCTCACATACTCCAGGTCCAATGTTGCTATCCCGTGAGGTTACCTGAAGATTAGACCCCCCTTACCTAACCTAACCTAACCAAACCCTTTTATACATTTCCGTCATTTAATAAATATTTGTTACTTAAAGTTGACATCTTCCCTGCCCAGCACCCAAGTCCCTGAGGCCATAAAACCTTCAACAGTTGTGATGGTGAATACTCTGATCTCTCTCTCTCTCTCTCTCTCTCTCTCTCTCTCTCTCTCTCTCTCTCTACAGACAGACAGACAGATAAAGAAAAAACCCAGACAAGATAGACAGACGGGCGGACAGATTGAGACAGACAGACAGCATTATGACAAACAAACAGTCACTACAATACCATGAAGGGAGGAAGAGGGAGAGGGGGAGGTAAAATATGTGTCTCATGGGCTGAGTGACACATACAGACATATAACACACACACACATCCCCGGCATAACGAGAGATACATCACACATAAGACGGTAATGTTACACCCCCAACCCCCATCATGTATCACCATAAAGTCTCTCTCTCTCTCTCTCTCTCTCTCTCTCTCTCTCTCTCTCTACCAATATTTTCTTATGTTATAACCTAACCTAACCTAACCTATCTTATCCTATCTCAACCTAACCTAACCCAAGTTAAGTGGATAATCTTCAGGTAATACTTTCCGGCTATCTCACACACACACACACACACACCACCTACTTTTGGGGAGCATTTTTGTTACTTTTTCCGATATTAATTAATTTTACTTTCAGGAGAATAATTTTTTGGTTATTTTTTGCCATATTAATTTTCGCTACTTTTAAGGCAATAATTTGTTATTTTTTTTTTTTTAGATATTTACTTGTTTTTCAAATTAATACATTATAACAACAACAAAGATCACATAAACAAACTAACAACAACAACAACAACAACAACAACAACAACAACAACAACAACAACAAACTAACAACAACAACAAACTAACAACAACAACAACAACAACAACAACAAACTAACAACAACAACAAACTAACAACAACAACAACAACAACAACTAACAACAACAACTAACAACAACAACTAACAACAACAACAACAACAACAAACTAACAACAACAACAAACTAACAACAACAACAACAACAACAACAACAAACTAACAACAACAACAACAACAACAACTAATAACAACAACAACAACAACAAACACTAACAACAACAACAACAACAACAACAAACACTAACAACAACAACAACAACAACAACAACTAACAACAACAACAACAACAACAACAACTAACTAACAACAACAACAACAACAACAACAAACAAACTAACAACAACAACAACAACAACAACAACAACAACAACTAACAACAACAACTAACAACAACAACAACAAAATAACAATATAACTATGTGTTTCCCGTGTCTCCAAGTATCAGCTTCCTTCCTCTCTCTCCTACCCTCCCTTCCTCTCTCTCCTACCCTCCCTTCCTCTCTCCTACCCTCCATTCCTCTCCCCCCTCCTCCCTTCCCTTCCCTTCCCTTTCTCTTCCCATCCTTCCCTCTCTCCTTTCGTTCCTCTCTCTCTCTCCCCCTCACAACATTCTTCCCTTCCTCCCTCCCCTTCCTCTCCCCCCTTCCTCTCGCTATCCACCTCCCTCTCTCCCTCACAACCTGTATATATAGACGCTGTTTACCCTTCTCTCCGGTCGCCTGCCCACAACACTCCCCAGACATATGTGAATATTTTATGATCACCTTTTGGGGGAGAACACTCATATCTGTGTCAACACCCTCATGTTTCTTCTTCTTTCACCTTCTCTTCTTCCTCTTGCTCCTCCTCCTCCTCACCTCTTCTCCCTCCTCCTCCTCCTCCTCTCTCTGTCTTCTTTATTGGACTCTTCCTTGCCCATCTTCCTCTTATCGTTTGAAGTACCTCCATATAATACACCTGCCTCACGTACCAGACTCTCTCTCTCTCTCTCTCTCTCTCTCTCTCTCTCTCTCTCTCTCTCTCTCTCTCTCTCTCTCTCCTTTCTCTTTTACCTAAATCATTTAATTAATCCCTTCCCATCCTTTATTCACTGATCCTATTTACAGTTAATCCGTCCTCCATTAATTCGTCTCCCCACTAATCCACGTTCCCAGTCATCCATCTACCCAGTCATCCATCTCCCCAGTAATCCATCTCACTAATCACCCATCTCCCACTAATCTGTTTCCCCAATCACCTCTCTCTCCGATCATCCATCTTTCCAGTCATCCATCTCCCCAATCATCCATCTCCACAGTCATCCATCTCCCCCGTCATCCATCTCCCCAATCATCCATCGAGTAAGGGTCATTAAGCATCCGTTCACTAAAGACTCAAACACAGGTACACAAGAGCCTTCGTTATCTCTTCCCTCTATGTTATGGTATGTCCTTAATTAATACGTTATACCTGACAAGGAATACGAGACACAATCACTCATTATTATGGTAATTGATGTTCCAGTGTTTACCTCCCCACCAGATGTATGGTGTTCATCCTCTCACCTCACTTCCCTCCACCTCATCTCTCCCGCCCCAGGTGAAGTGAGTGGTGGTGGTAGTGTGTTGAAGTGCAGGTATTAATGTGAGGTGCAGGTGTTGAAGTGAGGTGCAGGTGTTGAGGTGAGGTAAGGTGTCATTATCCTCGGGACGAATCGGGTCACAATTTATTGAATCCAACACAAACAACAGTGTGAATGTAGCGAGTGACAATACATACATACAGCACTACTACATGGAGGCGAGGGAAGGAGCGAGCAGAGTTTCCCACACATTACAATACATGAGGACACACACACACACACACACACACACAAAAGAGGTGATATGTCTACTTGCAGATTTATATTAGACTGGGGTCCTCAGCTCCCCTTTGTAAAATTCAATTAACAGATGACAGGTAAAAAATGTTCCTCCTTCCCGGACATTACGGCCACGTTTTCTTTGACGTGCCTTCTAGGGGCATTTGCAGACAACATATGGGGCTCGATCCAAGCACGTTTCCTGTGCTCAGCTCTGATAGCAGCACCCATATAAAGCTGGGTGGACTGGGAGTGCCCTGGGATCGAATCAGCGACCCTTACGACTAGGAGGTGAGTGCTGCGTCCACTAAATTTTCGCACCCCGTGATTACGATGACAGAAAGGTTTTAAAGAAATTTCACTTTACTCCATAATAAACATATCATGATGACACTTTAATTTAATTCTGCTAAACAAGTGACACACTTTGTAACCAGTTAATGTAACTTTGATACATTGGTATAGATCTACAATAATGAGGAACCAGGGCACAGTCTCCCCAACCACTCCAATGGTACATAATTTATCATTGGGAATGTCATAATGGTTTGATTGTAATAATGAAAATCCTGGAGTTATGTAATGTGAGGCGAAGGCAATACGAGAAGACAATGTACACACGCTTCAATAATTTATCCCTTAAGATTTAGTGTGGGACAATATGACACAACGGATGAAGGATTTTGACAACCCTACCGAGACAACAGGAACCGCGGTGTTCATATTGAAATTCACTAGACTCCTCCGTGAAGATATCTGGGAGCAAGACGCGTTTTCTCAAGACCGTGGTGGTCGGAGAAAACTTTATCTTATCACACACAAATATTCTCTTATAAATAACATCCTTACTTGTTATTTTCTCACCTTTAATGATAAGATATGTATTAAGAAACATCCATCGTGTACACTGCCATCTGTTGGTGAGTATTATAGTTTGGACGTTTACGAATGCTATTAAAACTGAAGTAATCATCATCAGGATCATAGTCCAGTACTGCCATGACGAAAACCAGGAAGAAAACAGCATGGCAATTAAAATATCCTACAGACACTGGACACAAGAGGGGGCAGCAGTACTATGAACACTTAACTAACACTACATCTACAACACAGATCGCTCTCCTACACTCATCACCCGCTGACGATCTTTACAACTCAACAACAAGATATAAAGAACTAAGTACACAAACCTTCACGTCAAATCCATAGACTTCACTCTGTCAACAAACACATGTGACCATCTTCTCCATAAGCTAAGGCAGAAAAATGTAAGCCATCTTTTAATTTTTTATTTAAGAAGAAGTTTTGGTTGTCTGTCGCCCACACACTGCTTGTAGGGGGTTGAGTCCTGACAGGTGGCATCAACACATCTACATCAAAGACCCTCCTTCAGGCAACACCAGCTGGGTTATATATCTCCTCACGGCTGGTCTTGACGGCTGTCTCTTACCTCCCCTCCCACCGCACCAACACCCCCACAGTGCACCCACCCACCCACCTTCCCACACACTCTTCCCTCCTACTGCTACCTGCTACATCCTCACAGTACACCCACCCACCCTCCCTCCCACACACTGCCTTTCCCTCTGCTAACCTACACCCTCACCAGATAACGACAACAACCATACATGGTTTCCAAAAAGTTACGAAATCTCAAAAGGTCCATTACCAACCCCGATCTACACGGCCAGGCAATAGACAACCTCCCTAGACCAGCATCCGCCAGTAAGGTCGGCGGAATCTGAAATAAGGCCCTTAAAACACCCATATGTGGGACAGGGTAGGCTGTCTAGTGCCTGTACCGACAGGCAATAACTAACCCATAACACAACCCTAACACACTATTAGCTTAGCTAGGCGGTCAGCCCGCCCTCTCTTACCTCCTCCTAAATTTCTTCAATTTCCGAACTATAACTTCCTTCCCCCACCTCTAATTTTCCTTCATTCCTCCTTTCTCTACAAAAAAAACCTTCTTTACATCTGATACGGTAAACTAACTGTGTGTAAACTAACTGTGTGTACTGAACATGTTACCAGGGTGAACTTATACCAAGTCAAGAGAAATGATTTAACAAGTCTTACCCAGAGTTCTCCAGGTCAGGTAATGGCCCTGTGACGCAAGAGCGCACCTGACTCGCCAATCTTAAGTTATGTCAAAGGGATGGAGGTCTGTAAGGCGAATGGACAGACATACACCGAGACTCAACCATATCTTGTTAACAAAGTTCTTCTTCGCGCCAGTTACAGGAGGAGAAATAATGGGGTCGGGGGATTTTGTCCAGGAGGCTTTTGTCCTAGGGGGATTTTGACCTAGAAGGATTTTGTCCTAGGAACCTTTTGTCCTAGAGGGCTTTTGTCCTAGGGGGCTTTTGTCCTAGGGGGCTTTTGTCCTAGGAGGCTTTTGTCCTAGAGGGATTTTTTCCTACGGGGCTTTTGCCCTACACTCAGAAATAATATAAGAAAGTCTAAAAGCCGTCAAATTGTTCCACGTCCACCATAAAAATCATAAACCAAACCCGACAACACAAAAGTCTCATCACACTCACATAAAATACCACAAATTCCCACAAAACAATTAGCAAACACCCTTAAAATTCTCACTAGCAATAAATAAAAAAAATAAATAAAATTCTCACAAGTAATAAATTCTTGTTAAAAAAAATAAAAATTCTCACTAGCAATATATTCTAGTTCCAATATAGCTTCTCCACACAGGGAATGACCAAGCAGCGTTTAGTAAATTGCTATTGGAATTACAATAGTCAACAACGCCTTCAGCATGCCGGAGTTAGACTTGGTGTTGCTGTGTCATTTAATTCCAATTAATGTCGCCTACAGCTGGCACCTCACACAATACGCCTCTGATCACGTGTCTGGTAGCCGGATCGGAACTAACCATCTGGCACTATACACAACACACCCCTATCTGGCACCATCAACATCCATCCGGCACCATAACCATCCATCCGGCACCATAACCATCCATCCGGCACACACACACACACAAATATATTCACCAACACGTTTATTTTTAATCATCGTGAGAGTCTTCCAGGAAACGACCACAGAGTCACGCCCCACTGATCGCTGACTGACAGTGTGTTAAGGTAATGTGGGTCTTATTCACTCACGCTGAAAGTATTAAAATCCATCTCCATTTTTTTTTTGGTGTGCCTGTGTCCAGCACCTTCATCCCCCTGATGGTTTTCCGGGTACAATGGCCTTTATTATTTTATTTCTTGTGTTACATTAAGTCTTGTAATTGGTGATGTTAAGAGCGGATTTAATTAGATTAGGTTAGGTTAGGTTACATAAGAACATAAGAACATAAGAATGGAGGAAACTGCAGCGGGCCTATTGGCCCATACTGGGCAGTCCCGTTTACACCCAACCCCTATTGCTCATATGAGGTTAGGTTAGGTTTTTTACAGCAATCGATCATACTCCAGACAATTCACCTCCCTCACTCCATACCTCCCTCCTAGACCATTCACCTCCCTCGTTCCCTCCCTCCTAGACCATTCACTCACCTCCCTCCTTGTATTTTCAGAACCAATTAATACATTCAACAGTGGATCACCATTACCTGAACACACCTGAAGGAACCTGACACAAGGATGATGCTCGTGTGGTAAGAGAAACAATGTGTCCAGCGACTTTACAGATGACAGATAGAACATTATCGCAATAGCTCACCTCACAAGGCGTCGGGCCCAGGTGGTTAATTAAGCTGGGCAGGGAAACAAGGTAGTAGAACCGTCATTAATTATTTCCTTTTTTTTTTAGCCTCATGTAAAACACAGTGAAAAAAATATACACTACCCAGCATCACATTACACAAGACAGGAGCCATCTACGTCTGAACTACCTGAGGAGAGAGACTTGATACCTCAGCACTATCGGTAACAGGTGTGGCTTAATGGATTCAAGAGCTTCGACCCTTAACACCCAAGACGCGGGTTCGAATACCACGTCAATATTCAAAATCCAATGAACATTTCTCCAAGTATCTCCAACAATAATTTCTCCAGGTATCTCCAACAATAATTTCTCCTGGTATCTCCAACAATAATTTCTCCAGGTATCTCCAACAATAATTTCTCCAGGTATCTCCAACAATAATTTCTCCAGGTATCTCCAACAATAATTTCTCCAGGTATCTCCAACAATAATTTCTCCAGGTATCTCCAACAATAATTTCTCCAGGTATAGTACTATTACCATCTCCCCATGCTAAACATACCTGCAATTAGTGAGGGATTTAGACGTCGTTTCCAAGACCTCGAACACATAACTGAGGCTTACCTGTAACGAGAGAGGAGAGCATTAGTATACACATCATACATTCATACAGTAAGTATACACAATACAACATACAGAGAGAGAGAGAGAGAGAGAGAGAGAGAGAGAGAGAGAGAGAGAGAGAGAGAGAGAGAGAGAGAGAGAGAGAGACTAGTACTGAGGGAAGTGCTGTTTGTGATTCGATTTGCTACGTAATGGACAACTTTACGTTTTTGTTCCGTTGTTAGGTTAGGTTAGGTTAGGTTACGTTAGGCTAGGCTAGGATAGGTTAGGTTAGGTTAGGTTAGGTTAGGTTAGGTTGAGGCAGCCCTTCATATTACATTACCCCGAAGCCGTTTTTTAGTGTATCCTTATTGAGGAGGAAATGTACCCCATTTATATGCTAATTTTGTGTTGTAGAGCGGCCACCGGCAGGCAGCGAGTGATGGTGAGTGGCTGCCTGCATCACCACCCCCTCCCACCCGTGCTGATAGCCCCTAATATGGCCCTCGCCCCAAATATGGCCCTATCCTCTGATATGGCCTTGTTCCATAATATTACCCTGGCCCTTAATATGACCCTGTCCCCTGATATAGCCAGTCCCTGTTATTGCCCAGCCTACCTAATATGGCACTGTCCTGTGTGTGTGTGTGTGTGTGTGTGTGTGTGTGTGTGTGTACTCAGATGCTCCACAATGAGTCTCACATACGCCTGGGTTTAATCTCCAAAATCCTCTTAAAAGTTAAAACTACGTTGCGCTTAAACCACTATCAATACCCTCCCCAAAAAATTCGATTCAATTTGAAGATGTTAAAAGCCGAAGCGTACAGCTGCCTGGAGGAGTGTAGCTGCATGAAGGCCACTCGAGCTAAACCAGCTATTTTTTTATTTTTTTATTTCAAGGACAAAACTCGTGGACAAAGGGAGGGAATTGGGGCATAACAAACGTAATCTCTGGTGAATACAGCCCAGTCTTTTGGTGGTGAGTGTAGCGTGTTGTAACGTGGAAGGCTGGTGAACGCCGGGTGTTGAACGCTGGCTGTAACGTGGGAGACTGTTGAACGGAGGCTGTTGAACGCTGGCTGTAACGTGAGAGGCTGGTGAACGCCGGGTGTTGAACGCTGGCTGTAACGTGAGAGACTGTTGAACGGAGGCTGTTGAAAGCTGGCTGTAACGTGAGAGGCTGGTGAACGGAGGCTAATGAACGCTGGCTGTAACGTGGGAGACTGTTGAACGGAGGCTGTTGAACGCTGGCTGTAACGTGAGAGACTGTTGAACGGAGGCTAATGAACGCTGGCTGTAACATGGGAGACTGTTCAACGCCCATTTTTGCCTCACTGTTTGGCACAATTGAACTATGTGGTTTGGTGATTCTATAACAGACAGTTGATCTATTTTAATTCACATTAAGTTTGTATTATACATTAAATACACGGTGCCTACTTCCTGATTGTTTTGATTGTTAATTAATCCCTTCAGTACGATATCTTCTCTATTTTATTCCCTCTACCGCTAGACGATTTTATCCAGCTGGGGAAGTTCTATCTCATAATCAAGGGGTTAAACCTAACTTCTCTGCTTTTACACGATATAGATTCAAACATATCCAGAATCTATTTGTCCATAAATGTCCCAACACCTTACCTAGAACATGAATTCATCCCTTCTATTGTAACTATTGTAACTTTAGTATGTTCATCAGGCGAGTGTTAGACGATTACACCCAGCTGAGGAAATCCTGTTGGTATTGTCAAAGCGTTATTGTGTATTGTAATCTCTCCTCTGATAAATACTTCCACCCCCCCCAAGACACACCTGCCCCGACACCCGACACATCCTTCTCCTCTCTCCCTGACGCTCATTAGTTCATGCTTCGAATTCACACTTTAGAGTTCGGGGTTCACAACTCAGGGAGAGAGAGGATTGTCAACGCTAAGTGTAAAACGCGAGAGTGGAGCCAACAGTAAGTGAGGAGGACGAGGAGAACGTATGGTAAGTCACAACTACACTCGTACTATTATCCCACGTTCCAAAGTTCATAATCAATAATAAAGTGAGATAATCTGGTAAGTTACTGAAGTACCAATATGTGATTTGTATACAATAACACCATGAACAGTTATCCGCGTTATGTATATCAGTATCATTTATGTAGGTTAGTTCCGTCACATTATAAATCACCGTCATCATCAGGGACACACACAAACAAGGTATTACATTGTGTCCACCACCAGTTCAAACTCACAGGGGTGGGAGGGGAGTAAATAACATTAGTTTTATAGCACTGATTGCCGTCCTTGTCCACCATAACACAATAATGACCCGCCATATAAGCCCCAGGTAATCCACTTGAGCGAGAGTGTCAACAACAGGATGGTCCTCCCCGGGGGCAGTATTCACGACAGGGGCACATGACCATGACAGCAATACGGGGATAATAAGCCGGCACCACTCCACACCGTCAACAGTATCAGCCGGGGACACAGCTCAGTAATAGTGATCCTTAATGCTAGTGCGCACTCTGACGTCATCATCAGTTGATAAGGTAAACAGTATCCCTCTCTCAACGATCCCAGGTCAATATTGTGAAAGTCTCCGGTTGTTAAAGTGACCGTGTTAGGTTAGGTTAGGTTAGGGTGGTAGGGTGTGTGTAAGAAGAAACAGACATGATCACAGGCTAAATACCGTCCACCCTATATTGATTGAAGCTGCGTAGGAATAGGAGGAGGGAGAGAGAGAGATAGGGGAGAGATGAGATAATGAAGGAGAGGGGAAGAACAAAGACGAGTGGAGGAAATGAAGACAAGAGAGAACTAACTAGAAGAAAAATAGTAAGATAACGAGTGGGGAAGAACATGAGAAAACAATACCAAGCAAATGAACGATAACTAAAAGAGAAGTAAAAACGAAACAGGGAAATGGATAGAAAAAACACACAGGAGGGAAGAATGAAGAAGGGGATAGAGAGACAGAACAAAGAAGGTATTAATATAAAGAAAATGAAACAAGGGGAAGGGCATAATGTAGATAAATAGGACCTAGACAATAAAATGAATGTCTCTGATTCACGTTTACATCAAGGACAAGACAAGATGCAGGTGGATGCCGTTCAAAAGTATACAAAGTTCACTACAAAGGAAAAACATAATGACGTTGTTTATGGAAATACCACAAAAACTGGCCACCAAACCATCATTTTCAATACCTTTACCCTTATGACAAACACGGAATTAACATACACGCGACTTAACTCATTAAATAGGTTTATGGAACTTCCTTGATAGTGATATGTGTGTGTGTGTGTGTGTGAAGGCCAGGTATACAGTATAGCTCACCTGTAATAACACGCTCAGGTAACTCCAAACATAATACACATCAGGTAAAGTAGTAATGATATATGACACTAAAAATAATTCCACTAAACTCTTAACTATTTTACCCCAAGGTTCTCAACAACAACTCTGGCTGGTGGTCGTGGTGTTAGTGGCGTGGGTGTAAAATAAATCTTCCTCCACACTTGGACCACTCGATCTAAAATTAGCCACAAGTCGCCAGTACTAATCGGATCACGTCTTTTATCGACCTCCAGCCAACTCTCCAAGACGATCAGCTGCGTCTCCCGTCAGGTTTTTAAGAAAATCTGTAAATTCCTCCGACAGATACAGCGTTCACACGAGGAGAC
Source organism: Homarus gammarus (assembly GCA_958450375.1). NCBI lineage: Eukaryota > Metazoa > Arthropoda > Malacostraca > Decapoda > Nephropidae > Homarus > Homarus gammarus. The sequence continues at coordinate 672,346 of CAUDMG010001262.1, forward strand.
GCCTGCCTGCCTGCCTCCCTCCCTCCCCCAGTACCTCTCCATCATGTGTTACCTCCCCCAGTACCTCTCCCTCATGTGTTACCTCCCCCAGTACCTCTCCCTCGGGTGTTACCTCCTCCAGTACCTCTCCCTCGGGTGTTACCTCCTCCAGTACCTCTCCCTCATGTGTTACCTCCTCCAGTACCTCTCCCTCGGGTGTTACCTCCTCCAGTACCTCTCCCTCATATGTTACCTCCTCCAGTACCTCTCCCTCGGGTGTTACCTCCTCCAGTACCTCTCCCTCGGGTGTTACCTCCTCCAGTACCTCTCTCGCGCGGCCCTGGTGATCAATACCTCACAAGGGTCGTGACGGGGACATAGTCAACACTCTTTGTCCTAAAGTTTAAAATTTCATTAACTCAGCCATCAAGGTTGTGAAGCCAAGGTCAGGGTAAAGACGGGGCTGCTTATAACAACCCTAAAATTACTTCTTTGTGGCGGTGGTTGTGTGTGTGGTGGTGGTTGTGTGTGTGCCGGTGGTTGTGTGTGTGTGGTGGTTGTGTGTGTGGCGGTGGTTGTGTGTGTGGCGGTGGTTGTGTGTGTGGCGGTGGTTGTGTGTTATAATTTAATAAACCTCTACTGTGACGACTACTGTTTAACCCTTGAGTATGATGACATAACCCCTAGAATATAATGACTTAACCCCAAGAATATAATGTCTTAACCCCTTGAATACAAAGGTTTAAGTCATCGTACTCAAGGGTCTAACCAAAAGTGAGATATAGATCGTAAACATCCAATATACAGTAGTACATAAGTTAACATCTGGTGGTAGATAAATCAACCTACAGTACAAGCGTGAATAATTCCTAATTAGAAGGCAGACAGCAAGACCAATAACCAGTGTTTGAGAGTTACAGTAACTTTCAAACTCCACTCAGCCACTTCACTCTCCCCCCCACTTCGCCCACAAGCAGACATCCAAAGCAGAAGTATAAGCTGGTTCCGTGACTGAAGACTGATCTGATATACTCCCCTTACAGATGGTCCGACGAAGCACAGTTTTTTTTGGGGGGGTGGATTATAATGTGGAAGGTCCTTATTTAGTGGAGGAACTGGTGAGAGATGCTTGTTTTTGTGTCTCACGGTAGGAGTACTAGAGGTGTCCAGGTGTTTCTGAGAGGTGAGTTAATTATTATTAGTGTATATGTTTTCATCTGCCAGGAGGAGATCGTGAGAGGGAAAGCCATCAGTACTCTCTCTCTCTCTCTCTCTCTCTCTCTCTCTCTCTCTCTCTCTCTCTCTCTCTCTCTCTGGGGATGGCAGCTCACACTAACAGGTCCTCACCACCAACACCTACTCTGTCACCGTCCGTCCTCACACTATTAAATTACAGTAGTCACCTGACACTATACCTTGTGGCCGCCATTGTCCTGGGTGTTCAACACATCAAAAGTAATTGTTTCTCAGTCTCACTAATTATGCTTAACCATGTAATTGCCATCAAATCTGTAAGACTATGGGACAAGCTATATGATTGTTATACTTGATGATTGTTGTTAGATGATTGTTATATGAGAACTTAATTGGCCAAGATGAGGGCGTCAGTACCCCTTGTTAAAATCAGGTTAGTACGTTGGAACTATTTCTGGACCTTAGTGAAGGGAGCAATAGTGAACGGATTGGCTTGCCAGAGGTATCGATTACTGCCAGTTAAAGTGGTGTTGGGTAACTGGCTTCGTTAAGGGACTCTTGGTTGAGCGAGAGACTTCCCTAGACGAGACACACACACACACACACACACACACACACACAAACAAACAAACAAACAAACAAACAAACACAAACACACACACACACACACAGGGCTAACAATTTACATGTAGTTAGAAACATGTTTTTACAGAATCATTCAATAGTCTAATTCTGCCTCTACTATTTCCGCTACGAGACATTATTTTCTCTGGTCATGGAAGTAAAATAAAGGTACTTTTTTTTCTATAAGTCATTTGTTTTATTACTATAACTAAAGTCTTGTTTTTTAACCTATAATAATAGTCCTATTATTTGGTTTTTTTTTACCTATAACAAATTCAATTTTTTTTCCTATAACAAAATTCCTATTATTTTTTTAACTATAACAAAATTCCTATTGCTGTTTTTCTATTAATTTTTGTTTACACTTCACTGTATGAGCTACCCGCCGGACTCTCAGCCCCGTGTTGTGTGTGTAAACAATGGTCAGGATTTTTCAATTTGTGAAGGATTACATTTCTATGGGAGTGTCAGCTGTTGGGTATGTTGGTTCCTGTGTCAAGGTCGTTTATATCAAGGTCGTTTATATCGAGGTCGTTCGTATTAAGGTCGTTCGTATTAAGGTCGTTCGTATTAAGGTCGTTTATATCGAGGTCGTTCGTATTAAGGTCGTTTATAGCGAGGTCGTGGAGAGAGAGAGAGAGAGAGAGAGAGAGAGAGAGAAAGAAAGAAAGAAAGAAAGAAAGAAAGAAAGAAAGAAAGAAAGAAAGAAAGAAAGAAAGAAAGAAAGAAAGAAAGAAAGAAAGAAAGAAAGAAAGAAAGAGAGAGAGAGAGAGAGAGAGAGAGAGAGAGAGAGAGAGAGAGAGAGAGAGAGAGAGAGAGAGAGAGAGAGAGAGGCCATAAATAAACTCAATATCTTCGGTAAAAGTAAAAGAACGATATTTTTGAGAATGTGAGGGGCTGTGGTCACCTGATATCTGGGCGACACACACACACACACACACACACACTTTTTTTTCTCCCTTTAGTCTATTTTCTTCTCCTTGTCCTCCCACATTTCTCCACCTCCTCCTCCCACATTGTACCATCTCCTCCTTCTTCCTCCTCCAACAATTCATTCTCCTCTTCAGTCCACAATTCTTCTCCATTCCCTGATCTTCCTCTCCGGTTTATTCTCCTGTCCATATCTCCCTCTTCATCGGCGCTTCATCTTCTTCCTCTCTTTATACCACCACACCCCTTCCCTTCTCCCCCCATCCCCCCTCTTCCCTTACCTCCCCTTCCCCACCCCTCCCAACACTAAGCTTCAAACCACCGTAATTTACTCTGAAAGTTTGTGACCAAGAGTGCATTTTTTTCATGACCTTTGACCCTTGACCCAGCCTATGAAAACAAACATAGACCAACAAACAAACTCGACGGATCAAAAGTAAACACTGCGATGTCTGTGACGAGGTAAATAAATAAATAAACACAGGAAACATCATTGTGTTTCTGGGGAATAAACATAGACTGAGGGTTGTGATTGGTGGATGAGTAATGACGTCAGGATTACTTAATAGCCAATCCCCTCCCGTGTTTACCCTTCCTAACGTGACGTACAGTATACGGTAGTGGCGGAACACATTGTCATTTTGAGTGAATTTACGGAGAAAAATTTACAGTATACGAAAACAATTTACAGGGATTAGTGAATCATTTACGGAAAGAGAAAACTATTTCAAGGAACTATAATAATAATTTACAAAAGACAATAATTATGGAACTCAGGTGGATATTTTACAGACAGGAACAATACTGTGTGAGAAAGTAGTCAAGTGTACCAAGTTGAGAACTGTTTTACTGTAGTTTAGATTTCTTCCTCATCTTCCTTAATCTCTTCTCCTTTCTCTTCACCTCCTACTCTTCTCATTATTCTCCTTCTCCACTTCCATTCCTTCTTTCTCTCTGTTCCATGACCCTCCCCTATTCCATCTCCTCCTGTTCCTCCACCTATTCTATCACATTTTCTCTTCCTCCAACTCCTCCTCCCCTTCCACTACTAGCTAAGCTGATACAGATGAACTATCAAGATGGCTTTATACAATAATTCTTCTTATTCACGTATTAAATCTTTTAGTCTTCTTAATAACTGATCCATAGTGTAAATAAAACAGGGTCGCGGTGGGGGAGTAGACAGGACACTCGCCTTCCAATACCGTGGTTCCTTGGTTCGTATCCAGGGCACCCTCAGTCCATCCAGCTGTGAGGGTACCTAAGTTTACAGTTGAGGGAGTACCGGCAATCGAGTGCAGTGCCAACCACAGTGAGGGCCTTTTATCCACTGAGTGTATGAGGCCCTCTGAACGTGTAGAATATTTAATGGCTTTCCTTCTTACAGTACCTATATACATCACAACTGCTGCCTCACTAGTATTTACAGCTGGGAAATTACTTGTTTAATATGATTGTCTTTTACACTAGTTTCCTCTACACAAGTCAGGAGTCACCCCAGTACATCTCACCCTCCCCCCCCCCCCACACATCATAAGAGGTCCTCCCCACCCACCTCTCTCTCCTCCCCATCCACCACTCTCCTCCCCTACGTCCATAACCCTCGTCTTCTTCCCCATCCTTTCACTAACCTCCCCTCCCCCATTTCCATTCCCCCACCACACATCCCCATCACAATCTCCTCCCCCCCTCCCCCTCCCTTATCTGCCATATCCATCCCTACACACCCTCATCCACAATCCTTCCCTCTCTCAAATCACAGGTAATCTTATGTACCCCCCCCCACCCCCACCCCTCAGGATACAACAGGACAGGCTCTTACACAATTCACTCTTATATAACTCACAATATATAAATAAAATAGTAAATATCTCACTTTGTTTACGAAAATTTTTTCCCTTTCTTTATATTTTATGGAAGATTTAAATAATTTTACAATATGATTTTTTTGCACTTAAACTAATATTCCCTTCATGTGCCTTAATATATCTGTTCCTTTGATGTCTGTCTGTCTGTCTGTCTCTTGTCATATATATAAAGTTAACTGATATTAAGACATAAATTACCAACACGTAAATAAGCTAAATAATATATCGAGTTATTATATATGTATGCATGTATGTATGTATGTATGTATGCACAGGGTTGTATGAATGTAAGTTTGTATGTATGATTGTATGCATGAATAAGTATGATCATTATTATTTATATGTTTATTCAATCATTTATTTAGTATTTATATTAATTTATCGGCACTAGGTAAGTAGTTTCTCGTTCATCCTGCTTAAAAAAAATAATATAATAATATATTAAGTGAAAGTCGTTGTTACTTATATACTGTACTCACATCATCATCATCATCATAATCATCATAATCACCACTTAATCATCAACATCATCATCATCATCATCAATCACAGCTAATAATAATAACAAATAATAAACAAAAATAATAACAAACGTTGTACATCCTACGAAAAACAAAGTTCCACGCTAGATAATTTTTTTTTTTACCCCAGGATGTTGCAAGGAGAAGCGACCCTCCCCCCCCCCCCCACTCTATATGCTAATGCTGTGTACCGAGGCAGCTTCTGACTCCCAATGGCTCGTTGTGTACATGGTATTTCTTTAACTCTCCACACAAGACAATTCCTCATCGATTGGTTTAAAAAATAATTGAAAATTCTGTATATAAATGAGCTACGATTTACAGTTATGCTTGTAAATGAGCCATGATTTATAATTGTGTGTGTAATGGCCACGAGTTACATGAGCTACGATTTACTGTAATGTTAATTATGATTTACTTTGAACTCGCCGAAAAAAATGAGTTAATTTTAAATCTGTGATGTGTGGATTATATTAAACTTTACTAACACTGACTGAAACGTCCAGCAGATAACTATGTCTGTGTGTATGGACATAAAAACGAGTTTATATACGTATATGACTTTGTACGGTTCATATACAGAATACAAGCCCAATATACACAGGAATGAGAGTATACATAAATGCTTCCACCCATATATATTCCTGTACAAGTATTACATGAAACGTATATATCTGACTTGTTTATATATGACTATTATAACGCACAAATATATGTATAACAACGCCCACCACCTCACCTACGCCCACCATCTCACCTACGCCCACCACCTCAACAACGCCCACCACCTTACCTACGCCCACCACCTCAACAAGGCCCACCACCTCACCTACGCCCACCACCTCGCCTACGCCCACCACCTCAACAACGCCCACCATCTCACCTACGCCCACCACCTCAACAACGCCCACCACCTCACCTACGCCCACCACCTAACCTACGCCCACCACCTCACCTACGCCCACCACTATCTCCATAACCTACCTAAGCCGACCAGGGTGTGAATGGTGGGCGTCACTAACCGTTATACCAAGTTAAAACAGACCCCGGGTGTAGTCTTGACCTTAATCTTATGTACTGAGCTAAAATAAGGGTATCCACTTAGGACGGTCTTATTAAAGTGGAGTGTCACCAAGCATGAGTAAGTGTATTTCACGGCCCAGTACACGGGGTCAGGGAGAGCACTTGGTGATGGTGGTGGCCAGTGTGTCCTTCAAGGCATCACACAACACACACACACACACACACACACACACACACACACAAAGGCAACAAACTCAACACAAAAAACACAGTACAAACACACACCCAACACAAAGACAACATTAACTCAACACAAGCAAACACAGAGTAAAAACAAACACAACAAAAACAAACACATTACAAAACCAGAGAAACACATTAAACACATCAGGGCTTAATGATGTCACTTCAAGTTATATTTTCATCACAACTAAAAAAAAAAAAAAATCCAATTATATTACACAAAAATTACGTACTGTACCATAAAGTTTAATTAAATGGTAATTGTGACAGCGTGAGTACAATATGCAACTGTACCGCCATAACGAGGAATATATGTTTTTTTTTACCCCAGTGCGAATGATAAAGGCAACAGTATTATGAACCTGACGTTATTATGTAATGGTAATTGGTCATAAGGTTAATAACTATTTCTTCTCGATTATTCTTAAAGTTGCACATATTTTAAGGTTATGGTGTCTGAGTGTGTTATAACTGTGACGAAAGAGTAACGTCTCAACAATAACAAATGGTCACAACAACAACAGCTGGTATCCAGGGTTAAAATAACAAACACATTCCATTCAATATGTAAAACTCACTGATATTCATGTTCATCCTACGAGAAAAACAGCCAGAATGACATAGAAATTAATAATACGTCCAACCTCGGCTCGCTGGTGGTCACGTTGACAACTACACGCACCTGTCCGCCTCACCTGGGAAAATGACAGGTAATAAAACCCATAATTTACAGAGATAATTAAGCGTTACCGTGATTAGTTTGACGTCGAGGGCGATGTGCTTTTGTTTTGAGTCGCTCGGTCGTTATTTCCACCATACACGTCAAGCTGGTGGATTGCAAGTTTATTATGGAATAGTCTTATTTTACCAAGTTAGGCACAGTCTTATTTTAACAAGTTCGGCACAGTCTTATTTTACCAAGTTCGGCACAGTCTTATTTTACCAAGTTCGGCACAGTTTTATTTTACCAAGCTCGGCACAGTCTAGTCTTATTGGTGCTCTCGACGCAGTCTTATTAACAGTTTTGGCACAGTCTTATAAACTGTCGCAGGTAATAAGGTGACGTACAGCCTGCACGTGACCACCTTCGTACACAGAGAGTTGTGGTGTGTGTGTGTGTGTGTGTGTGTGATTAATGAAAGTACTGAGTTAAATACATGTTAAGACACAGTTGAGAAATAGAGAGCAGTCATTGGCTAACACTATGGTTGCTAAGGACCAATGAGCGAACGTCAGACCAGCGTACAGGTAGAGGGGGACAGGTCACTCGTCTAAACTAATTCCAGGTTGAATATACGAGCTTCCGCGTTTATCACAACCCTACAACAACAACAACAATCACCAGTTACAAAAATACAACTTATAACTTCTTCTGTATTACTCAGAATCTAATGTAGTGTCTTAGTTAACTGAGGTTATTAGATAGTTCTGTCTTAACAACCACAACCCTGAAACACATTGTGGTATATGATGACGGAATTAACAGTAAGTTGTATGTGTTGTTGTTGTTGTTGTTGTTAGGTGTTTGAATATACGTGGTTGTTCCTGGGAAAAGTTGTAAAGTTGTGGGAAAAGTTGTGAGGTTGTGGAAAAGTTGTAAAGTTGTGGGAAAAGTTGTGAGGTTGTGGGAAAAGTTGTGAGGTTGTGGAATAATTTGTGAGGTTGTGGGAAAAGTTGTGAAATTGTGAGGTTGTGGAATAATTTGTGAGGTTGTGGGAAAAGTTGTGAAATTGTGAGGCTGTGGGTAAAGTTGTGGGGTTGTTTGAAATGTTGTGGGGTTATGGAAAAAGATGTGAAGTTGTAAGATTGTGGAAAAGGTTGTGAGAGATGAAAGTGGAGGCGGCAAGACTGACTGGTGATGAAGTTAACAGGGCCGACCAGACCTTACACCTGGTGACCACTAACCTAATGTTGGTTGGCTCAGTAATGGGTGTCTGTCTGTCTGTCTGTCTGTCTCTGTCTGTCTGTCTGTCTGTGTGAGATATGATACAGCACACGGAGGAAATTTGGTTATCAAAGTAATTACCACAGCTTGATACCTCCTCACCACAACACGCTCCAGGCGGGTGATTTGTCCCCCTCAGGATTTATAGAACAGAATTATTACGTCGTTACAGTCGAGTAAATAGATGCATTTAATTATATACATTACAAACACGTGCGTAGATAATTGTAAAGACCACGTTTGTCGGTAATGATGGCGGTATTAAGTTCTTATATATTTATTTATTTATTTTTTTTATTTCAAGGTTATACAGCGGGAGGGTGATTTTTTTTACAGTGTATATGAATGTAAAATGTTTAGAGTGAATAACTTATTATACGAGCTGCATTGTTATATTGGTGTGTGTGTGTGTGTGTACTAGACCTACACCACTCTACTCCACTCAACACCATTGTAGTCCTATTTGCCACCAGAAGCCTATTCATTGGGTCACACTCGCATCCCTAGCACGATACACTCCACAGCTCCACCCAGGTCCCGAGAGGTGGATCAGGGCCCGAGAGGTGGATCAGGGCCCGAGAGGTGGATGAGGAACACACTATTTCAGACCCTGATTTAACGTGTCACTACCCCCCCCCCCCCCTCGTTGTAACCCTGCCCTCTCCTCCCTCCCTCACTCTCGCTGTAACCCCGAGAATGGCTCCTCTGCTGACACAAGCATACATGTATTTTCTCACAAGTAAATCCATTAAAACATAGAAAGCGACACTCAAACAAGCCATTATAGAAAACGTGAAGATCCCATAGTGGCGTTAAGTCTTATTTTTTACAGTATATAATTTTGTTTCGTCTTTTGGGGATTTTTATCGTTTTTATTTAATTGTTTTTCGTCAACGTTTAGAAATAGGTTTAGTATTTAAGGGTGTAGTGTTGGGATTAATTTTTACAGGGAAAATATATCAGTAATAAGATCACAGGGAGAACACACACACGCGCACGCACACGCACGCACGCACACACACACACACACACACACACACACACCAATATAACAATGCAGCTTGTATATTAAGTTATTCACTCTAAACATTTTACATTCATATACACTGTAAAAATAATAATAATCACCCTCCCGCTGTATAACCTTGAAATAAAAAAAATAAATAAATAAATATATAAGAACTTAATACCGCCATCATTACCGACAAACGTGGTCTTTACAATTATCTACGCACGTGTTTGTAATGTATATAATTAAATGCATCTATTTACTCGACTGCAACAACGTAATAATTCTGTTCTATAAATCCTGAGGGGGACAAATCACCCGCCCGGAGCGTGTTGGGTGAGGAGGTATCAAGCTGTGGTAATTACTCTGATAACCAAATTACCTCCGTGTGCTGTATCATATCTCACACAGACAGACAGACAGACAGTACGTGGTGACAGTGAACCTTTAGTAACTACCTAAGATAAGAATTACCTGAAGATTAAACACCTTAGCCCATTTAACCTAACCTAACCCCCCCCCCCCCCATGAGTAGCGTTAGGGTAGTTAACCATCAGGTGAAACAAGGTGGGGGCTAATCTTCAGGTGATCAGAGAGAGAGAGAGAGAGAGAGAGAGAGAGAGAGAGAGAGAGAGAGAGAGAGAGAGAGAGAGAGAGAGAGAGAGAGAGCACCGTGCGTCTATTAACAGTGAATGGAAATCTATTTGACGTGTCGTGTTTTTTGCGTGTACGGTACATAGAGGTACAGTAAGGTGCTAGTTGTGTAGGGGTACAGAAGAAGTTATGTGGTGGTACAGTGTGTGTGTGTGTGTGTGTTTGTAAACAAGGATACAGTGTGTGTCAGTGTCAGTTAAACAGGGGTACAGGGTGTGTCAGTAAACAAGGGTACAGGGTGTGGCTAAGTTAGGAAGGGTACATGGTGTGTCAGTAAACAAGGGTTATACTGTAGTTCCAGATTCTATCCGACAAGGTATACAGAATTGTTAAGTCCCCGTTATATATTGAGCAGAGATCCAGCAGCTCTCTCACTCACACTCTACCAGTTACCTCACAGTCACAGTCTACCTCCACTAGTTAACCTCACAGTCTACCTCCACCAGTTACCTCACAGTCACAGTCTACCTCCACCAGTTACACGGATTTGAACTCTTTTATCCCACCTTCCAGTTTCAGAGTCACAATAAATGAATGAAAAGTGAATCAAAAAAAATAAACGACTGACATTATACAAGATGCTCTGAACCTATCAAGTTAATGGGCAAGAAACAGACGTAAAGACTCGGGTTTTATACATTATACAAATTAAAGACGACCCTAGAAGTGAGAAGATATGATTGACCTTATTAAACACAGGTACGGATCACAGAGATGAATTGTATAAGATATATTTTGGTATTTATTCTCGTTAAGGTGCGTACACAGACAGACAGACACAGGTAACAACACAGGCACAAACAAAGGTATAAACACAGACACAAACACACGCACAAACACATAAAAACACCTCTTGAGCTCTCAGACACGATAAAGCAACAACATAGAACGGAAAAATCTGGGTAATATAGACAAGTAACCCGTCCAAAATGTTCGGAATGGTGAAGGAGGCAATACGAGCAACACAGTAAACATCTTCCCAGCGATCAGCTTGAAAGTAACATTTTATTAACCAGTCTTGGCCTGGAGGGGGTGACTGAAGCACAAACCTTTTGATATATGTCACCAGAGGGAGGGAGGGAGGGAGGCGAGATAGTAAGAGTGTGACCCGCTGCTCTCATGTGTGTATGTCGGGTGTCACAGTGTCACACGCGCCCTCGCCACTCCTCTCCTCACTTCCACTTTCCTCACCTCATCTCACCTTTCCACATCATACCTCACCTCTCCTCACCTGTCAAAGTTTAATTCACGCCAGGACGCATTTCTACAAACTCTCCTTGACACTTTTACATCGTGTGCCCTGATTGGCCCGCGTAGTCAAGTACATGACGTCACGCCCACCACTGATATGCCAGCCATTGCCAAAATTTATGCACCTTTAATGGCCCTTTACAGCTTAAATATGCACCATAAACTTAATATTAATTTACTTATGGAATATCTGTGTGTAATATGAAAGAAGCGAGGCAAGACAGGTAATAGAAACTATGGGAAGAAACTATATTGGTACGCAAGAGTGATGTTTTTTTTATTTCCCTAAGAAGACGTGAAGATGGAGCCACTCAACTAATAATTACTGAACTTTGAACAACATGGTTATATAAACAGTACACATTACAAAGCCAGATGAATATGTACAGTTTTTCCAGAGACGGTTAGTAGTGGTGTCAGCAGGAAGTGATGTCAGCAGCAGGAAGTGATGTCAGTAATGGTCTTAGTAGCAGGAACAAGTGGTGGTAGTAGTGGTGTCAGCAGGAAGTGATGTCAGTAATGGTATCAGTAGCAGGAACAAGTGGTGGTAGTAGTGGTGTCAGCAGGAAGTGATGTCAGTAATGGTCTTAGTAGCAGGAACAAGTGGTGGTAGTAGTGGTGTCAGCAGGAAGTGATGTCAGTAATGGTCTTAGTAGCAGGAACAAGTGGTGTCATCATCCCTCACACCTTCATCATAACACATATACGGAATTTTCACCACTGGAACTTTTTTTTTTCACTATGTTTCTACCAACTGCGTCAACATTGATAATTATAAACTTTAAACTGAAGTATATTGGCCCTATGTTGCTCCTACTAAACTAATTTCCTAATGTTTGATCGCATTCTATTTTTTTTAAGTATTTTTTTTTATTATAAACTTTGTGATGAATCTTCCTGATAATGGAGAGCTTCACAAGAGCACGGTCAGGTGAGTAGATAATCTTGTTCACTGCCACCTGACTGAGAGTCTCTGAACACAGGTTAAAGATACTTAATTAATCTTTCTTCTATCCCATCATCCAATTCTGTTCAATGCTACCATCCAATCCTGCTCGATAACCATCCAATCCTGTTCAACGCTACCATCCAAACCTGTTCAACGCTACCATCCAATCCTGTTCAACGCTACCAACCAAACCTGTTCAACGCTACCATCCAATCCTGTTCAACGCTACCATCCAATCCTGTTCAACGCTACCATCCAATTCTGTTCAATGCTACCATCCAATCCTGCTCGATAACCATCCAATCCTGTTCAACGCTACCATCCAATCCTGTTCAACGCTACCATCCAATCCTGTTCAACGCTACCATCCAATCCTGTTCAACGCTACCATCCAATTCTGTTCAATGCTACCATCCAATCCTGCTCGATAACCATCCAATCCTGTTCAACGCTACCATCCAATCCTGTTCAACGCTACCATCCAATCCTGTTCAACGCTACCATCCAATCCTGTTCAACGCTACCATCCAATCCTGTTCAACGCTACCATCCAATCCTGTTCAACGCTACCATCCAATTCTGTTCAATGCTACCATCCAATCCTGCTCGATAACCATCCAATCCTGTTCAATGCTACCATCCAATCCTGCTCGATAACCATCCAATCCTGTTCAACGCTACCATCCAATCCTGTTCAACGCTACCATCCAATCCTGTTCAACGCTACCATCCAATCCTGTTCAACGCTACCATCCAATCCTGTTCAACGCTACCAACCAAACCTGTTCAACGCTACCATCCAATCCTGTTCAACGCTACCATCCAATCCTGTTCAACGCTACCATCCAATTCTGTTCAATGCTACCATCCAATCCTGCTCGATAACCATCCAATCCTGTTCAACGCTACCATCCAATCCTGTTCAACGCTACCATCCAATCCTGTTCAACGCTACCATCCAATTCTGTTCAATGCTACCATCCAATCCTGCTCGATAACCATCCAATCCTGTTCAACGCTACCATCCAAACCAGTTCAACGCTACCATCCAATCCCGCTGCATAATTACGTATCAAACACGTACTGAACGAAAGCAAGACGAGTTACAAAGAGAAATTCAATACAAACACAGTTCAGTTTTTTTTTTTCCTTCCAAATCATTTAAGGAGAAGTTGTTTCCAGCTTTCAGTTGGGAATTGTTTCTATAATTTACGAGGGAAATTTTTGCTGTCATACGCACCTCTCACTATACCCTTACGTGTCATGCGTCACTCGTGTCATGTGTCACCCGTGGTATGTGTCACCTGTGTCATGTGTCACCCGTGGTTTGTGTCACCCGTGTCATGTGTCACCCGTGGTATGTGTCACCCGTGTCATGTGTCACCCGTGGTATGTGTCACCCGTGTCATGTGTCACCCGTGGTATGTGTCACCCGTGTCATGCGTCACCCGTGTCATGCGTCACCCGTGTCATGTGTCACCCGTGTATCATGTCCCTAGTTGACAAGGCCATCAGCTACACATCACGAGTTTAATTACACGTTAGGTGACAACATAGTAAAGGTGGGAGGCGATGTGTACCACACTGAGGCTGTCTGTCATACAGCCTCCTCTACCCTGCACCTAACCTAACCTAACCTAACCTAACCTAACCTAACCTGCCCAGTAAATAACAACAATAACATCAAATTATCGGATTATATGAGAAGATCATCAGCCGCAAAGACAGGTCTATTAATTATATTACATAGGAGAGGAGACCCGGCAGTTGGGTGAAAGGTCAGAGGTTAAGGTTCAGGCACACAGCAGGAGGGGGAGGAAGAGTAGGATGATATGGAGGAGAGAAAAGATGATGAAGAGAGAAAAGAGGAGGAGAGATGAGATAATGAGGAAGAGAGAAGAGGTGATAAAAAGGAGGAGAGAAGAGGTGATAAAGAGGAGGAAAGAAGAGATAAAAGGAGAAGATAATAGATAGAGAAGAGGAAGAGATCAAGAAGGAAACGAAGGAGGAGGAGGAGGAAGAGGAGGCAATACCAAGAGTGATAATTATGAGCAATAGAGTTCGTGGTGGCGCTGAGAGAGAGAGAGAGAGAGAGAGAGAGAGAGAGAGAGAGAGAGAGAGAGAGAGAGAGAGAGAGAGAGAGAGAGAGAGAGAGAGAGAGAGAGAGAGAGAGAGAAGACCTGGGTGACGACTTCCTAGGTGGTGGAGGAACAGACTACTGAAGTGACAAAAACAACACTGGCAAATATTTTTTACACTTGTCTTGAGTCTTAAGGACATGTTGAGAGAACGATTCCCCCCTCCCCACAACCTAACCTAACCTAACCTAACCCGCTGACCATTGAAAGCAGGTTAAGGTCACTCGGGGATGGATGACCTTGATGCACAGCGTAATATAGTCTGTACAAGTCAACACATATCAAAGGTCAAGACTCAAGCGTGTTTGTCCTCGCGAGATCGAGTTCACAACACGTATAGAAGGACGACACGACCATGACCTGAATGGACGTAGGTAATAATAGACCCCATACTACTAGCACTGTGCCCCCCCCCCCCCCCCCCCCGGGCAGTACAGTGTGTGTGTGTGGGGGGCATGGGGGGAGAATGGGTAATGATGTAACGGAAGAGGGACTGAAAGGAAGGAAGATAGATAGATAGATAGATAGATAAACAGGAATGGAGTCGAGCTAAGTTTGCCCAAATTGTTATGTGACGGACCATGCAAAAAGATTCCTCTCAACCAACCTCGTCTACACTAACAGGACGATGAAAGGTAGCTTGTGAAGAGCACTAACTCGCCAGGTAAACAAGAACAATCTATTCCTTACATAAATATTACAATTATTACCAATATTCATGTTAGGCAAAATACCATACGAACACCTTTAATCAACTAGGTAATTCATTAATATTTTTTTTTGCTTAAATAATTCTAATTAATTTTTACGTATCAGTTTTTACATCAATGTATTTTTGATTAAACTTTATTCATTAACTTTCGTGTCCAGGTAACGTTAGGACACACTCAGGTAACCAAGTTAAAGCGAGAGTCCCTCCAGTCATACACTCCAGCCACTCACTGCACTGTTTTCTTCATACTCTCACCTTCCTCCTAGACTCACTGTCACCTTCTTGCTAACACCTTTCTCACCCTCACCTTCCTTGTACACTCTCATTATCATCATCTTGGTACATTCACTATCACTATCACCTTCCACCGTACAGTCACTATCATGGTACAGTCATTATTACCTTCCTTTTCTGTCACTATCACCTTCCCTGACAGTCACTATCACCTTCCCTGGCACACTCACCATCACCTTCCCTGGCACACTCACCATCACCTTCCCTGGCACAATCACCATCACCTTCCTCCCTCACTCAGCTTCTCACCCTTTGAGATTTTAATATCGCTATAGAGGGCGTCGTGTTCCCGTGTTAAATGACCCGTCCCTCCCTCTCTCTCCCTGGCGTCCCTGTGTTCAATTAAGTGTTCAACAGCGACCCTCCCTCCTCCATTCTCCTCTCCCCTTCCTCCCTCTATATGTCCACGGGGTTCAATTAAATGTTCAACAGCGACCATCCCTCCCTCCTCCCCACTGTGTTCAATTAAGCGTTTCCACTATTCACCAACTCTCGTTTGACTCGTCCGTTAAAACACCCAAAAAATAAATAAATAAATATATATATATACAAAATCAATAAAATGCAACCAATAACGAAACAAAGTAATAAGTAATAAATGAAATAAATACAAACAATATATACCCAGTACAATGTAAACACTTGGGCCAACAATACCATCAGGTCAATGCAAACAACAACAAACTGTCTACCAAGTGCTCAGTACGCAGGCAAACAATGTGACTGGTACTGCACTCGACTTCCTTTTACTTAACAACAATAACATCACCACACTAAGATTAGGTTAGGTTTATGTTGGGTTGACTGAGGTTTGGTTAGGTTAGGTTAGCGTTAGGGAGGTTAGGTTAGCGTTAGGGAGGTGAGGTTAGGTTAGCGTTAGGGAGGTTAGGTTAGCGTTAGGGAGGTGAGGTTAGGTTAGGTTAGCGTTAGGGAGGTTAGGTTAGCGTTAGGGAGGTTAGGTTAGGTTAGCGTTAGGGAGGTTAGGTTAGGTTAGCGTTAGGGAGGTTAGGTTAGGTTAGCATTAGGGAGGTGAGGTTAGGTTAGGTTAGCGTTAGGGAGGTGTAGGCTAGCGTTAGGGAGGTGAGGTTAGGTTAGGTTAGCGTTAGGGAGGTGAGGTTAGGTTAGCGTTAGGGAGGTTAGGTTAGCGTTAGGGAGGTTAGGTTAGCGTTAGGGAGGTGAGGTTAGGTTAGCGTTAGGGAGGTGAGGTTAGGTTAGCGTTAGGGAGGTGAGGTTAGGTTAGCGCTAGGGAGGTGAGGTTAGGTTAGCGTTAGGGAGGTTAGGTTAGCGTTAGGGAGGTGAGGTTAGGTTAGCGTTAGGGAGGTGAGGTTAGCGTTAGGGAGGTGAGGTTAGGTTAGCGTTGGGGAGGTGAGGTTAGGTTAAGTTAGGTCAGCTAGGTTAATCTTCAAGTGATATAAACTAAGAAGGGGGGGGGGCCAACTCCTCATGTGACACCACCCCCCACCAAAAAAAAAAAATTCCTAAACTAACCACAGTTATATTTCTTAATGTTTTCTTCACTGTGATGGAAACAAAGGGACATTCTCAACCAAACAACATCAATATATTCACAAGAGTAAGTAAATATAACTTTATTTCACACCCAGGCAACATGCAACCCTAGCACCCGAGTCGAACACAAAGTAAACAAACGAAGCAAACAAACGAAGCAAACAAACGAAGCAAACAAACAAAATAATAAAGGAAACAAACTAATCCAAACTCACCAATTATTTGTCCCTGTATTCCAGCACACACAAAAAAACAAGAACCCGGAAAGGCGTGGATTGTGAACTCAACTTAAAATTTTTACTGTGACCAACAATATATATTTTTTTTTTCGAGTGAGTTTATGAGGTGGAAATACTAAATCAACAGACAGACAAACGCACAGACAGTAGACTTAACAGACACAGGCCACAGACGACGCCAGAATCTGTAAACTAACTCTCTCTCTCTCTCAAGTTCTTTCTTACTTTCTTTCTTTCTTTTTTTCTTTCTTTTCCTGATATTTTCTTTCCTTCCTCAGCATTATAAGGACACAAGTCAAGGCAGTAATGAATGTGGGGTTGGGGTTGGGTGGGGTGGGGTTGGGTTGGGTTGGGTAGGGTTGGGTTGGGTTGGGTTGGGTTGGGTTGGGTTGGGTTGGGTTCTCTCCTAAATGCTTTCATCATCATCTTTCTTGACCTTTTTTCATCTTTTATTTATCCATTTTTTCTTTCGTTTTATCTTCTCTTTCTCTTCTCCCTCTTCTATTCTCTCCCTCTTCCCCTTCTACCCCTCCTTCAGCACCCCCTTCCCTTCCCCCATGCAAACAAATAAGAATTAATCGGCACTCCTTCACCCCAGGATCAATTAATCTGGCACTTGGCAGGCTTGTACCTCAGACCAACACTCCCCCACACACACACACACATAATTATAAATCTGAGTATTGGATTTTTTCTCTCTTCAGGATTTTACCAGTTCAAAGTTCAACCTCCCGCCTTCATCCGATGTTCACTCCTGTTCACACAAAGTAGATTATGGTTTAAATAGCATTATATTATTATCGTTGTCAAGGTGTTTGTGTGTTAGACTATATTTAAGAGGATAAGGGTAAAAAAAAAATATATATGACTAATTGAGGGGTATTGTAGTTTTATTTATTAAGACGATTGACTGAGTGGTTGGTTGATCGATTAGTTGACTGACTGATTAGTTAATTGATTGATTGATTGTGGTAATTACATCCCTGGCAACACTGATATGACTGACTGATAGACTTGCGGATGGATGGATGGACGGACGGACGGACGGACGGACGGATGGACGGACGGATGGATGGATGGATGGACAGACAGACAGGTATCCTAATCAATACACCCTCTACAAATATAAAACAAAAACAATAACACCATCATTTAACTACTTCGAAAATCGGTCTTCATAATTAACTAATAATCTACCTTAATTACAACATGACAGCCTGTAATTATGAGACTACCGACTGTAATTACGGCAAAAACTTCCCGGAATCATAGACAAAAGATTTACTGTAATTAGAAGATGATTAATGGTACAGCTTCTCTGCTTGGTTATCATTGGCGGCGTCTTGTGTTGTGGAGAAGGAAGCTCAAGGGGTCTCTCTCTCTCTCTCTCTCTCTCTCTCTCTCTCTCTCTCTCTCTCTCTCTCTCACACACTTGTATACGTAGTGTGTGTGTGTGTGTGTGTAGAAGATCCCCTCTGGCTGGCTTGGGAATGAGGGAACGGATTCCACCTCGACCAATCACCCTTGTCCCGTATTGCATGCTGTGTGAGGCCGCTAAGACGCGCTCAGAGGATCCAGTTACCCGCGGGAGGAAACACTGTGCACTGGTCTTTGTGTCGAGAGTTCCGGAGTCCCTGATCTCGAAGAGCGTATTGTTAACTAATATGATCCATTTATGAGGTATTTGATCCTGGGAGGAGAGGGGGGGATGGAAATATCAAGAGGTAGGGAGTGGAGAGGTAGGGAGTGGAGAGGGGGAGTGGGGAGAGGGGAGGGGGGTTAGAAAAGTGGAGTGGGGAGCGAAGGATCATAGGTGGGGAGAGGGGAGGGGGGTGGGGAGAGGGGTGGGGGGGAGGTCAGAAAAGTGGAGTGGGGAGCAAAGGATCAGAGGTAGGGTGGGGAGAGGGGAGGGTGGGGTCAGAAGTGGGGAGGGGATAGGAGGGAATAGAAGGGTATAAAGAGAGGTGGGATGAAAGACAGGATGGAAGAGGAGGGGTGTTAGGGGTTAAGGAATAGGAGGAAGAGGGAGGTGGAGGAAGAGGAATGTGGTCGCCGCTACAACTACTCCTCAATTACTCTCCAATAAGACGTCACAAGACCTCAATAATTATGAGTCTACAACACCACAACCGTAACACACATACACAATTCACCGCACATATATGAAAACATGATGTAACCACCTGCTGACTGTAACCACCTGCTGACTGTAACCACCTGCTGACTGTAACCACCTACTGACTGTAACCACCTGCTGACTGTAACCACCTACTGGTTGTACTCACCTGCTGTCTGTAACCACCTACTGACGGTAACCACCTACTGTCTGTAACCACCTACTGGCTGTAACCACCTACTGACTGTAACCACCTACTGCCTGTAACCATCCTACTGCCTGTAACCATCCTGCTGCCTGTACTCACCTGCTGCCTGTAACCACCTGCTGGCTGTAATCATCTGCTGTCTGTAACCACCTACTGGCTGTAACCACCTACTGACTGTACTAGGTTGAATTAGGCTGTATTAAGTTAAATTACATTGCGTTAGGTTAGGTTAGGTTAGGTTAGGTTGAGTTAGGTTAAATGAAGTTGTGTAATGCTAAATCAGGTTGCGATAGGGTTGGGTTGCGTGACAGATCAGCCTCTACCAGGATGAACCACTGTTTACACCGTCTCCATAAACACAAACACCTCTCTTGCAAACATTGGTATAGATCCCGTCAACACTAAAATAATAATAATAATAATAATAATAATAACATAATAATAATAACAGCAATAACAACAATAACAACAAAAACTACAACAACAAAACAAACAATAATAATAACACCAACAATATCAATAATAACATAAACAACAATAATAAAAACAATAACAAACACAACAATAACAACAACAATAACAACAATAATAACAACAACAATAACCACCACCACCGACCCACACCACCATTGTATCCAGTCTCGGGTCGTTTCCTCCTACACATCCGTCATCGTCTTCTCCCGTCTTCTAGTTTTATTTCTTTCTTTCATTCCCCTTTCTACATTCTTTCTTTCCCTCCTCATTGCCTCCCTTCTCCCTTTCTTCATTTACCTTTTTCTTCCTACCTTCCGCCTTTTTTCTCTCCTGCTTTCCCACATTTTCTTCTTTCCTTCCTTCCTTCCTTCTTCCTATGCTTCGTTCTACCTTCCTTCCTTTCTTTCTTTGTGTCTTTCTTCCTCCTCAGTCACATTTGTCGATCAATACTTCGGGGACTGGATAATTAAGAGAGAGGGGAGGGTAAATGGTGAGGGTAGAAGGGAAGGGTAGGGGGGAAGGTAGGAGGGACGGGGAGGAGGTGAGGGTAGGGGGAAGGGAATCGGTGGTGAAGGTAGGAGGGAAGGTAATTAACTCAGGTAAGATGGGGAGGGAGGGGGGACGCGGAAGCCTTTATTAACGGTAATTAGGGGGCAGGTGCAGCAGGTGACTTCCGTCCGCTTCAATGTGCCTCGGGAAATTATATTATCGAAAAGGTTAATTTATTATCGGGAAGGTCTAAGAGGTCAGTGTCCTTTCAGTATTGAGAATTAACTGGTTTAGAAAATATTTAATGTAGGAATAATTCATCCAGAAGACTTAATTAGCGGAGAAGTTGGCTTAGAACGAGGTGATGGTTTAAGAGAACTTGGGTGGTGATTAAAGTAAGACTATGAACAAATCAGCCGAGGAATAATTTAAGGAAGTTCACGGAGCGGTAATTAAAATATAAAAGACCAACCTTGGAAAGTCCATTTTAAGACCAAGTTTGCCCAAACACAAGGTTTAGTTTAACAAATTTATTGACACAGCTTGGAGTGCAGTTTGCCTATTGTGAGTAATTCAGTCAGGTCTTGACACTGAGGGTAGTATCACTTCTCACTGCCACACACACACACACACACATATATATATATATATATATATATATATATATATATATATATATATATATATATATATATATACGAAGGCGGGGATGTGGGCGGCCAAATAACCTCCAAATGGTGTAATGTGAGACTCTACCTCACAGATACCAAGAGCAATGGTCGTGCGGCGTTATTCTAGGTATCGCATAATCAAAGTCTCAGCCCATGACCCAGTGCCTCGGCAGATTGGGCTTGAAAGACTCCTCACAAACGCGATCTTTTGAGGCTTTGAGGATAAGAAAACCTAGACAGTAAGTCACTCTCGAGCCAGATCCTTCATGACGTCCTGTCGCACCACATCCTACACATGAGCTCTTAGCCTCACCGACTCCTGGTGGTGCGGGACAATATAACACATCCTATTTTCCACTTAAACTCTCACAGCTTTTATGCCCCAACAGTCCTGAGAGAAAATGTCTGGGAACAAGAAGAGAAGCGACCTCCCACTATAGCAGGCGCTTAAGATTACAGTCTCTGAGGCTTTACAAACCTTCTTAGCCTGAGTTTGAACTTGAGCTCCCCGGATAAACTCCACTGAGAGACTACCTCCGTTACATCCCCGGACTCCACAGGAAGACATAGACGGTGAGCCACGCTTAAGCTTTAACCCTTCTTAGCCACACTACAGGGGGACTTAAAACCTGTCTCTCTCTCTCTATCCACGGGGAGGAGGAGCCAAACCAGCACGCCTCTCTCTGACTCCTCATCAGCAAGTTGAACCAAACAACCAATAGAACACCCCTGAAAGTACTCGTCTCTACAAGGTGTGTTAAAGACCCCCCCCCCCCCCCGCCATATTAAGAAGACTCGTCACCACACCTCCATTATTTCACACTTCAATATGGTTGACAAGAGGGTGACGACTAATTAATCACCTCGACTTCCACAACACCTTCAGCGTCACACAAGACAACTCCTCACTAAACTGAAGGACGCCTCATTATCCCTCAGTGACAGACTCAACAAAGAAACTGGAAATTTCACTCACCAGACACACAAAAAACATCTGGTAAAAGACAAAAGACACACCTCGTTGTCCTCACCGTAAGAAAAACAACCTGACACCCTCACCTCACTCTACCCTACCCCACCCTACCCTACTCTACCCTACCCACCCCACCACACCCTACCCTACCCCCGCCTCACCTCGCATCGTTAGGGTGACTAGTGTGAACAATTACGCTCCGCACTATTAAACTCTAAGAGCCAATCCTCCATGCACAACCTCACTAATCTCACCAAAACATGATCAAATACTCTATAGGGTAAAGCTGCCGTATCATTCACAGTAATCACAACACACATGATTGGAGGTGCAGCGAGGTAAACAATCCCACTCGTTATGGCTAAATGAGAGCAATTTAAAGGTCATGTGGGTTATTAATCTCTCCTGGGGTGTTTGTCAGGGGTTAAAAGGCCATACAGAGTGTCATTAACGGGACAGCGTTATGGTAGGTCGTTAAGCAGGCAACAGGTACAGTACACGGGTCTACTCCTCTCACCTAACCTAACCTAAACCAGCCAACAGACCCCATAAAGTGATTTAGTATAAACTATTGGGGAGCACACACACACACACACACACACACACACACACACACACACACACACACACACACTTCTAAAACGTGGTATTGCTAACATAACGTGAAACAAAGTACATACGAGTATTTATATTCCTTGAGTGTCCCAATACCGTGTCATGGCCGCTATAAACATACAAATATTCTCAGTGATAAGAAATACATTAAAATCTCCACCAACTACACGAAGTAAATATTACATAGAAGATTTTTAACTAAAGTGCATCTCGTTATCGTTCATCAGTCTACCTAACATACGTACAAATATTTTTATCCCCCTGTTGCATATATTTCTACCAACTCTACAAACATTTCAAACATTTCACCAAAAAAAACATTAATTTACTAAGAGGATTTTTAGTCATATAGTCATCGTTTAATTTATATTTCATACTGATTGGAAAAAGTAATTAATGGAAGTTCACATGATATATTTTTTTTTTCTCGTGTGTATCTGGTTAGTGAATCAGCCAATCAGATGCTGCGACGTCATTCTGTCACTCACTCTTGCTATCGGTGTATTCGAAGAGGGAACCACCAATGCAGGGCGGCCGATGTGTATCAGCAAAACACACTCACCACACAACAAACAAACACATCCACCACACAACAAACACACCCACCACACAAACAAACACATCCACCACACAACAAACACGTCCACCACACAACAAACAAACACATCCACCACACAACAAACACATCCACCACACAACAAACAAACACATCCACCACACAACAAACACATCCACCACACAACAAACAAACACATCCACCACACAACAAACACGTCCACCACACAACAAACAAACACATCCACCACACAACAAACACATCCACCACACAACAAACAAACACATCCACCACACAACAAACAAACACATCCACCACACAACAAACACGTCCACTACACAACAAACAAACACATCCACCACACAACAAACACATCCACCACACAACAAACAAACACATCCACCACACAACAAACACACACACGTCCACCACACAACAAACACTTCCACCACACAACAAACACACCCACCACACAACAAACAAACACATCCACCACACAACAAGCACACACACGTCCACCACACAACAAACACGTCCACCACACAACAAACACTTCCACCACACAACAAACACACCCACCACACAACAAACACACACACGTCCACCACACAAGAAACACACACACGTCCACCACACAACAAACACGTCCACCACACAACAAGCACACACACGTCCACCACACAACAAACACGTCCACTACACAACAAACACACACATCCACCACACAAGAAACACACACACGTCCACCACACAACAAACACGTCCACCACACCCACTACACTGTACCAGGGAACAAACACTCAGGTAAGTCACGAGTCTTCACCTGTAATTTGAGCCACTTAACAAGGTAAGTGTGTGAGACTAAATTTACCTCAGGTTAAGTATATTGGTGTGAAGGTTAACACGACGAGGAGGAGCTTATTAACACACGCTTGTTATGTCACACTAGTGAATAATAATAATAATAATAATAATAATAATAATAATAATAATAATACACCCGACTCAGGCAGGGCAGCGAAGCGAGATAAACCTTTAAGAGGCGTTAAGTGTCTTAGTGTTGTATTATGTGAAGTATTTTATAGAATAAAACTCCCCTGCAGAATTTTAACACACACACACACACACACACACAGAGTCTTGTCAGCTTTCTCGATTACATATACCGCCATCTCGAGAAACGAAAAACGTCTGTAGCTGTCGCCTTCGTTGATTTCACTAAAGCATTCGACCTAGTCGACCACAATATAATCATCAACAAAGCTATTGACCTCGGGCTTCGGAGAAGTCTTATACCATGGCTTACAGACTTCCTCAGTGACCGACGCCAAGCTGTACGCTTCCGAGGGGCTGTCTCCACCTTTCAGTCACTCACCTGTGGCGTCCCCCAAGGCACCAAGATGGGACCACTCTGCTTCCTTATGCTTATCAATGATGCCCTAAGAAAAACTCCCGCTCGCTGGAAATATGTTGACGACTCCACCATTGGGATCAGCGTCAACAATTCTGCTCCCGACTATACTGCCCTTCAGGCTTTATTGAACAAACTACAAAACTGGGCCACCAACAACCACGTCACCATCAACCATACCAAGACCATGGTTATGCACATCAACCTCTCCTCCGACGTTGTCCCACCCCCTTCCATTATTTTAGGTCCAAACACACTCCAGGTTGTAGATTCCACGAAGCTCCTCGGCGTCACCAAAGACAACAAACTAAATTGGAAACCACACGTCAGTGAAGTTGTCAAATCTTCCAGTTTCCGTCTCCACCTCCTCCGCCGACTCAAGTCCCTTGGAGTTCCTGCACCCGAGCTCCTCAGTGTTTACTCAACATTCATACTTCCCAAGCTCACCTATGCCTCCCCCACCTGGTCTTCCTCCCTAAATGCCACACAACGTAAACACCTAGAAAAGTGCAAAAGAGGGCATGCAAGATTATTCTCTCCCCTTCCTACTCCACATATCAAGAAGCGCTCAACACACTGACCCTTTCGACTCTCACTGACCATCACCACGACCTCATCTGCAAATTTGGTAAGAAGCTTCTGCACCATCCTCGACACCGGCTCCTACTACCACCTGAGATCCCTAGCCCGAAAATTGCTGTTCGACACCACAACCGCATCCAGCCAATACGTGCACGAACTAATCGCTATAAGAACAGCCCAGTCCCAACCATTGTAAAAATTATCAATAACTTGTAATAAACCAAATGTATTCACTCCCAGTAAATACTACTTCTTGCACTGTCACTATGTTGAAATGCCCTGTAGTTTGAGCTTTTCCCCATCTAGTTATTATATATCTTATTTATATCACTTATGTTATTTGTATATTATTTGTAATTCGAAACCCATTCCCCAATTATGTAACTGTATATTTTCAGCCTTCTGGCTGCCAAGCTCTTTCAATAAACAGTAAATTTTTATTATTATTATTTACACACACACACACACACTTATCTACCCACTTAATCGAGCATAAACTTGTACATCCTAAGCAAAGGTTAAAAAGTAAAACACAAGCTCTTAAGAATTGTTTTCCTAATTATTATTTTAAAACAAACATAAAAAATAATCAAGAAGGAAATGTATTTCATTAAACAATTTCCAACACTACATCAGTAAACACAATACCTAAATAATTCATCCACATATGACCAGCCACATAGATCCCACATAATGTTGCTACATCTCCCCACATCCGTCACTGTTGGTATAATCCCCTATCATAAATTACCACCACAAGTGTTTACGAATATAATATGTTTTTCAGACAATGAGTTAGCGACTGGCGGGAGAGTGGTACATGAACGGACTAAACGGACGAATACTGGAAAGAACAAGCGACTAAAATGTAGAACGGACAAATACTCAATCCCACGGACGAACAAACAGACGAACAGGTGAGGCAGTAACTCAATATGTCTTCCAGTGAACACAATAGTACCTCATTAACACTGCCTGAGCTTCCCTCTGTCAACTAAGACGAAGGAAAAAAAAATAATTGTCTGTTTAAAGGCGAGAAATAATGTATGTGTGTGTGTGTGTGTGTGTCGGGGGGGGGGGGGGGGGAAGGCTGTACTTGTAGCTATACCTGTGCTTGTATCGGCACCTGTATTTGTAACTGTGACGGTAGTTTACGGTGGTTTAAGAGCAAATAAGCACACAAACACACACAGACACACACACTCGAGCCAGGCGTAATTGATACAAGCGTCTGGTATAGGCGAGAGAGACGAGGTACAACAACAAGGTTCGCTTGAGTGGAAGTGACACACACAATGGCAGCACGAGGGAATGACACCAATATCACCACTGCGTCCCATACTGTCAAGGTAAGGGCCAAGGTCACCTACCCACTGCAGGAGGCACGGCAGGGGGAGGTGTAGGAGGCACAACAGGGAGGAGATGTAGGGGGTAGGGGGAGGTGTAGGGGGAGGTGTAGAGGGTAGGGGGGGGGTGGTGTAGAGTGCACAGTGGAAGGAAGAGAAATGGTAAAAGGTGGTAGATAATAAGAAAGAAATGGATTAGATGTGGATAACAGCTAGAGATAGAAGGAAAGGAAGGATAAGCAGAAGAACAAGAAGAAGCTTTCGGAGGAGGAAAAACAAGATAAGGTAGGAAAAGGAAGGAGAAGCAATAGGAGAAAGAAGAAGAAGCTGCAAGAAGAGAAAGCACCGTAGGAGTAAGAGAAGGAAGGGGATAACCTAACCTAACCTAACCTAACCTAACCTACCCCAACCCAACCTAAACCTAACCTAACCTAACCTCATCTGACCTCACCGATAGATGGCTTTTGTTTTAAATATCGGGGAAAACCTTTTTATATGAGAAAATAATTGCTATAAGGTCTAAATCCCCACTGACAATAAACTTTGATTGTCCATAGAGGGAATCATGGTTTATGGTCAATGTATATTTACGTAATTACGAATAGATTTATATACAATACATATTCCCATTGACAGTGAAAATGGAAAGGTATTTTATCCATCCAGTATAAATGACACCTAACCTAACCTAACCTAGGCCCATGTGACAAATGGTTACCAAGCTTGTTACTACACGACCCTACAGCATTCACTCTCTCCCTGCCCTCTGACTCACCAAGAAACGCGTAAAAATAGAACGATTTTGACTCATATGCTGCCCCCCAAAAAACACCGATCCTTAAAAGTGGGTGGTCGGTGGAGTTAATGAAGTGGGTGGTGGGTGGAGTTAATGAAGTGGGTGGTGGGTGGAGTTAATGAAGTGGGTGGTGGGTGGAGTTAATGAAGTGGGTGGAGTAACACACAAACGCGGTACAGCACACAGATAATGGGTGTTTCCAGGAAGTGTATGGTGAGGGTGTGTGGTGGCGGTGTGAGTCATGATGAGAGGAGAGGAAAGGAAAGGAAAGGAAAGGAAGAGAGGAAGAGGAGAGGAGAGAAAGAGAAAAAGAAAGATAAATAATAGTGTGAGCAGCGTGTGAGGAAGATGAAGGGAAGATATATATACAAAAATAAAAAAATACCAAGTACAAAAAATATATGGTAAAAAAAATAATAATAATTTGAAGTGAATTGAAAACGTGAGAGAGAAATAAAAGTATATAATAAAATAGGTAATAAGGTGAGCTCGGATGGTGATTGGCCAATATAATAAAAAACAGAAGAGAGTTGGATGTTGTGGTGGTTGGTGGAGATGATTAGTGGTGATGGAGATAATTGGTGGTGATGATGGTGGTGATGCTGACATGAGAGATGAGGATGTTAGTGATGTCAACAAGTTTCAGGGCTGTGAGTATGGCAACTACTTCAGTGTGTTGGGTGGATGACCAGTTATTGGTTCTAACTCCTTACTCGATTGCATTACCGTTAGGCTGAGTTACACTGACAGCACTTCCAGCCCTCTCACAGGCAGTGTTGAGAGCCATCAGTGTATATCGTCTGTGTCATGTTATTTTCCCCTCCACTTCTTTATTACTACAACACACCACCACACACAACACCACACCACCACACACAACATCACATCACACAACACCACACCACCACACACAACACCACACCACCACACACAACACCACCAATACATTAAAAAAAATCATTATGAGACAAACAAACTTTTCTAATTATAAAGACCAACTCGGTGACGATGTGTTAAGGGAGAGCCGCCAACTATTAACTTTTGTCGTCACTCTTAATGGATGTACTGACTCACTCCCCAGTACAAATAACTGGGGTAAGTCATCTATTTACAAACATACTTAAATAAGAGGGTTGACAGTCCTTTTCGTCTTACTATACAACACTGTGAGGCAGACAACTCGTCACTTTGAAGCTCCTCTCATAACAAGTATACCGACCTATTGTTAGTGATCATTAAAAAGAAGAAAAATTACAAAAATGGTAAAAAGTTTAAACGGATAATATTTCTTTATATTACTTTATAATATATACATTGGCCCCTTCCCCCCACCCCCATCCCAACCCATCCTCCCACCCGGTATCTCTTCACTTAATTGGGGTAAGAACGAGACTTTCGACCAATTTGGCTCTCAGTGAGTCTTTGTGTGGGTTGGCTGGGCGGCTGATGGCTCTCAAACGCCTCCTTCTTCCTCCTCATCTTCCTCTTGATCCTCCTCCTCCTCCTCCTCTTCCTCCTCCAAATATTTTCCTTTCGTAAAACATTTTCCTCATTTGATTTGCATTTTATTCCTCCATTGACAGACAGTATTTTTTCCCTTCTCCATCTGAGTCAATACTTTCAAAGTCATACCTGGAGGGCTATTTTGGTCCAATTCCAAGATGTATCTGTCTGTCTGTCTGTCTGTGTGTGTGTCTGTGTGTCTGTCTGTGTGTGTGTGTGTGTCTGTCTGTGTGTCTGTCTGTCTGTCTAACATAATAAACGACCCAATTTGATGTCTCACTCCCTCTCACTTTTGATGGAAAATTTCTGCCCTATTATCAGGCATTTTCCTCACCCACTCATGAACATTTGGCATCTTATATGAACAAATATTTTACCTGGTGGCATACAGGTGATGCTCCACACTTGTCAACACTTTCACCTTTCACTTTCACACACTCACACTCTAGCGTCTCACACAAGGGCGTTAATGTTACCTAAAATTCTATTATCTTCACACTAAAGGCAGGTAAAGGGAACTTATGGGAGAAAATAAGAGAGAGTCTGGTCTGGTCTGGTCTGGTCTGGTCTGGTCACCCTGAGTCATTAAGGGAGAGTCAGTGTTGGTCTGGTCTGGTCTAGTCACCCTGAGTCACAATAAAAAGAACAAAACTGACCAAACTAAGAGCGAGTAACACACACACACACACACACACACACACACACACACACACACTGTTAAATTGATGACCGACAAGCTTCTATACCTGTGGTGATCAATAGTACTACACAATACAACCACCAGGGGAACTATTCACCTGAATCGCTATTTTTTTACACAATGATAAAGCCGTATGATAAAATGTATTTGTTTTTGGTGGTACAAGTGAGAGTCAGACTATACCAGTGTGTACTAACAAACACCTGCGGCAAAGTTTATAAAATATATGTGATTTAATGTGATCCGATACAACACTGGAACCGGTAATGAACTCTGGACTTAACGTACAGGTGAGGTCACTACTGCACATGCGCGCCCAGTGAGGGAAACTATGGCGATGAATATAGTCAGTGACCATTAGGTAATGCTTATAAAAATGTTAAGATATTGTGATTATATTTGTTAAAAGTAAGACTGTTATGAGTTAATTAAAAGAAGCACACCTGTGGGCTGGCTACCTGTATAGTACCAAACTGACCAGCCAGCACTGAGGGGCAAAAGGAGTGATGCAGCAGTACTACAGTGTTGCCAACAAGTTACTCACAACATGACCTGTCTCTCCTCTATCTAAACCAACCTTAACCAGGGGTCCTCTACCTTGGTCATATGGTAACACTGTCAGCCGATGGACTCACCTGAGGGATAGACAAAATATATTATTACTTATTAAAATATACAAAGATAATAATTAGTGTGTGTGTGTGTGTGTGTGTGTGTGTATCTCCTGTAGGTAAGCATAATATTCTCTTTTAACGTCAATTTCCTCACATTTTCTCCCCCCCTTTAGAGCGTGTGTTCCATGTTGTTATTCTTAAGTAATTACACAATATAGATCACCGTCTACCAAATATAAACCAATCACAAGCCAGATACTGCCAGGCTGTTAAGACCAATTTTGTCCGTAACTGTACAGGTGTATTTAGGAACAAACAAATAAATACACACATAGTTACTGAAACTAAAGAACTGTATTTATTTAAGAATTCTGTATTTTTTCAACCATGTACGTTAAGTTTGTATGTATGAATGACCTGATGATTCGACACCCCAACTTATGTCATCCGGGGTT
This sequence comes from Homarus gammarus, assembly GCA_958450375.1. Taxonomy (NCBI): domain Eukaryota; kingdom Metazoa; phylum Arthropoda; class Malacostraca; order Decapoda; family Nephropidae; genus Homarus; species Homarus gammarus. The sequence continues at coordinate 702,937 of CAUDMG010001262.1, forward strand.
AGGTTAGGTTAGGCTAGCGTTAGGGTTTTAAATGCCCTAACGCTAACTTAACCAATCTCTAGGTGTAATAAGCTTGGATGTCTAATCTTCAGGTCATCCGCATATACGTGTGTGAGTAAAGTACATATTGAAAACCTAGTACACATGTAAGACACCTATAAACCACATATATAACACTTATGAAACACCTGTAAACCACATATATAACACTTATGAAACACCTGTGAAACACCTGTAAACCAGATATATAACACTTATGAAACACCTGTAAACCAGATATATAACACTTATGAAACACCTGTAAACCAGATATATAACACTTATGAAACACCTGTAAAACATCTGTAAGCCATATATATGTATCACACTTGTACAATACTAATAAAACAGATGTAAAACACAGTCACTTCCAACACCTGTAAACACGTGTAAGACTTTCAGGGAGGAGCTATTCAATGAGTGGCTGAACAAGGGCCCCCACTCCTAATGGGCCCCTGTCTTAATAGGGCCCTGTACTAATGGGCCCTCTCCTAATGAATCCATGTCCTAATGGGCCCCAGTCCTAATAAACCCATGTCCTAATGGGCCCCAGTCCTAATGAACCCATGTCCTAATGGGCCCCTGTCTTAATAGGTCCCTGTACTAATGGGCCCTCTCCTAATGAACCCATGTCCTAATGGGCCCCAGTCCTAATAAACCCATGTCCTAATGGGCCCCAGTCCTAATGAACCCATGTCCTAATGGGCCCCAGTCCTAATGGTCCTCTCCTAATGGGCCCCTGTCCTAATGGCGCTATCCCGATGGGCTCCCTTCCTAATGGGCCCCACTCCTAAAAAGCGCATATTCTTGGTCAGGTTAGCTTGGGGCCTACTAGGACAGGGCCCTTTAACCTACCTCACCGTAAAAGTATCTAGATCATACTCAGAGTTCAATTGTGCATTAGAGGAAACTGTGAATGTCAGCAAGGTGGGTGACTGTCAGCCGAGAGGGTAACTATCAGCTCAGAGGATGACTGTTAGCTGAGAGGATAACTGTCAGCTGAGAGGATAACTGTCAGCTGAGAGAGTGACTGTCAGCTGAGAGGATCACAGTCAGCTGAGAGGATAACTGTCAGCTGAGAGTGGCTGTCAGCTGAGAGGGTAACTATCAGCTGAGAGGATGACTGTCAGCTGAGAGAATAACTGTCAGCTGATAGAGTAACTGTCAGCTGAGAGGGTGACTGTCAAGTGAGAGTAACTGTCAGCTAAGAGGGTGGACAGACAACCCCCGCCGTTAATGAGTTAAGGTAATGGCCTCATCCAACAACTTGTAAATCTCAGGTAATGACCAATAAGGTTTTTCAGACGAGATAATGACCACCTGAAACTTTTAAAACGTCCAGGTAATTGCCAGGAGGAGACGTGAAGCTCCTCAGGTAAACGTGACGAAGGACTTAATTACGAAATCCCAGGTTCCACGTTAATCACACACACACACCTGAAGATTACCCACCCTAATAGTACCTGGTGGTTAGGGGGGGGGGGCGTTAGGTTAGGTTAGGTCAGGTCAGGTCAGGTTAGGTTACCGTTAAGATGGTTAATTAGATACCGGTCAAGCTCAAGCTCTCTCTCTCTCTCTCTCTCTCTCTCTCATATAGAATCAAGCTGACAAAGGCGACTGTGGTCTACCTGGCTCTTAGGAACACACCACTAAATCCCAGAGTGGTCGAGGCTGGTGTGTGTGTGTGGTCACGTCCCATCGCTACTGGGATATAAGGCATATAAAGCCAAGGGTGACATGGCCTCCCAAACTGACCCAAATACTATTTCTAACCCTGATTCACTGTACAATATCTAGTTGAGAGTGGTTAAAGGGGTAGATGGGTGGGGTTAGGTTAGGATAAGTTACGGTAATTAACCTTAAAATTGGCATAAGTTAAGTATGGGGTTACCAATCTTGAAGTCAACCGCCCCTAATGGCTCTTAAAGACTGGATTGCATAAAACTGATTGCGCTAATTACATCATTGGCGACTTGAATGAAAGCTTAGAGCACCTCCACACAATTTCTTATTATCTCCACTGTTTGTTTACGCTTGAGAGTGCTTTAAATAACTCATGAATAAATTAGCATGTTGAGTGACTGAAGGAGGGAGGGGGGGGGGGTGGGCAGTCATTAGCTGGCGTTCTCCTACACGATGAGTTTTTAATTATCTACCTGGATAATATCTTTACCGGGGTGACCATAGGGGAGGGCTCATGGCTAGTTAGTGGGGGAGAAGAGAGGGAGGGAGGGAGGGAAATGAAGGAAGGGAAAGAGAAGGAAAGGAAGGAGGGAGAGGGGGAAGGAAGAGAGAGATTGAAAGATGCACATTGTATATTAGTTAGTACAGTTCCATCTACCTAATAGCCACCTCAACTAGTAATAGCCAGGTCGAGGGAGGGTGGACAATGGCCCGTGTAAGATCCTGCCATGATGATGCCACGAATACAATAACGCAACACCTTACTATAGCTGCCACGTCGCCGCTTGAAGATGGAGCTTTTACTTCAACCCATCACTGAGCTTCCTAGAGGTGACGTCACTAATGATTAACGTCATTTCTTCAAACAAAACATTAAAACGATCTGCTTTGGGTATTTTAGAATTATAAGCACATATACACATCTCGTAAGGAATAATAATAAAATGTTAAGAAAATTATACCATGGCTCTGTGTTCCGTCTCTTTCTACTGTTGGGGAAATTCTTCATCAGCGCCATGTAACGCTTCGTAATTAAAACCCACTTACAGTAATGATCTACAAGAAGTTATGAGGAAGTTTTACGAGGCTGGCAGGACACGGCCGGCTCCGTCACCAGGTACTGCCAGACGGAGTAGTGGGTAATACAAGGTACAGTATGTTTAAGGTATATCACGGTGTATTAATTAAAGGTAAAGTACATACTAGAAATAGCCATACTTAAGAGGATGTTTTCATACAGGTGTGATCTGAGAGTCCTGTACACCTGTAATTACGAATATAGTTGTCCTGTGTTATACCTACAGTGTTATAGATCTTGTTCTACTTAACACTAAGTATTGAAGACGGTATCCACTTCCAAGTAATAATTGGTCAATCGCTAGACACGGGACTCAGAGCGTGAAAAAGTCTACGGTCGCAGCCAGCCACGTTTCACTTACTCGCGTTAAAAAATTACTGTGACCATTTCCGATATTTATCCTAAGTATAAAAAGGTAAATAACTACATCAGGTGAACAAGGACTGGAAGGGTGGCAGCTCTCATTTCAATACACCGCAATAATAATAAAATATCAATGACCTTACAATAACATACGTGTTTACATCTAGTCACAATGTACGTAATAAAGTGACCTGGGCACATAGTGTAAACATTTCGGGTCACGTTACCACATAGACAAGACTAACGATGAAACATGAAAGTGAAATTCTTCTTAAAAGTAAAAAATAAACAATATTTTCTTTATTTGGGAAGTAAACAAAAACTTAGGTCGTCTGGTGGGTGGTGAGGGAAGATATTCTTATCTAGTGAGGAATTTACTCTGCTGAGAGAATAATAATGTTTAATTAGTGAGGAATTTCGTGTTTATGAACTTGGGTGTAACGCGAGCTGTTACTGATGCCCCTCCAGCATACTTAACGTTAACTATTAATTCTCGGATGTGTTCCTGAACTATATTTCCTTGTTTCTTATCTATAAAATACAAAATTCTAACATACACTAAGACTGTTGGCCACACGTATACTTGCATGGTAGTGTATAATCAACGTATCATACAGCAGAGAACAGATCACTCGACTAATGAGGCATGAGCTACATGTTTACATGAAATATAACCTAACCAAACTTAAGAGGTTCAGCAGAAAGACTCTACAGTATAATGCTGTCATAAAAAATGGAAAAATTATTAATGACGTCATATCTTAAAGTGGTCAGGTAGAAGCTTTATTAATGACGTCATATCTTAGGGTGGTCAGGTAGAAGCTTTATTAATGACGTCATATCTTAGGGTGGTCAGGTAGAAGCTCCGCCTACACACTGTGACGTAAATTTTAATAAAGCTCTGTGATTGGCTGACGCAGGGTGGCTAGGAAGAATATTCGACAATACTTTCTTAAATTATTTTCCGATCACACTTGTACATCGTCTGTTGTACAAAATCCCATTTAAAATTAACCAAGCTTAGTGACCCTAATCTAACCTTACTAAACCTGACCTAATTTAACCAGTCGTAACCCCCTGCAGTTAAACCCTAACCTAACCTAACCTAACCTAACCTAACCTAACCTTCTCCACCCCTCTACGTGCTTCTGACCCACACAACATTTCCCAACTCTCACCTCAACTATCAAGGTCAATGTTTGCTGAAACGACCTAAGTCTATCAGTGAGGAATTACTGAAGCGTGTACAGGTAAAGATGTGTGTGAAGACGAGGCCAGGTACTGCTCTCACCTACTTCACCTACGAGGCCAGGCACTGCTCTCACCTACGGGGCCAGGCACTGCTCTCACCTACCTCACCTACGAGGCCAGGCACTGCTCTCACCTACCTCACCTACGAGGCCAGGTACTGCTCTCACCTACTTCACCTACGAGGCCAGGTACTGCTCTCACCTACTTCACCTACGAGGCCAGGCACTGCTCTCACCTACTTCACCTACGAGGCCAGGTACTGCTCTCACCTACCTCATCTACGAGGCCAGGCAATGCTCTCACCTACTTCACCTACGAGGCCAGGCAATGCTCTCACCTACTTCACCTACGAGGCCAGGTACTGCTCTCACCTACCTCATCTACGAGGCCAGGCAATGCTCTCACCTACCTCACCTACGAGGCCAGGCACTGCTCTCACCTACCTCACCTACGAGGCCAGGTACTGCTCTCACCTACCTCATCTACGAGGCCAGACACTGCTCTCACCTACCTCACCTGCGAGGCCAGGCAATGCTCTCACCTACCTCACCTACGAGGCCAGGTACTGCTCTCACCTACTTCACCTACGAGGCCAGACACTGCTCTCACCTACCTCACCTGCGAGGCCAGGCACTGCTCTCACCTACCTCACCTACGAGGCCAGGCACTGCTCTCACCTACCTCACCTACGAGGCCAGACACTGCTCTCACCTACCTCACCTGCGAGGCCAGGCAATGCTCTCACCTACTTCACCTACGAGGCCAGGCACTGCTCTCACCTACTTCACCTACGAGGCCAGGCACTGCTCTCACCTACCTCACCTACGAGGCCAGACACTGCTCTCACCTACCTCACCTGCGAGGCCAGGCAATGCTCTCACCTACCTCACCTGCGAGGCCAGGCACTGCTCTCACCTACTTCACCTACGAGGCCAGGCACTGCTCTCACCTACTTCACCTACGAGGCCTGGCAGTGATCTCACCTACGTAAGCTATGTTTAACAAAAATGACAGAGGAAAATGTCTCACTACTTTTGGTGCACACAAACACAGACTTGATGACTTACCTTTAGTTCTCTGCACGGGACAGACACCACTACCAGCTCCTCCAGTGGGGTAATGTCCCGGGACAGAGCCCTGGACCTACGGCGTGGAGTGGACCGGGGGCTGGCCCTCGGGGAAGCCCTTGGGGAGGCTCTTGGGCTGACCCTGGGAGAGGAGCGAGGGCTGACACGGGGGGAGGAGCGGGGGGATACCATGGGGCTCCCCCCTAGGTCCTCCCCCAGGTAGGTAAAGGGTCCGAGGCTCTCGCTCATGGCTACCCCCAGGGGGCAGCGTACATCTACCATCTCGCTCACCACCATGGGCGATAGGTAGTCTGGGCGCCCACGCTCCAGCTCGGCAACAACCCACGACACGAACACCAGGATATCTCGCCCGCCACCCACATCTACTGCCGCACCTCACCTCCCAGCAGGCCGCAGGTGATCGCGTCTACTGGTAGAGGTGGTGCGAGGACCCAGCAACAAGTATGTTGTGTTTGTGTATTACTGGGCCCAGAGCCCCGGCGGCCCCGCACACCGCCACATCACCACTCTGATACACTGACTGAACACACACTCAAATTTATATAAACTGTCTTCATAACCACTGCACTGATGATCCCCCAGTCAGGAATTATGTACCCGAGACAGTCTACAGTACAGTTCAATTTTCACTGAATGAAGAACATTTCAACACATTCTTACACAAGTCACTTGAAAAACGCCTGAAAAATAAGTTTCATAGTTTAAGAACGAAGACTCGTACTGTACCTTGTTAGAGCACGAACACCCTTATTAAGACACCGTGTATTACCAGTCAACCCGCAAGGTACTCCAGTAAAAACCTTCACACCCATAATAACGAGTTTATAGGAGCTACGCCAGACGTAAGTTCGCCCACCTTCGACTTTAAATAATACTCTAAAATATACAAGTGTTGGAATTGAGCAGTGGAGTAGATGGAGGCACCTGAGGGAGCAGGTCCCCCTCACACCACCTCCCTCCCGCCAGGTCCCCCTCACACCCCCCCCCTCCCGCCAGGTCCCCCTCACACCCCCTCCCGCCAGGTCCCCCTCACACCCCCTCCTGCCAGGTCCCCCTCACACAACCCTCCCTCCCGCCAGGTCCCCCTCACACAACCCCCCCTCCCGCCAGGTCCCCCTCACACCACCCCCCCCCCCTCCTGCCAGGTCCCCCTCACACCACCTCCCTCCCGCCAGGTCCCCCTCACACCACCTCCTGCCAGGTCCCCCTCACACCACCTCCCTCCCGCCAGATTTTGTTGACTGGGAACTCCACTTTAAGTTGTGACGAAACTTTCTCCTCCTGACTTACACCGTCCACATCACAACGTTATTTGTCTTAACTATTATGAATATCAAAATCATGCGACACATCATCTTACTGAGCCACTAAACGACAGTCAGTATGGCTCCCCCCCCCCCCTAAAAAAAATAAATAAATATAGAATGTGTCAGGACCACACAATCTGCCAGGGCGGGTGTCAGGACCACACAACATGCCAGGACGGGTGTTAGGGCCACACAACCTGCCAGGGCGGGTGTTAGGACCACACAACCTGCCAGAGCGGGTGTCAGGACCACACAACCTGTCAGAGCGGGTGTCAGGACCACACAACCTGCCAGAGCGGGTGTTAGGACCACACAACCTGCCAGAGCGGGTGTCAGGACCACACAACCTGTCAGGGCGGGTATCAGGACCACACAACCTGTCAGGGCGGGTATCAGGACCACACAACCTGTCAGGGCGGGTGTTAGGACCACACAACCTGCCAGAGCGGGTGTCAGGACCACACAACCTGCCAGAGCGGGTGTCAGGACCACACAACCTGTCAGGGCGGGTATCAGGACCACACAACCAGTCAGGGCGGGTGTCAGGACCACACAACCTGTCAGGGCGGGTGTCAGGACCACACAACCTGTCAGGGCGGGTATCAGGACCACACAACCTGTCAGGGCGGGTGTTAGGACCACACAACCTGTCAGGGCGGGTGTTAGAACCACACAACCTGTCAGGGCGGGTGTCAGGACCACACAACCTGTCAGGGCGGGTGTCAGGACCACACAACCTGTCAGGGCGGGTGTCAGGACCACACAACCTGCCAGGGCGGGTGTCAGGACCACACAACCTGCCAGGGCGGGTGTCAGGACCACACAACCTGTCAGGGCGGGTGTCAGGACCACACAACCTGCCAGGGCGGGTGTCAGGACCACACAACATGCCAGGGCGGGTGTCAGGACCACACAACATGCCAGGGCGGGTGTCAGGACCACACAACATGCCAGGACGGGTGTTAGGACCACACAACCTGTCAGGGCGGGTGTCAGGACCACACAACCTGTCAGGGCGGGTGTCAGGACCACACAACCTGCCAGGGCGGGTGTTAGGACCACACAACCTGTCAGGGCGGGTGTCAGGACCACACAACCTGTCAGGGCGGGTGTCAGGACCACACAACCTGCCAGAGCGGGTGTCAGGACCACACAACCTGCCAGGGCGGGTGTTAGGACCACACAACCTGTCAGGGCGGGTGTCAGGACCACACAACCTGCCAGAGCGGGTGTCAGGACCACACAACCTGCCAGGGCGGGTGTTAGGACCACACAACCTGCCAGAGCGGGTGTCAGGACCACACAACCTGCCAGAGCGGGTGTCAGGACCACCACCGGACTTAATCACTCCTCCTCTGCTAATTACCTCACAAACTTAATTATGTCCCGCCCGAACCAGGTGTTGAGGACAGTGTGCCCCTACTGCTGTGTCTTGACCATGTGTTCCTCTACTGTGTCCCGGTTCACCACCAGTCCCCGGTATGGCAGGACACATGGTCACCAACACGGTAAGGTCAGGTTCAATAAGGTGGTGGTCAGGAGAGGTTAACCTGCCCGTCTGTAGTAGCGATTGTTGGATTAAATCTCACCTGAACTCAACCAAGGATTCTGGCACTAGAGGACGACAATTCAACTCAATGTTAAAAAATTTATCCTCAAGCGGCCGGAAAAAAACAAAAAACATTCCGCCTTACATCATATTGTGCGATAAGACCAGATTATTAAATAAAAACAAATTATATATAGTCAACCACAATATCGAGGGCCCCCCAAAACTAATCTCGTCCACTGATGAGTCGAGCGAAGAATGGTTAATCTCACACTGTCCTCAGAACAAAACACAATCAACACAACATCATTAACCTGGCAATACTGTACCCTCACTCAGTCATGAAGAGGAAATTAACTTGATGGTACAGGTGTTAAATGACTCGTGTTATTAAAAACAGACTTTTATTTGGTTATAACCCGAGCTATTGTTTGTTTATTTATGTCCGTGTGTGTGTGTGTGTGTGTGTGTGTGTGTGTGTGTGTGTGTGTGTCGGTACCAAACATCATTAGTATATGCTTTTAATTAATACAAGGTCGTGGTTGGTAACATACCCTGCGCGCCTACAATAATTAAAGCACATCTACTGACGCCATTTCTTATATATAAAGTAAGTAGAACAATGTAAGTAACTAGCTTATTCATTATCACAAATGCACAGGGACTTTTCGACCACCTTGAAAGTATTTGTGATGGAATAAACTACGAGATTTAAGGTGAGACAACAGCTGGTGAGAGCGTATCAAAGTTGGCCCACACCACCACCTGGACACTCGCCAGCTGGTCCACATCATCACCTGGACACTCGCCAGCTGGCCCACACCACCACCTGGACACTCGCCAGTTGGCCCACACCATCACCTGGACACTCGCCAGCTGGCCCACACCACCACCTGGACACTCACCAGCTGGCCCACACCACCACCTGGACACTCACCAGCTGGCCCACACCACCACCTGGACACTCGCCAGCTGATCCACATCATCACCTGGACACTCACCAGCTGGCCCACACCACCACCTGGACACTCGCCAGCTGGCCCACACCACCACCTGGACACTCGCCAGCTGGCCCACACCACCACCTGGACACTCGCCAGCTGGCCCACACCACCACCTGGACACTCGCCAGCTGGTCCACACCACATGGCTACAATATCACCCAAGGCATCTCTGACAGGTAATCACCATCCACCACTGTCAGGAATCAACTAAAAAAAAAACATAACACTATCATGACTTAATTACATTCTCTCCATCAGGTAAAATCAAGACCTCGTTGGCCTAGATTAAGACCTACCCAGGGAGAGTATAATGAGTCGGTGAGAGTCCCATTAACGAAGAGTCCAATTAACGAGTACAATAGAGGTTAAAACTTAAGAAATTAACAAAAATTTGAGATCAATACCACGTGAAGTTGAGTGTGAGAGTAAAGAGAGAAAGACAGGAAATTTAAACACAGAAATAAAATCTCAAATCAGAATATTGGTATTGCTGGAAGATGGAGTTGAAGAGGAAGGGAGTTGAAGAGGAAGGAGTTGAAGAGGAAGGGACTGGAAGAATAAGGGACTTGAAGAATAAGGGACTTGAAGAATAAGGGACTTGAAGAGGAAGGGACTGGAAGAGGAAGGAGTTGAAGAATAAGGGACTTGAAGAATAAGGGACTTGAAGAATAAGGGACTTGAAGAATAAGGGACTTGAAGAATAAGGGACTTGAAGAATAAGGGACTTGAAGAGGAAGGAGTTGAAGAATAAGGGACTTGAAGAATAAGGGACTTGAAGAATAAGGGACTTGAAGAATAAGGGACTTGAAGAATAAGGGACTTGAAGAGGAAGAGCTCCCCCAACAAGAGGAACCTACTGTAGAACATTAAGGTAGAAAGAAAGACTCCCATTAACAATTTCACCTGTAAGACTCCTAGTTGTGAAGAGTTCTTTTGTCCCAATGACTCACAGGTAAGAAAGACCCACAGGAGGTGAATGGGTAGTCTTAGGCTCACAGAAGGATCCCAATACCTCCTCTCCTCTCCAAGCAGTCCCGATTATTCAGGTATATGCTCCAATGCTCCAGTGTAGGTATTCAGGTATATGCTCCAGTGCTCTAGTATAGTTATTCAGAGGACAATTATCTGACATACACTCAGCTGGCACCCGTCAGCTGAGGTACTCTTGAGTCTAAGGTTAAAAATATGTTGTAGCTCATTGATAACTAAACAAATATGTATACATAGATAAAAGGTAGAGAAAAACACACACACACACACACACACACACACACACACACACACACACACACAATTACACCAGAGTAAGATAATCCCCGATTAAGCCATAATGCACAACTGATAGATTTTTTACACCAAATAGGAATAACGTGTCTCTCTCTCTCTCTCTCTCTCTCATTTATAACGTCGTCTACTTTTATCGACTAAGTACACTATACCTACATAGGGGTTAGGTTAGGTTAGGTTAGGTTAGGTTAGGTTAGGTTACGTTAGGTTAGGTTACGTTAGGTTAGGTTAGGTTACGTTACGTTAGGTTAGGTTAGGTTAGTAAAAATAATCATATACAGTTTACATCACCACAATCTGTAAAATCGTCCTGACACACAAACAAATCTGAATTATAGAGAGAAAAAAATAAATAAAAAATTGAATCCTAGTTTTTATCATAATTTTTACACCTCTATTACGGCAAACTTAATGAGGTCACACAAACACACTCACTCACAAAACAGAGCACATGAGGTCACACAAACACACTCACTCACAAAACAGAGCACATGAGGTCACACAAACACACTCACTCACAAAACAGAGCACATGAGGTCACACAAACACACTCACTCACAAAACAGAGCACATGAGGTCACACAAACACACTCACTCACAAAACAGAGCACATGAGGTCACACAAACACACTCAGAGCACATGAGGTCACACAAACACACAAAATAGTTTCAAACAGTCCCTCCACACAACTGGACTAAACAACTCAACCAAATGATTTCCTCGCTATGTGGTGGAAACTGTTTATTGCTTTCTGTGAGTTAGAGTCAAAGTTCAAGTGTGTGTGTGTGTGTGTGTGTGTGTGTGTGTGTGTGTGTGTGTGTGTGTGTGTGTGTGGCTCAGGTGAATGGGAAGATGGACGGAGGAAGATGAGAGGATGGAGAGAGGAAGATGTAAAGATGAAGAGAGGAAGAATGAAGAGAAGATGGGAAGAACAGAGAGAAGGATAAAAGTACAATACAAGGGAGACAACAAGAAACTAGTAGTGTATGTGAATGACTATAAGAAAAGATAAATAAGTAATATACGGTATAGTAGAGATGTGAGTAAATGAGTGGATACCATGAAGTGACAGGAATAAGTGAAAATAGAAGCTTAATTTAGAGAAAGAAATGTGAGAAAAATAATATTGTCACTGTTGTTGATGTTGTGGTTGTTATTGTTGTTGTTGTTGTTATGTGTAAGAGCAGGTGTCCGCCACTGGCCGCTAATTTGCATGGTTAAATCGAGGTTCAGCTGACAGGATAATCCCTAAATGGGTTATTGATAGGCCGAGTGGGGGGTGGGGAGGGGGGATGCAGGGGGTGGGGGGAGGAAGGAGTGGGGAGGAGGGAATGGGGAGGGAATCACCCCTTCCTATTACTAAATGTTCCCCCCTCTCTCACTTAAATCATGGTCGCCCACTCAACAGCTGATGGTCGTTCATCCAGGAGACACAACAGAGGCAATATCCAGGTAAATGAATATACAGAATGTGCCATAAACACCTACCCACTCAGCGGCTCTTTTATACTAAGTCATCGTACAAGTGTTTATGACCCACCCTGTATTATACCGTAATAACTAACGTGATTCCTGATACAACACTGTCACCCAACCACCCACCCTATAACAGCCCTCCCCCCCCCCCTTCCGTTCCACCTCAACTCCCCTCCCTTCCACCTCAACTCCCCTCCCTTCCACCTCAACTCCCCTCCCTTCCACATCAACTCCCCTCCCTTCCACCTCAACTCCCCTCCCTTCCACCTCAACTCCCCTCCCTTCCACCTCAACTCCCCTCTCTTCCACCTCAACTCCCCTCCCTTCCACCTCAACTCCCCTCCCTTCCACTTCAACTCCCCTCTCTTCCACCTCAACTCCCCTCCCTTCCATCTCAACTCCCCTCCCTTCCACCTCAACTCCCCTCCCTTCCACCTCAACTCCCCTCCCTTCCACCTCAACTCCCCTCCCTTCCACCTCAACTCCCCTCTCTTCCACCTCAACTCCCCTCCCTTCCATCTCAACTCCCCTCCCTTCCACCTCAATTCCCCTCCCTTCCACCTCAATTCCCCTCCCTTCCACCTCAATTCCCCTCCCTTCCACCTCAACTCCCCTCCCTTCCACCTCAACTTCCATCCCTCCATCATCAACACAAATAAAGCTTTTAAGTTTCCCCAACACTCTATCTATTGCTGTCTCCCTCCCCTTCACTCTCTTCCTCTTCCTATCTCCCTTCCTCTCTCTTCTCTCTCCCCCTCTTTCATTTCCATTACCTCCCCCTTCCTCTCTGTTCCTCTTCTCATCTCCCTTCCTCTCTATCCCTCTTCCCATTTCATATTTCTTTCCCTTCCTCTCTCCACTTATCATAACTTTCCCCTTCTCTGTCTCCCTCCTCCTCCTCCCCCGTGACCTCTCCTCCTCCCCCCGTGACCTCTCCTCCTCCTCCTCCTCCTCCTCCCTTGACCTCCATCATCCCGAGGAGGACCTGGATAGCAGCTGGTTAATGGGTTTCCAGTCAAGAGTGATTTACTGAGCCACGGGATGATAGGATGACCGTTGATCTGTGATCCCGCTATCTTGAGTGCCACATTAAGCCAGGTCACGCTCTTAACTGATCCCTCTACTCCTGCCAGGTCACGGTCCCAAACAAGGTCACGGTTCCAAACAAGGTCATGGTTCCAAACAAGGTCACAGTCCTAAAACGAGGTTACACTCCAGTTGACCTGTGGACTGGCAAGGTGGACTGGTGTAGGTTGTATTCCCCCTGCAACACACACACACACACACACACACACACACAGCAACAGACTGGAGGAGCGAGGAGACTGTGGGAGATCTGTTCACCTCACTGTGAAATACACCGCTGGGTTGGAGGTGAGGGTGTTGAGGGTAAGGGAGCTATTAATGGTACTGTTGAGGCGGGAGTGGGTCGGGGAGATAGGGTAAGGAGGACACCAAGGAAACGGGTAGGGAGGGGGTCAGGGAGATGGGGGAGGGTAAGGGGGACGGGGAGAGGGTGTCAGGGGAACGGGATAGTACGGTAAGGGGGGGGTGTAACCTAGTCAGGGCAGGTATTAGGTCGTAAGAAGCTGCTGGGAAAGGGGGATAATTGAGGGGGGTTGGAGAGGGGGATGAAGGTGGGTTGGAGGGTGATTAGAGGGGAGTGAGGAGAGGGTGAGGTGTGGATGAGGGGGGGGAGGTCCTCGGGAGGCTGGCACACTTAAAGCTGAGTGAGACAGTGGCGGGTGACACTGGACGTCAGGTCTCTGAGGGGAGGGGGGGGAACACATCACCACCTTGGCTGGCACTCTTAATACACGTAGTACTTTACAATCCACTGACGACTTCAACCAACCCGAGAGACACTGAGGGATTACACAGGCGAGGCAACTATTTAAAGGCATAGAAATGGACTGTTTAAAAAAAAAATAACACATGTATCTTCAACACAATTATTTTTAGTAATCTTACAACTTAATTTACAACTTTTAGAGGATTAAGTAAACGCTACAACTTTTACACATATAACCTCCGTATCAGCGGGCTCACAACAACCACCTTACAACACAGGATATTATTTTTAACAGGATAACAACACATTTTTAAGCTCCCGAGGGAATAATTTGTCGTCTTTAACCAACAACAGGACCATTCCGAGGAGGGGTACAACAGCAGGACCGACCTTACTGCTGCTACCTGCCACAACAAGGCCAAGAACGAGGAAACTACAAAGCTAACGACTTAATTAAATGGTTGGGGACGACCTTAACCACCAGCCGTCTATCCCCCCAGCCATCACATCCATCACCGCCACCCTGTGTGTCCCCTGAGCCGAGTGGAGAAACATGATATATGGGGTCTTAAAGAAACATGATATATGGGGGTCTTAGCGTAATGTGGTTACGAGACTATCCACAATAAAAACTCATATTATCACCAATCTTTCATCTTTTAATACCCAGTGAAGAGGAGTGACGAGAGAGCTAACCTAACCTAACCTAACCTAACCTAACCTAACCCTGGCCCCGTGCTAGCTTTGGCCAATTTATTTTGGCCCCTTATCGATTTCAGCCCCATGTTAATTTAGGCCTGGTTTAATTGAGACCAATATTGTGTTATTTGGCATCGTTCGTGTGTGTGTGTGTGTGTGTGTGTGTGTGTGTGTGTGCGTGTGCGTGTGTGACGTTTTGAAGTATTTAATTACCTGAAGTTAACATAGCCTAACCTTAACAAGATCCAGAGTTAGCATGGCATGAAATCAACTTACTTCCACACACACACACACACACACACACACACACACACACACACACACAAACACACACACACACACACACGACAAAAAAACAGTATACAATATTTCAATAAACCTCAGTAGGCCAGGCCAGGGTAGACTAATTGCTAGTTTGGGTGTAATCTTTGTAACAGGAGGGACGGACACACCAGTAATTACACTAACAAGCATCACCCAAACAACCTAACGTAATTGGCACACACATGACAGTACGTGGAAGGAAGCCTGTCAAAACTCTCCCTATACCTTTGAGCTGTCTGTCTTTCTGTCTGTCTGTCTAATTATAGTTTGCTTTCTGTCATCAATATTTATGACTCTTTAGCAGTTGGGAATTTCTGATGTGTCGAGCAACCATACACATCTATCCATCTATCTATCTATCTACCTATTTATCCATACATACATAAGTCTTCCAAATGGTCCCCCACCTTTACCTAGTCTCCTCACAGTTGCTAAGTGAATGTGGAGAAGTTCATCAGTTAAGATACATTAATGGGTTCAATTACAGGAGATTTCCACCTGAAGAATCTTTGTGAATCCGACCCCGGCACGAGACCCATCACCACTACCACCACCCCCCCCTACTACCACCACTATCACCACCACTACCACCACTATCACCCCCACCACCACTATCACCACCCCCACCACCACTATCACCCCCACCACCACTATCACCACCTCCACCACCACTATCACCTCCACCACCACTATCACCACCACCACCACTATCACCCCCACCACCACTATCACCCCCACCACCACTATCACCCCCACCACCACTATCACCACCATCACCAATATCACCCCCACCACCACTATCACCCCCACCACCACCACCACTATCACCCCCACCACCACTATCACCACCACCACCACTATCACCCCCACCACCACTATCACCCCCACCACCACTATCACCCCCACCACCACCACCACTATCACCACCACCACCACTATCACCACCACCACCACCATCACCAATATCACCCCGGCTGTTCTCCAATAGGCTACAGTATATCTTAAACGCCACGATTCGAGGTCTATCAGGATTGATGATCATTACGTCTGGGCCATAATCCTCAAGGGTGGGTGGCGGGCGGGCGGGCGGGTGTTAGGTTAGGTTATGTTTGCGGTCATTACTGGGGATCACCTGACCTGGACACACGCACCGCCTGGCCCTGGAAACTCGTCCCAACAAATCATTACTCGACGATTAATGAGTCAAACTGTTTTTACTCACAAGAGCCTCATGAAACTGCAGGACTATTTCTCTGTGATTTATGAGACCTGCAGAGATTATGAGAGAGTGTCATACTGTGTCATATTGGGTCATACGTCGTGACAGTCTATAGCTCGGCAGGTAGTGTGTCATACTGTGTCATACTGTGTCATACGTCGTGACAGTCTATAGCTCGGCAGGTAGTGTGTTATACGTCGTGACAGTCCATAGCTCGGCAGGTAGTGTGTCATACTGTGTCATACGTCGTGACAATCTATAGCTCGGCAGGTAGTGTGTCATACGTCGTGACAGTCCATAGCTCGGCAGGTAATGTGTCATACTGTGTCATACTGTGTCATACGTCGTGACAGTCTATAGCTCGGCAGGTAATGTGTCATACTGTGTCATACTGTGTCATACGTCGTGACAGTCTATAGCTCGGCAGGTAGTGTGTCATACTGTGTCATATTGTGTCATACGTCGTGACAGTCTATAACTCGGCAGGTAGTGTGTCATACTGTGTCATACTGTGTCATTCGTCGTGACAGTCTATAACTCGGCAGGTAGTGTGTCATACTGTGTCATATTGTGTCATACGTCGTGACAGTCTATAGCTCGGCAGGTACTGTGTCATATTGTGTCATACGTCGTGACAGTCTATAGCTCGGCAGGTAGTGTGTCATACTGTGTCATACTGTGTCATTCGTCGTGACAGTCTATAACTCGGCAGGTAGTGTGTCATACTGTGTCATATTGTGTCATACGTCGTGACAATCTATAGCCCGGCAGGTAGTGTGTCATACTGTGTCATATTGTGTCATACGTCGTGACAGTCTATAACTCAAACCAGTGATGCAAGACAGTGCTATAAGCCGAAAATTACTTCTAACAAACCTTAAAACCACCTGTAACATAATTTACAGTCTCAATACTTTGTCTCCTTCACAAAGTTCTGCAATATATGTTAAAAACCTTAAATTTAACTACATTTTTTTTAACAAATTTAATATAAAAGAATTAAAAAAAAAAAATTACCGACTTTTGTTAATATTACGATAACGAATAAATGAAACAATAACAAAAAAGGAATTTCATATTTATAACGTAATGTCTTCCAGGTGTGTGTGTGTGTGTGGGGGGGGGGGTGGGGGTGTGTGTGTGGGGGGGGGTGTGTGTGTGTGTGTGTGTGGGGTGTGTGGGTGTGTGTGTGTGGGTGTGTGGGTGTGTGTGTGTGTGTGTGTGTGTGCTGGTCATAACTCCTGTCTCGGTGGTGCTGTAGCTTCTGATAAGATGTGTGAAATATGGCATACTAAGAGAGAGAGAGAGAGAGAGAGAGAGAGAGAGAGAGAGACGGACGGAATGAGACAGATAAACAGACTGACAGATAAATAAATTAAACAGACAGACAGACGGACGGACGAATGGATACATCAATAGAGAGACGGGCGGACAATCAGAGAAACGGGCGGGCAATTAAACAGACAGGCGGACGGGTGGACAGATAAACAGAGAGACAAGCGGCCAATTAAACAAACAGACACATAAACAGACAGACAGATAAAGAGTCCATCTAGGCCACATGTCACAAGCGGCCATAACAACCCATCAGAGTGACGCATGACAGCGAGGGAGTAAACAATGGGCCCAGAGCTGACAGGTGTGTGGCCATGGCCCTCCCCTCCTCTCCCTCCAGGTGTGGCCATGGCCCTCCCCTCCTCTCCCTCCAGGTGTGGCCATGGCCCTCCCCTCCTCTCCCTCCAGGTGTGGCCATGGCCCTCCTCTCCCTCCAGGTGTGGCCATGGCCCTCCCCTCCTCTCCCTCCAGGTGTGGCCATGGCCCTCCTCTCCCTCCAGGTGTGGCCATGGCCCTCCTCTCCCTCCAGGTGTGGCCATGGCCCTCCCCTCCTCTCCCTCCAGGTGTGGCCATGGCCCTCCCCTCCTCTCCATCCAGGTGTGGCCATGGCCCTCCCCTCCTCTCCCTCCAGGTGTGGCCATGGCCCTCCCCTCCTCTCCCTCCAGGTGTGGCCATGGCCCTCCCCTCCTCTCCATCCAGGTGTGGCCATGGCCCTCCCCTCCTCTCCCTCCAGGTGTGGCCATGGCCCTCCCCTCCTCTCCCTCCAGGTGTGGCCATGGCCCTCCTCTCCTCTCCCTCCAGGTGTGGCCATGGCCCTCCCCTCCTCTCCCTCCAGGTGTGGCCATGGCCCTCCCCTCCTCTCCCTCCAGGTGTGGCCATGGCCCTCCCCTCCTCTCCCTCCAGGTGTGGCCATAGCCCTCCCCTCCTCTCCCTCCAGGTGTGGCCATGGCCCTCACCTCCTCTCCCTCCAGGTGTGGCCATGGCCCTCACCTCTCTCCCTCTAAACACTCAATGTTTACAAATGTTTTACGCAATGGTTTCCTGTTGGGCCTCTGACTAAGGGATGGGAAGGGAAAGGGAGGGAGGGAAAGGGAGGGGAGGGGAAGGGAGGATACTAAGGGGGTAGGGAAAAGGCAATATGGGGAGAAAGGTAATAAAGGGGAATAGGTGAGTGGAGGAGAGGTCACATTTATCTTCCGTCAACATGTGTGAGCTAGTAGAGAGAGAGAGAGAGAGAGAGAGAGAGAGAGAGAGAGAGAGAGAGAGAGAGAGAGAGAGAGAGTGTGTGTATTAATACCACCGAAAGAACTGCCTTCCACCTGTCACTCAACCCTCCCACCTATCACTCAACCCTCACACCTGTCACTCAACCCTCCCACCTGTCACTCCACCTTCCCACCTGTCACTCCACCTTCCCACAAGTCACTCCACCTTCCCACCTGTCACTCCACCCTCCCACCTGTCACATATAATAAAGGTGTTCTCGGTAATACAAAGACGTTTCATATAGCATAAAATTAATCATGAAATTTTTAACAACACATTCTGTCTTTCAATTATAATTATGTAATAGTAAAAAAAAAATAATAATTTCTAGTAATGATTCCTATTTTTCTCTCGCTCTTGTGTACAGCCAATAATCCAGGAAATAATTAGGAGAAAAATTATCTTTATAGACTTTAATTGAGTTTTTGTTTTTCTTTTTCCGATTTCATCCTCGCCATTGTTTTCGTCTCAGCGCTTCAACATAAATGGTGCTCAGACATAGTGGTAGTGACGACCCCCTGCCCTGTGTGTGGTGTCAGTCTATAATGACGACCTCCTCCCCTGCGTGTAGTGTCAGCTTATAATTAATGACGACCCCGCCTCCCCAGTGTGTGGTGTCGGTCTATAGTTAATGACGACCCTCCATCACCCCCAGAATGTCAGCCCTACAGGTAATAACGACCCCCCATCAGCCCCGAGTGTCAGCCCCACACCTCTACAACAAACACTCGACTTATCTTATTACCTCCACAAAACAAATAGGACGACAACAATGACTCTTTATTATATACCGAACGAGATTTAGGCTTCTAACACTCGTTTGCGTCTGTCTGTCTGTCTATCTGTCTGTCTGTCTGCTAGGAAAAGGACAGGGAAGGAGAAGAAAACTTGGGGTGATATTAATGATGAGGAGAAGGAGGAGGAAGAATAAAGACGCAGAGAGAAAAAGATGATGATAAATACGGGAGGCGGAGGAGGATTTAAGGACATGGGAGAATAAAATCGAAGGAGAAAAAGATTGAAGAGAAGGTAAGAGAGAGAGAGAAGAGAAGAAAGAGGAGGTAGGAGGAGACGAAGGGAGTAAGTAGAGTAACGCATCCCAACACACCCTACACATCCCAACACACCCTCCACATCCCAACACACCCTCCACATCCCAACACACCCTCCACATCCCACTACATCCCAACACACCCTCCCAGTGATAAGTGATGGCTGCACAATCATCTCCATATTGCACTCGAGCGACATGTTGACTCACCCCCAAAGTAGTCTAGTTCTTTTTTTTATTCAGCTGTGGACTTGACCTTTCAACTATTAATATATACCACAACAGTAATGTTTAAAGTCAGCAACAGGCGCCATAACTCTGGTCAGTAATAATAGAAGGATATATACAGGCTTTCTAAACTTGGATTAACACACACACACACAGAGGAATCATTCACGGGAAACGAGCGAAAGAATATAAATAATTTAGCCAGGAAATTGCCTCTAGTAGGACAAAAGGCCGAGCTAGCTGAGCGGATTTACAAACTGGGGACGAAACAGCTTTAAGACATCCCAAAGTTTTCCTGGGGAGAGAAAACAGCAGACGACGGTACGTGAGGGTGTTACTGATACTCTCCCCCACCCACGAGCCTATCACAATATACCCACTGTCTCCTACCCACACCCTCTCTGTCCCACACCCTCTCTGTCCCACACCCTCTCTGCCTCCCCCACCCCGCCCACACCCCCTCCCCCACCCCACACCCACACCCCCACACCCCACAACACTCGGCTCAGGCACCATTAACACTATCGCTGAACACAGACCACCATCACACCATCATACGTGTGTTTACTGTGTTAAAATTCCGTTCCTGTTATTGATTTTCTTGTCTTTATTTTCTTTTTCGTCAACTAACAATAATTTCGTAAGGGTGATACTCCTTCCATCCCCCCCCCCCCCACCCATCCTGTCCTCAGAGGGTAAATAAAGAGTTTATTTTTAGACTGTAGGAAACTCTCGCTCTTTAAAACCTTCTTCCTGGTGACCCTCCTGTACTGGATGATCTCTTGGCTTCAGTTCCTTACACTTCACCAGCTATTAAGAAAACTACCACTACCAGAGACCATTAGCCCCCAGTTATTGCACCTTAACTTTAATCACCCTGGCGCTAATCTAAATTAACCTAACGCTAATCTGACCGAACCTGACCTCCATTTTGACGCCCACTCCTACCTTGACGTCCACCTCTACCTTGACGTCCACCTCTACCCTGACGTCCACCACTACCCTGACGTCCACCACTAACCTTGACGTCCACCCCTACCTTGACGTCCACCTCTACCCTGACGTCCACCACTAACCTTGACGTCCACCTCTACCCTGACGTCCACCACTAACCTTGACGTCCACCTCCACCTTGACGTCCACCACTAACCTTGACGTCCACCTCTACCTTGACGTCCCCCTCTACCTTGACGTCCACCTCCACCTTGACGTCCACCTCCACCATGACGTCCACCTCTACCCTGACGTCCACCACTACCTTGACGTCCACCTCTACCTTGACGTCCCCCTCTACCTTGACGTCCACCTCTACCTTGACGTCCACCTCCACAGACCAACAGGTAGACATCCATCACTCGAGGAGGAAGGTGAGCTCTACCTGATGACTGGGTATATGAGGCCAGGTAGGAGAGACAAACAACTCAATTTAACTCTGTCGTCGGCGCTAATATCAACACCATCACTGTCACTACTAATATCACCATCACCACCATCACTGTCACTACTAATATCACCATCACCACCATCACCACCATCACTATCACCACCAATATCAACATTCCAATACACATTTTCATCAGTACCTCACCTCAGTTCAATTCCCGATCCTAATCAGAAACAGCAGGAGAGTTGAACCTTCACCACCACCACCACCAGCATACAAAGCAGACGGTACGCACGCACGCACACGCACACACACACACACACACATACACACTACTTTCCGCTATCATCCTCCGTCTCTCCAACATCACCCTCCTTCCCAATACGTCACAACATGAAACAGGGGGAAGGAGAGAGGGGAAGGAGGGGATAGGGGAGGATGAGGAAGGGGAAGGAAAATAGTGTGGAAGAGGAAGAAAGGGGGAAGGAGGATAAGGGGAAAGGAGAGAGGATGAGGATTGGTAGGGGGGGGGGAGGAAGAGGAAGAGCGGGGGAGGGTGAAAAGGAGTGGAAAGGAGGATGGGGAGGGGGAGTGAGGGCGGGGGAAGGGTGAATGAACGCCATAATTGAAGCACATTAAGCCACACTCAATCACCCTGAAGCCACACTCAATCACCCTGGAGCCACACTAATCACCCTGAAGCCACACTCATCACCCTGAAGCCACACTCATCACCCTGGAGCCACACTCATCAAATAAATAGTTTGTAAAATGACCGCATCTTACCTTTACCACCACCCATTACCGACAACAACAACAGCCTCACTTCCACCACGGTATATTTAACTGGATGGTACAACACACAGTCACCCTAATAAACAAATCTTGGAAACTGGACTCTAACTCTCTCACACCATTGAGTCCTAACCAGCTGACCCTCCCACCGTAAACAATTTTCCTTTACTGAAAATGAGAACACAATCACCTCCCTCCCTTCCAAACCCTTCTTCTTTCTTTCCTTCCTTCCTTCCTTCGGTATTCCAGTGTTCCCTTTCTTTTTCTTTTCCTCCCCATGCTCTCTCTCTCTCTCTCTCTCTCTCTCTCTCTCTCTCTCTCTCTCTCAAGGTTTTTAACACTCCGCCATCATAAATTCACAATCTTCATTTTCCTTTACCTGCCCCCATAGACATGATTTAGTGTGTGTGTGAGTGAGTGTGAGTGAGTGTGTGTGTGTGTGTGTGTGTGTGTGTGTGTGTGTGTGTGTGTAAGGTTGTGATACATAACAGGGCCCAGGTACACAACTCTCACTAGGCAGGTACAGGTAAAGTCATACTGTAACAGGTAAGAACAATCACTCCTGTACCCCCCTCCAGCTTAATATCATCAAACGCACTTAATTACACAACCCCCAGGTACGAGTTCAAGGTGACGCGCCGCTGTGCTCCTCATGTCCTTGGTCTGTCGTGTGTGTGTGTGTGTGTGTGTTTGTATTAGTAGTAGTAATAGTAGTAGTAGTAGTAGTAGTAGTTAAAAAGAGGTAGAGTGGTAGTTATGAAATATGGCAAGGTTGAAGTGGGTTGTTTGTGTTGATAATTAGGAAGTGTTTGTGATCAGGAAGTGTATTTGATGGAGTGTTTGTGTTAATGACGACTCCACTGACAACACCCTGACGACGACAACTCCACTGACAACACCCTGACGACGACGACAACTCCACTGACAACACCCTGAAGACGACGCTGACGACGATATCACCACCACCACGACCATCAATCTCCTTGGCCGTCTATCTGGTCGTCTTTATCCCAGCCTCTCCCTCACCCTCCATCACCACCATATTTACACCATCATTCAAGCTGTACTAGTGATGCATTCCCTCTCCCATTTTTCCTTCTCCTCTCCTTCCCTGTCTCCTTCGTTCCATCTCCTCTCCCTCCTTCGTTACTTCTGCTTTCCTTCCCCTCTCCTTTCCTAAGCTCTTCCCTTTCTCCTCTCCTTCCTTCGCTCCTTCTCTCCCCATCCCTCCTCCTCATCCCCTCCCAGGTAGGTGTTGACCATTTATCAAGAGGTTCTCCATTTATACCATATCTCAGGTAATTACAGGTGTGACAGTCTTATTGGCGACGAGATTGCACTGAGATTCGAGTGTCAATAAATACGTTTTATTGACCCGAGTTACGATAAACAGATATTAATTGACTTAAGACATTCTAAAACTGCATATTTCTCCCCTGACTTAATTCTCCTTTTCTCGTCCCTACGCCCTCAAATTTCCCCTCCACCCCCTCAAATTTCCCCTCCACCCACTCAAATCTCCCCTCCACTCCCCTCCCCTCTTCCCCTTCCACTTTCCTTCCTTTTACCATTTTCCCCTTACTTCGACTCCTCCTACGTCACACCCCTCACACACACATCGCCACTCCAGTACACCCCTCACACACATCTCGCCACTCCACTACACCCCTCACACACACCTCGCCACTCCACTACACCCCTCACACACACCTCGCCACTCCACTACACCCCTCACACACATCTCGCCACTCCACTACACCCCTCACACACATCTCGCCACTCCAGTACACTCCACCTCGCCACTTTTATTATTCGCCACACTACTTCCATCACACACAGAGGACCACGCCGAGGAGGGGGAATGGGGGGAGGAGGGGGAATGGGGGGCAAAGTAGACTAAAGGGGATAAGAGGGTCAGAGGGGAACTCTCTCTCTCTCTCTCTCTCTCTCAAGGAGGCAGGCGATGTTTTCAACACACCTCTATCTCTCCCTCCTTTCCTCTCTTCTCACCCACCTCTCCTCCTTCCCTGCCTTCTCACCCACCCCTCCTCCTTCCCTCCCTTCTCACCCACCCCTCCTCCTTCTCTCCCACCTTTCCTCCTTACCTCCCCTCTCACCCACCCCTACTCCTTCCCTGCCTTCTCACCCACCCCTCCTCCTTCTCTCCCACCCTTCATCCTTACCTCCCCTCTCACCCTCCCTTCCTCCTTTCCTACAATTCTCCTTCTTTCCTTCCCTCTCTCCCTCACAACACCCCAACCAGCACCACGCCGCCACTAACCACCACCACCCCATTAGAGTTACCACCACCCCATTAGAGTTACCACCACCCCATTAGAGTTACCACCACCCCATTAGTTACCTCCCTATTATTATCTACCACACGCAGCCCCTAGCCCTCCTCCTCACTGCCGAGAAATCTAAGAAAACAGGAAATTCTCTCATTTTTCAAGAGGAACGGTGAATAAATGTCTCAGTTAGGGAAGGAAAAATCAAGAGACTAAAACATGAAGGATTATTTGTGTCATCATGTCCGTCACCCGCAGGATATACCAGGATATGAGTTTTACCCCGCAGGTCTATGGGGGAGTTGAGTGGGGGAGTTGAGTGGGGGGAGTTGAGTGGGGGGAACTGAGTGGGGGGTGGAGCTGAGTGGGGGAGCAGGTAAGATGATCTAGACCTAATGTGTTTTTTTTTACAGTACAAAACCTCATCTTATTTTTAACCCAAATTAGGAAAGTTGGTTTGTGTTTCTTGACTTTTTTTTCTCCCAGGCCAAGTAGAGCTGACTGACTCTGGCAAGGTAGGAAAAAAAAAAAGATAACCTGAAGATTAGACATTCTGGTGTACTTTATCTGGAGATTAACCTGAGAGAGGGTTAGGTTAGGTTAGGTTAGGTTAGGTTAGGTTAGGTTAGGTTAGGTTAGGATAGGTTAGGATAGGTTAGGTTAGGTTAGGTTAGGTTAGGTTAGGTTAGGCTAGGTTAGGTTAGGTTAGGTTAGGATAGGTTAGTTAAGGTGAAATAAATTGGGGTGTGTCATCTTCAGGTGCCCCTAAATTAGTGTTATGTGGTGAGGTGATGGTGGGAAAGAGACTCACCTGAAGATTAGGTCCCCACTAATAGTAACCTAACTCAGTTTAACATAACAGAACATAATTCAACCTAACCTAACCGAACACACTCTAATTCAACCTAACCTAACCGAACACACTCTAACTCAACCTAACCTAATCTAACCTAACCCCCCAGGAAGCGTTAGGGTTGTTAATCATCGGGTGAAATAAGCTGAGGGGGAGGAGGGAGGGGGGTGAGGTAATCTTCAGGTGACCCATAAAAATATGATTCTGAGGTTTCCGTATGCTATAAAGGACACACACACACACACACACACACACACACACACACACACACACACACACACACACACACACACACACACACATTACCAGAGATGAATGGCATGACGGGAAGACGAAGAATACATTGTGGAAGATTTACTGAGTAGTGAGAGAGAGTAAGAGAGAAGAGGGGGCCAGAGGAAGGGGATGGAGAGGGGATAGAGTGGTGGGGAGTAGGGAGGTGAAGAAGGACGGATAGGTAGACTGGGGAGGTAAGGGGAGTGAGGAGACAGGGGGAGTGGAAAGGAGTCAGGGGAGTGGGAAGAATACAAGGGGAGTAAAGAGGCGGGAGGGAAGTGAAGAGGTGGAAGAACAGGGAATAAATGAAGTAAGGAAGAAAGGAAGGTAGGAACCACATTGAAGAGATCACCACCTCCACCAACACCAGCATCATCACCACCACCACCACCACCACCACTACCAGCATCACCAACACCAACACCACCACCACCACCACCACCTCCACCAACACCAACATCACCACCACCAACACCACCACCACCACCACCATCTAATCACCACCAACACGTCGCCACACCACCAATCCTGACGATGCCTGCCAAACTAAGTTACCTCAGGCAAGAATAGAGCCCAACTAAGACAGAAATTATCCTAACTAACCTAATTTTTGGCGCCTAATTCTGCCGAGGGTTCTGTCTTACACCTTCTGCTGCTATTAACCTTCGTCTTAAGTGCAGTTAGGGTTCTCTTTGCACCATTTCCCCTCCCCCATTTATATAGTATCACCACCACCTCTCCTTACACCACTATCACCAACCACCATTCACCACCACCCCTCCCTAGACCAACCATCCATCACCACCACCTCTCCTTACACCACTATCACCAACCACCCTTCACCACCACCCCTCCCTAGACCAGATCACCATCACCACCACCTCTCCTTACACAGCTATCACGAACCACCCTTCACCACCACCCCTCCCTAGACCAGATCACCATCACCACCCCCCCTACCTGCACCACCATCACCCCTCCCTAGACCAGGCCACCATCACCCCTCCCTGCACCACCATCAGCGCCCTCCTGAAGGTCTTAATTGGGGGTTTGTTCCCTCGGTGCCCCACACAAAATTACCCATCATTTTTTATTTACTTTCTGGCAAATATTAGCCACGTGTACAAACAAGGATCTCAAGGCCACAGCAACTCTCGTGTGTGTGTGTGTGTGTGTGTGTGTGTGTGTTCTAATAGTAGAGTTAATATACTTGTTATCATGCTGTGTAATGTTTTCGTTAGGTTAGGTTAGGTTTTGGTTAGGTTAGGTTAGGTTTTGGTTAGGTTTGGTTAGGTTTTGGTTAGGTTAGGTTAGGTTAGGTTTTGGTTAGGTTTGGTTAGGTTTGGTTAGGTTTTGGTTAGGTTTGGTTAGGTTTGGTTAGGTTTTGGTTAGGTTTGGTTAGGTTTTGGTTAGGTTTGGTTAGGTTTTGGTTAGGTTCGTTTGCAGAATACCACAGCCGCCATGATGGTACTCAAATACAAAACTCATCTTCATAATAATCTACATCCATCTTTTAGTCAAGTCTTCACGTTACTCCCTGGACAACCAACTGAGATAGCCCTCATGACTCAAGAAATACGTCCCGTGTATTTTTACATTTCTTTTCACCCGTATCTCTCAAGAGGGCCACCCAACGTCAACACCTAAGCTACCATCCGCGCCACTAACTCACCCCGACCTTTCTTTGGCGACACTAAACTCCCCCTATCTCAGCGCCACTACTTCTCCCCCACCTTCAGCGCCACTAACTCACCCACCTTCAGCGCCACTAAAGTCCCCCCCCCCCACCTTCAGCGTCACTAACTCACCCACCACCACGCCACTAACTCTCCCCCTTCTGCGCCACAAACACAACCCCGCCCCCAAGCAAGAAGTAGAGGCAGGGCGCACTAGAGTAGAGGCAGCGAGCGAGCCAGCAGTAGGAGGGGGAAGCACGGAGCCCCTGGACAAACTGGGGCGCCACCTAATTGGTTATATGACTCCTCCACAAACCCTCCATATTTTATGTCAACACGGCCAAGTGACACCTTTACTATCCCCGCCTCTAATTGTTCCTCCCCTACATACAATACCTTCACACTACCCACACGTTCCCTTCACGCTACCCACACGTTCCCTTCACGCTACCCACACGTTCCCTTCACACTACCCACACGTTCCCTTCACGCAACCCACACGTTCCCTTCACGCTACCTACACGTTTCCCTTCACGCTACCCACACGTTCCCTTTGCACTACCCACACGTTCCCTTCACACTACCCACACGTTCCCTTCACACTACCTACACGTTCCCTTCACGCTACCCACACGTTTCCCTTCACGCTACCCACACGTTCCCTTTGCACTACCCACACGTTCCCTTTACACTACCCACACGTTCCCTTCACACTACCCACACGTTCCTTTCACACTACCCACACGTTCCCTTCACACTACCCACACGTTCCCTCCACACTACCCACACACTACCTTCACACTACCCACACGTTCCCTTTACACTACCCACACATTCCCCCCACGCTACCCACAGGCTATCTTAACGCTATTCGTACGCCACAACACCACCACCACCACCGTACCAACACCTGCTGCCTCTTGTATGGTGACACACACACACACACACACACACACACACACACACACACACACACACACACACACGTTGAAGGGATAATATTGACGCTGGATAGTCCCTTCTTTACTCCACTGTCGCATTTTACACACAACGTTAACACTGAAAGACGCTCAACCCCTTTTACCAGTAGTGTGCCTGTTATATAGCCTTCGTCAGGAGAGGAAGTACAACCCTGGTAGACGCTCCAAAATGCCACCTATACCAATTTTGCGCCGGCGGGTATTATAAAGCCTTCGTCGGGAGGGAAATGGTGTAAGAAGCCACATGTCCATTACCTTTGACAAAAGATGCCCAACACTCCTCTTGCATGGGGTCTGGACCTAACACAGTGTAAGACTTTCCTTTCACCCTCCTTCCTTACTTCCTTCCCTATCGTCCCTTACCCCCCCCCCCCTCTACTGTCCTTCACTACCATAATCCCCATAACTACAATCACCACAACAATCACAAACCCCAGTACCGTCACCACAATCACAACGGTCACCACCACAACTACAACAATCACCACAATTACCACCACCATCCACCCAATAGGAACGAGCAGACCGAGGCTAATAGCGTGCATATCAATTAATTAATATTCAAGTCGGCTTCTACGCCACTTAGCTTCAATACATCACACACCTGTCTCACACATTACACACCTGTCGCACTGCCTCACACACTACACACCTGCCACACTGCCTCACACACCTGCCACACTGCCTCACACACTACACACCTGTCACACTGCCTCACACACCTGCCACACTGCCTCACACACTACACACCTGCCACACTGCTTCACACACTACACGCCTGCCACACTGCCTCACACACTACACACCTGCCACACTGCCTCACACACTACACACCTGTCACACACTGCACACCTGCCACACTGCCTCACACACTACACACCTGCCACACTGCCTCACACACTACACGCCTGTCACACACTACACACCTGCCACACACAGGTCCAAATTCTTCCCATGTCTGAAAATCTGAAAACGTCACAACTTCCCTTCTGCCACACGGATATAACCGGATCAATAGCACAAAGGGATCTCAGAGGCTATAGAAAGACCCACTGTAGAGGTTAGGAAAGAGAGGGAAAGAGAAAAAGGTGTCATAAATAAGTCAGATTCGTGTATCAGATTTATGATAAGGTATTTATGGCCCAATACTCTTCTGAAGTCCAAGGTGGGGGTAATGGTGCTGGGGGAGGGGGGATGTTGGCTAATGGGGGAGGTGGGGGCATGGGTTTGAGGTTTATGGACTGGCGGAGTTGGGGGGAGGAAAGGGGTGGGGAGGAGGGTGGTGGGGGTGAGGGATGGGAGGTGCTGTGTTGACCCTAAGAGAAAGTTAGTAGGTGGGGACAACTTAGGTGACAGGTGCTGGGGGTTAATATTTTAGAGACGATGGTGGTTCATGGCGAGAGGCAGGAGGCTAGTGAGAGGCAGGGGAAGAGTGAGGGGCAGGTTAAGGGACAAGACGAACGGTGAAAGGAAAGGGCCAGGGGTGTCTGCCAAACAACCTCTCACACACCTTCCTTACCCCGTCTGCCAAACAACCTCTCACACCCCTTCCTTACCCCGTCTGCCAACACCCTGCCACAAGCTACGATAGTGACAGGTTCATTTCCGCCTAAGTTACACCCAACGAGAGAGAGAGAGAGAGAGAGAGAGAGAGAGAGAGAGAGAGAGAGAGAGAGAGAGAGAGAGAGACCTCCTCACAAGGTACCCCGTCTCAGAAACCAATGAACAATGCGGAAATTAATAGAATTATAGGCAGTTTATGTCACGTGTCGCGAGCATTGTAGGCGAGTATTATAAGCGAGTATTATTGGTAATAATTATAGACGAGTCTTAAAGGCAAGCATTATATAGTTGCTGGAATTTAAGATAACGACAATTACTCAAGTTTACAGAAATTATAAATACTTTCAGAAGTATACAGAGGAACGGGAATTAAACGCACACCAAACATAGACCAAGATTACAGCCAATAACCGGAATTATAGAGATGTACCAAAATTATCCAAGTACAGGAGAATTATAGTGACAAATACAGGTTATATAGAGTGTTCCAGATAAATGTCCCTGTCTCCCTCCCTGCCTGCTCCCTGCCTACCCTCCCTGCTTCCCTTAATCCCTGACTGTCTGCTCCCTAAGACACTATGAGTTGGAGGCAGGCAGGGAGGGAGGCAGGGAGCAGGGAGGCAGCCAGTGAGGTAGTGAGGGAAGCAAGTACATTTTTCTGGGACACCCAATATAATCGACAGGAAACGCGTCAGCAACAGGAACACTAAAAAAAAATATATATTCTTTGTATCCCATGTTAAGTGAGAATGGTTCCAGGTCAGACAGGCGTTTAATGGTGATGCTTCTCTTTCATGGTGTTGCTGTTGGATCACACGGCGTAATCATTCCACGGATTTGAACACACACACACACTGATAGTTACACCTCTTATATACTGCTACACACTATCTCTCTCCCCCTCCCTCTCGTACATCTTTACCACCTTTCTCTCCTACCTATCCACCTCCCACCATCTATTACTCCTCCTAATAGATCCTTCACACTAAAGATACCACGACACGAAAATTTACAGATCCTTTGATTATTACTGAAAAAAATATCCTTACACATAATAAATACAATACTTGATTTATATATTGAGTGTTACAATAAGAAAATAAAAAAAATATTCCACTCGTAAAATAAAGAAAAATTAATAGACTTCGGGGGCAAATCCTTAACCAATCAGGAATGAGCTACCCCATGTTTTGTTTTTGTTTTAGTCTGGGGGTGACCAATCATCTCTCACCTACTCTCGTGTGGTGAAATTGAACCTGGGTGTTGGTATGTGCTTAGAGCTCTCGTATGTGGAGAGGTTAGCAGAAGAACAACCGTCCCAGCTAGAGTATTGAGACCGTACAAACAGTATAAGTGTTTGTTATGGGTGTAAAGTGAACTAGCCACCTCCTTGGGGGTACAGTACACGTGTAACCGGGAAGAGCTCACATGTATCCGGGAAGAGCCCACGTGTATCCGGGAAGAGCTCACATGTATCCGGGAAGAGCCCACGTGTATCCGGGAAGAGCCCACGTGTATCCGAGAATAAAAGCCTGTACCTAACAATGAACCTTGAATTATAAAAGACGTCCTCTCCCCGGACTCGGAACTAAGGAATGTGTCGAGAGGAACATTATGTTGCTTACTGTGGAAGGGGCAGGAAAGTGTTTTATTTTTATTATACGATTATACGTTTTTTTTTATATTACTGTTATTATTTTTTTATTATTGGTATTATTATTATCATTATTACTGTATTATTTTATTATTATTATTATTATTATTATTATTATTTTTATTATTATTATTATTTTTACTAATAATGATGATGTTATTATTATCATTGTAACTAAGTAATAGTACTCAAGAGGTTAAAATAACTAAATTACTGGGGTTAATTTACTGTACTCAACGGGTTTGGCATCGTACTCAAGGGGTTAACAGCCAATGAGAAGCAGGAACTTATAAAAACAAGAAGCAATGCGTAACACTTACTGTATGGGCCAATAATAGGACACGAATCATCAAGTGACAGCCAATAAAAAGTGTGTCCCGGTAACGAAAGCCAATAAGGGAGGGCGACGCAACAGGTGCCAGCCAATAACTGCGAAGGACGTATGGGACCCGCATGTATGTATGTATGTAAGTCATCGTAGTGAAAGGGGTTAACGAATTACTCTTCCTTAAACATTTATCATAAAGGAGAGGTGTTAATAGCTCCTAAGAAGAACCCCAATGGTCATCCCCCTTAGTAGCAAGAGACCTACGTTCCCCTCATCTAGTTATCATCTCTACAATGTGAAAGTCTACGGTGACGACGCGCCACATTTAACTATGTAGCGTGGAAGTCAGAGCAGCAGCAGTAGTGACAGATTCACACCCCACCATTTAGACGACCAGCTGAGGCGTACAAGAACTACTTATAGAGGCGCCAGCCTGCCGTGTCCCTGGGCAAGACAGCGTCACTATCTACCAATACTCCCGACTTCACTTAACACTCCAGCAAGACGGGGAATGTGTCAGCCATGTCCCCGTCAGCGTAGTTAATGTTAATCACTCTCACACGTCCGTAACACAGGTCAACACAAACCACCAACAACTCTTACCCACACCGACCTCAGTGAATCAATCTCTCTCTCTCTCTCTCTCTCTCTCTCTCTCTGGACTATAATTTCCCCCCGTTATTTGTATATAATCTAACATTCAGGTTACAGTTATTCGTTTTATTTCTCAAGAGAACAACACTCTCTCCTGTGTGTGTGTGTGTGTGTGTGTGTCAATCGTCTATTGATAATCGCATACACCACCGTCTCCCTCATTCCCTTGCCACCCTTTCTCACACTCACCAAGA
Organism: Homarus gammarus; assembly: GCA_958450375.1. Lineage (NCBI taxonomy): Eukaryota > Metazoa > Arthropoda > Malacostraca > Decapoda > Nephropidae > Homarus > Homarus gammarus. The sequence goes on from CAUDMG010001262.1 coordinate 735,622, forward strand.
CCATAATATTTACCTCCCTCTATCGCTCAGTAACCAGCAACAAGCTCTCATCATACTGAGCCTCAGCAGGACATAACACCATTTAGTGATACAACAGAGGAATAAAATCTTTACCAATGATTCCCGCCCGAAATATTGACTAAATAATAACAAACTCAATGAATAATCAGCATTAATAATATAATATATAAACTACCTTAAAAATAATAATAAAATACGTATTATAATCACAAAATATTAACAAAATATAAACTATTCCTAAAATATATAAACTGATTGCATAGTGATATACAATGTTTCTGGACATTTATATAAACTGTAGGACATTTATTCAGAAATACAGTCATACATCAGTCATACATAAGCTACTATACATTTACATTTAAACATTTATATTAACAGACCATACAATTATAAAATATACTGCCATACCCCCAAACACATTCCCTGCCCTCCTTCCTCCCTCCCTCCATCCCTTCCACCAACTCACACCTCCTTTCCACCAACCCTGTCACCCACCCTTCCCTCAGAGCCGTTTTCCTGGACCCCCCACCCACCCCCAAAAAAGCCGTCGAATCGCTGGATGAAATATATAGGTCGAGAGCCAGATTTTTTTTTTTTATTATTCCTGTCAGTCTTTTATCTAACGTACACACGGGGGAGGAGGGGGAGGATATATATACGGTCATCAAAGCATAAATATTTTTAACAGGTATATGATGTTTAAGTTATCTGTGGTCGTCAGGGGAAGTTTTCTATTTTTATTTCAGTGAAGGAAGAGATATGAGAGAGGGGAGTGGAGGAGAGAGGGGAATAGGGGAAGAGAAGAAGTGGTGAAGAGGGAGAAGAGAGGGAATAGGGAGAGAGAGAGAGAGGAAGGATAGGGGTAGAGGAGGGATAGGGGGAGAGGAGGGATAAGGAGGTGAAGGGGAGAGGAAGAATAGGGTGGAGGGAGAGGAGGGAAAGTGGAAAAAGGAGAAGGAATAATGAGAGAGAGAGAGAGAAAGGAAGGATAGGAGGGAGGAGGGAGTGTCTTCATACAGTACAAACTAAATAAGAAGTAAGTGACCAATGTATACTATAGAATACCCCGACAACACAGTGAGGAGGGTGACGAGGTAGAGATGCCGCCAGACACACGGCTCCTGCTATACGTGGCTGGCTGCTCCACTGGGGGTTAATCACAGGTTTAATCAAGCAGAGAGGATGAGGGAAGTCCTGATCTGCCTGGAGCACCAAACAACAGGGAGGAGAGGGAAGGAGAGGGAGGGGAGAGGGGTTGAGAGGGGTAGAGAGGTAGAGGGAGAGGAGGAGGCAGTGTCTAGATCACCTCACAACACCCCACAGATTTTGAGAGGTAATTTGAGAGCTATCGATACAACCTTACTTCCTCTGTTGGCTCATCAAGGATATGTCTATACTACCAAACGTTTCCAATTCTCCATCATCAAATAAAACCCGAGCCGATAATCAGTACCCGGGAGAAGAACAGCGGGACTTGTAGGAAAATAATTATAGGTCTTGGGTCCGTATAGGGAGTGTGTTTAGTACCAGATTACCTGACTACTTCAAGTCCCTGTCAGAGGTCGAGGAGTCAGAGGTTTGAGTTGCTGACCCTCACGTCCTGGGTACCAATGTAATGAGAGGTGATATGGTAAAAGTCAAAAATATATTGGGTATGTACCGAGGGGTCATTATACGGTACACCAACATCGAAGTCAACAAGAGGCAATACAATAAAATACAATAAACAAACTTACAACACAAAAAGGGAAGTGGGAAAAAAAAACACGAATTGAACTCATTATATACAATAACACCGCCAGAATCATATAAATAAACAATGCCTAACTCACTAGTTGGTATAATAATAGACTAATGAACCTTTTTCCCTATATTTACAAGATATAAGAAATATAAGAATTGTTTTATTGTTTTTTCTTTTCTTATACGAAACTCATATTTGGAAAGATCTTAATGAAAATACGAAAAAACTGGCTTAATTTTTAGACATAACAAGACATACTATATCCCACCTTGTATACAGAAGCAGCAATGATCATAAACTGGCGGCAGGGCACCAACGTTTTCTCAAGGACACCAACGTTTTCTCAAGGACACCAACGTTTTCCTCTCCACTAAGTCCCACACAGACCCAGCCCCAACCTAACTCCACCACGAACCATTACCTCCACCATATCTCCACCATGAACCATTTCCTCCACCACAACTCCACCATGACCCTCAACCTCCTAGAGCTAAGCACCAATTAGTGAGGATTTTTTTTTTTTTTTACCCTTCAGAAGCAGTCACTAATACTCCACCATCTCAACGAGGAGGAGGAGGACGAAGAGGAGGAAGAAGAGGAAGATCAGGAGGAGGAAGAGGGGTAAGAGGAGGAGGAGAACCACATCTAACCACTTAACAAAGCTTAGGGTTCTCAGAGATGTGCCAGCTTCCTTTTACGGAGTCAATGAAAGGTCGCATTTAATTGGCTTCTGACAGCTAAGTTTAGAGAGAGATGACACGGCAAGAATGATGTCGAAATACATAAGGCAAGAATGATGTCGAAATATATAAGGCAAGAATGGTGTCAAAATATATATATAATAGACAAGAATGGTGTCGAAATACATAAGGCAAGAATGATGTCGAAATACATAAGGCAAGAATGGTGTCGAAATATACATATAATAATACCGAACGAGTTTGGCGTATACGAGAATATATTTTACATTCCCAGTTCATTTTACAGGAAGAAATATAAAATAGCGTTGAAATGCGACTCAAAAACCGCAATACTTCTACGATCAGAGTTTTGAAAAAGAATAAAAAAGGAGAATGAAAATAATACGTGAGATTAAAGGTACGGCATTAGAGGAAGCGTTTACCTGGTCATTTGAGACACGGTGACAACGATCACCTCCCAAATATCAGTGACTCGATGTTTAATTGTTATAAACACTTACAAACAGACAGGAATCCAACAGTAAGAAGGAAAAAAAAATAACCTAACCTAACCAACCTTATACTATGAGGATATAGCATAATAGAAACCCCTAACCTAACCTAACCTATAATAATACCCCTCACTAACTCCTGCTTCCCTTACATATACTAAACACTCCCACCAACATGATAGCAGAAGTTAGCTCATTAAGGGAGAGGGTAGGGAGAGGGTAGGGAGAGGGAGAGAATAGTTGTGAGCTGCTACAGGGAGGGGGAGCATTAAACAACCTTTATCTATGTAAAAAAAAAAAAAAAAGAAAGAAACACGGAAACTCAACCACCACAAGTTCCTAAGGACGTCAACATCACAATCACGACACTGGTAAAGACTGTCTGTCACGTTATTATAAACTGTGATTTATCTTATTATTTGATGTGATGGTGGGAAGTGATTGGTAGGGGGTAGTGGTAGTTGGTGGTGGTGATTGGTCGGGGTTGGTGGTTAGCAGGGGGTGGTAGTTGGTGGGGTTCGAGGTTGGAGGGGAGGGGATGATATACGTAGGTGGTTGTTGTGATGGTGGTGGTGGTAGGGGTGGGGAGGGTAGTGGTTAGTGGTGAGGCGTGGTGGTTGGTGGTGATAATCCACATAACCAAATAAGGGACAAAAGTCAGCAGATATAAAACAACCATAACATTACACACAATCTTTGTTATGAGAAAAAAAAAACCCACGTGATTAAATTTAATTACCAGCTAAGATCACCAATCATTAAAACTATTAAACCCTTAACTGGACACAGACTTAATACCTACCCAAGGATTAAAACACACACACACACTAGAGAGTTTAAAACAAAGGGTGAAGCAATTAACACATCAAAAGGCGATCTGTAGTTAGAGGGACGAATGGTGAGCAGCGGTGGACAGTATATATATATATATATGGAGCTGACAAGATGATAGCACACTCTCTCAACCACTGACAACACCTCAACAACATATGTTTAATAAATATAGAAATTACCAAGAAAAGTTGTTGTTGTCGTGGAAGAGAGAGAGAGATGGGGGCGAATATCCTTGCTTTACGCAGATCAAAGGTACAGTATATACCTTTCACGTCCCTCAATAAACTAGCAAATATACCACTCATTTATACGTCTTTTGAAGTAGATATACCCATAAACTATTTTTTTTTTCTTCAGAACTGGTGAAAATATATGGGGAATGATTTAGGGGAAACAAATAATAATAATGATACAACAGAGGATAAACACTGTCCCTTTATGCTATTATTATTATTTTGTTTCATTATCATTATCCTCGCAGCTACAACACACACAACAACAATCACAACCACCTACTACTACTACTACTACTACTACTACTACTACTACTACTACTACTACTACTACTACCACTACACACGCACACACACACAACCACCACAATCACCACCACTTTCAACACACACACACTACCACCACTACCAATGCCTCATAACATCAACAAAGAAACAGAATAATATCAGGTAATATAAAGGTACACTACTTAGGCGAGATGGTAGCCCTTCCTCCCCCACTCAGAGAATCCACCCCCCTCATCTCTCTCTCTCTCTCTAAGGGGATTCCACCCACTCTTCCCCTTGCCGCTACTTTGAAGACATACCCAAAAGTTCCAAAGAGCGAATATTTCTCTTCTCGTCTCGCCGTAGCCAAGAGGAGCCAGTCATTCCGCTATTCAGCATTTCCATCTTCCTGACGTGTGAAGCCTTAAATATTTATTAGCGACAAGGGTGTAAAATAGTCCTCAGTCAAGGAAGGCGGAGGTCACTCTCTGCCTGTCAAGTGATGAAAGTCTTTGAGGTTTGGGGATAGCGGGTGAGGCGGGGCGTGGGAGGATATGGGAGGGGTGAGGAAAATATGGGAGGGGTGTGAAAGGTAAGTGGGAGGGGTGTGGGAAGGGTGTGGGATATAGTTAGATTAGGTTAGCAATAAAGTGATTAAGTTAAGAAAGATTAAGTTGGGTTCTGTATAGTGTGGTTAGGTTAGTGTAGTTAATCTAACATTGAAATAAACTGGTGGGTTAAACTTCAGGTGATCCCTTAACCTCTTCACCGCGGCGACGCCTTTTAATATCCCATTTGGCCAACACCAGACGATTGTATTCAGCGGGGTTAAGAGGTTGATGAGTTGTCAAGATAAATATACAGACGGACACAAAATACGAATACTGTAGCTCTCCCCACCTGTCGAGTTACGTCACGGATAAACATATAGACAGATTTAAATAGTTACTAAGATACATATGACAGTGACCACCTTACTCACAAGACCCCTTCAGTGTTAAGTGACCACAGGAAATATATTCACAGATGGAGGAGGGAGGGAAGAGGAGGCAGGCAGCTGTGTCAGTGGTCGTCAACCCCGCCATACCATTGACGCTCACTCACCCCCAAACCTTCCCACACAAGTTACTGACCAGCCGTAACGTGGACAGGGTGTACTGTGTGTGTGTGGCCTCAACAATGTCAGGAGAAGAAGAATAAATGTGGCAAATGCAATATTAAGATAGTTAGGTTCTGGTCATTCACTTGGCACCATAGTATCGAAAAGACAACAGTAAGGTGAATCACGTGACATTACAGGTGGCGTCAGATACCCGTAGTTACAACAACAGAGAGACAGTATTGTTAGCTGATCAATCCACTACATAAGTCCGAGTCTGTCAATTTATCCACAAATGTTCTGATACTTGTATGATTCATCATTGATCTAGTGAGGTGACAGTCCATCAAGCACCCAGTCCATGCGTGAGTGGTGATCAGAGGTGACATGTGGACAGACTGGTGAACCAACCTAACGTCAATCACAACTCCCCAAGCATAAGGAACTTTACCCCCCTTGTTGTCATCACTCTATAACACACCCGTTTAAACACTGTATCTTTGGTGTTATACCCGGCTTACTGTCGCAGCGGGAGCGTTACAGCACTACACGTGACGCGTTATGCCCGTCACGCCCCCCTCAGAAACACACGAGGTAAGAAGAGTTAGTTATCTGAGAGGGAGGAGGGATAAGGAGACGCACGTGCTGCCCAGCCAACAGTCAGAGCTGCACTGGTAACTCCAGGCTCCCGACACCACCACTAGGCACCGGGCTACCTCCTCCCCTCCCCCCCGGCTGCACTCACTGTGTGTGTGCTTATATATGTTTTACCTGTATGCATGTTTGTTTATATAGGTGTGTGTTCTTGTTTGTATACGAGTTTACTTTCACTTGTTTGTTTGAACGCTCCAAAGGGTGTATTTGGCCTTACTAATACGTATTTACCCGAGCAAACATGTGCCTGAGTAGATCAACATATCCTCGTGTACTCAACATACATCATAGGTGTTTATACTTCACTGTACGCTTACACATACGATGCAAATCATAAATCAGAACGTTAACCACTTCATCATATAGCCTAGGTTAACGTATCGATATTGCCGTATTTACCAAAATTGTAACCTAAAGTTTATGCTGATATAACGTGGTAAAATAATTATATGACACAGGTAAAAGTAAAACTGTGTTCATTAATATTTTTTTCACCAGGACAAAGTTTAGTTCAGATGATTTCACAAAACAGTCACCAAGGACCATTCATCATACCTTTCGCACGTAAATTTCTCCCTTACAACCAAAAAAATAAAAATAAATGAATGAATAAATAAATAACAATAAATAAAAAAATAAATATAAACGTGTCTTATTCTCTGTGGGTAATGGCGACTGTCAGGTCATCAAACACACATTGCACACCTCACGTAATAAAGCGACACCTGCCTATACCTCTTATAATACTAACTCGACATATTGCCCTCAATATGTAAATCTACTCAAGCTTCCACCTTCCTCACTCAAGCTTTTGCCTTCCTCCTCTTCCAATCACTCAAGCTTTTATCTTCCTACTCCTCTTATCACTCAAGCTTTTACCTTCCTCCTTCTTCACTCTTAAACTTCCACCTTCCTCCTCCTTTACTCACTTAAGCTTACACCTTTCTCCCCCTCCACTCACTCAAGCTTGCACCTTCCTCCTCCTTCACTCACTCAAGCTTGAGTGTTTTAACCCTTTGAGTACGACGACTTTAACCCCTCGAGAGTAGTGTATTAACCCTTTGAAAAAGATGACCATAACACTGTACTCAAGGTGTTAAGTCATCGTACTCAAGAGGTCAAGTCATCGTAATCAAGGTGTTAAGTCATCGTAATCAAGGTGTTAAGTCATCGTAATCAAGGTGTTAAGTCATCGTAATCAAGGTGTTAAGTCATCGTAATCAAGGGGTTAAGTCATCGCACTGAAGCCGCTAACCACCATCCACGCCCCATCATCAGAATGTTTGTTTCTGTGAGTCACGCTCGTTGGTCAATGAAATACGTACACTAGACGACTTTCATTGGTCATTAATTTAACAGTGCACGGAGAATCCAACCCACACAGAGCATCTAACCCAAATATAGATCAGCCCACAGTGTCTAACAAAGAGTCTAACCCACACAGAGACCAGCCCACACACAGTAACCAACCCATACAAACAGGTTTATTATTATTTTTACCCTTCACAAATCGTCACAAGAGAAAGGCAGCATAACGTCAATCATCAACCCTTTAACATAACAACCTCACCACTACCACCATCACCACACAACCCTCATTACTATCACCACCACTACCACCAAGAGCCACCACACACACACACACACACACTGTAACCATACTCTCTCGCCTTCCTCCTACAATACGATCCTGAAAATTTCAAATTCCTCACCTAACAATGTTTCTATCGTCAATTATTTTCCTCAATTTAAGTATAATAATATTTTTTAAGTTTATTGTCGTCTTTGTTGTTGTTGTTATTGCTGTTGTTATTGCAGTTCTTGTGGGTATTTTCGTTGTTCTTTACCTATATCGTTGTCGTGGTTGTGGTGGTGGTTGATTTATGTGCAGTGCATGTCGTTTGAGTGGCAGTAGTGGTTATTTTTATTATTGTCGTGGTTGTTTTTTTATTGCTATCGTGGTTGTTGTGGTTTATTCTTGTTGCTGTTCTTGTTGCTTTTGTTATTGTTGTGGTGGACTTATGTGCTTGCTGTTATTGTTATTTTGTTCTTGTTTCTGTTGTCATCCCTCCCTCACTCTCCATTCCCCATCACCAACAATACCAGAGGAGAAAGACCAATGAAAGAGAAAGGAGAATAATAATCAAATTGAAACAACAGCAAAACTGGGCATAGAGGAGAGTGATAGTGTTATGAGGAAAGAAGTGGGGTAGTTGAGAAAAGGAAGGGAGAGATGAGGAAAGGAAGGGAGAGATGAGGATAGGAAGGGAGAGATGAGGATAAGAAGGGAGAGATGAGGAAAGGAAGGGAGAGATGAGGATAGGAAGGGAGAGATGAGGATAGGAAGGGAGAGATGAGGAAAGGAAGGGAGAGATGAGGATAGGAAGGGAGAGATGAGGATAGGAAGGGAGAGATGAGGAAAGGAAGGGAGAGATGAGGATAGGAAGGGAGAGATGAGGATAGGAAGGGAGAGATGAGGATAGGAAGAGAAAGTAAGGAAAGGGAGAGATAAGGAAAGGAAGGGAGAGGTAAGGAAAGGAAGGAAGAGGTAAGGAAAGAGAAGAAGATGGAAGGGGAGAGACAGTAAAAAGTAATGACGGTAGGATCAAATTTGTGGGTATAGTAAGTGACACACACACACACAAACTTAACCGCATTATAATGTTGACTTTAACAACAATCAACGAAATTCTCTACATGCAGAAGGGAGAACAGAAATGAGATGATGAACACCAATACCTGCCAGCAATAGCAGCGACCTGCTTGTCTGGGGGTCGTACAACTTGACCTGCCTCGCAGAAATGTGTGACCTTACCTTTCTTCAGAAAAGTCGTGAACTTACTTGCCTCGTGGAAGGTCATCAGCTGGGATAGTCTCCACTCACTCACCTGTGGACAACACAGTCATTAGAATAACATCACTGAGCCTACCAGTAGCCAGTCTCTCACTCCCTGGATCAGCATCAGTGGCTGTCTACACAACTGAATTATTTCACTCATGTGATCTTATTTTCTAAACAATATTGATTTCTATATTTATTATCAATAAAATTATAATTATCAAAACATTCTAATTTTCATCTTGAAATATAAAAGGTGTCCACAAAGTCCTGTTCCAATTTCTAAACTACTGTACAGCATAATTAACAAGATAGAATTACAGAGATATCCCCGTGAGCCACAATAACTGTTGCAGAGCGGTCCCAGGATTGAGAGATTTTTACAGGTATGGAGACAAATTTTCTCATCCCAGGTTTTCTTCCGGGTATATACAGTACTGGGGAAAGTTTTCCATGAGTCTAGGCTACGCACCTCACACAGACAGACACAGAGGTGCATTTATTTAGGCCAACACCACTGTACACATACATTATACTGTATTGTATAAATAAACAAAATATACTGCTGTATACAGTTTGTTGCATCTTGAATTGTATAATTAATGAAGTTTACTTCTTGATTTACAGCTTGATAAGAGCAATATCATGTACATAATATATATTTGACATTACTTTACTATTACCTTTTATTCCTTCATTATTACTTAGACTTCTCTCCTTAAGAATTCTGAACACGCATCATGCAATGTTGGATATAGAACACAGCCTTATCTTATACCCTGTCTAACTTTGAATCAATTACAGTAGTAAGTTCATTATACAGTATGTACTAACACTGCAGCCTCCGAGTGTCAGTAAAGATTTAATTAGAATTCTTATATCTCCTTCATTCATGCCTATTTTTTCCAAGGCATCTATATGTTATTGTGTTTTATCCTATAAAAAACATTTTTCAAAATCAACAAAGCAGATTATACAAATTTCTTTAGAACTCTAAAACCGTAACACTCAAAATTCTCAAACCTAGCAGTACAGTATAACTTCTTTAGTCTGTTTATGGATCATTTTGCCAAGATTTTATCAAATTTAGGGACTGACAGTGAAAAAAATACAGGGTGACTCTAATATTTGTTTTAAGCAAGAAGAAAACAGTACAGTATGTATATAAGAAATATGAACAAATCTTAAGATATATAGTATACAACTTGAAACAACTAATCAATTCATCAACCCGAATAACAAAGTCCTCAGCTGCCACGCTAGATCATATAATACTGTGTGTAATAGTCAAGACAAAATCAATCAGGTAGGGCTCATTCCTGCTGACCTTAGTAACCAAGAAAAAAAGGGTCAGATGTAAGACAGGACAGCACAAAGTAATCAATATACGACCAATGAAGAATTACAATAAAGAAGATTTCCAAAATAAACTACAAACTATAGATTGGTAGCATGTGACAAATTGAGTGAAGATTATCGAGGCCTCGGAAAATTTCAAAACTAATTTTACTTGTGTTCTTGATGACGTAGTATGGTTAAAGGATATAAAAATAAAAAATAGGACTGAACCCTGGATAACTAGCAAGATATTGGAATCAACCAGACACAGAGAGCAACTCCCTTGTAAGTTCAAAAGAAACAGACACGATGATGAGTCACACTAAGAATTTTGTAGGCTAAGTAGAGGGAGATACTATAAAGAATAGTGTACTGTACTCAAACGATAAGATTCAGGAGAATAAAAATAACCCCAAAGGCCCGGAAACAACTAAAAACCCTTAGACAAAGCAACAAACCAAAAGAACATTTCAGTACTTATAGTGTTAAACATCATTAATAAGCTCTGTCACAATGCATGAGCCAAGTATAGGCAGGCCTTACAAATTCTTGATAATTGGTATCCCACCGTGGGGGAATTTCCAAAAGGCACTAATTTACGGAATAAGCGTTAGAAAAAATTTGCTAATAATTTGCTAAAAATATAAATATAATTGTGCAACAAATCTTAATGTTTTTCAAACTTACACTCCAATGCCATGTTTATTGGACAGTTCTTTAACACATATTCCACTCTATACAGTATAAACATGTGGTTCAGAGTTAAACAATTTAGTGAATACAAGGTGAGCCTACTCTGAACAAATTTCAAATTGCATACATTAAAAATTAACAAGATTTCCCATGATAAACAATAAAATTGATACATAGAATATCATAAAATACAATACAGGTTGAACCTCGTTAATCCGGGAAGCTTGGGACCAGACTGGTTCCGGTTTATTGAAAATTCCGAACCATCGAAGCCGAGGTTAAAAAGGGCACACGAGGCTTTGACAGATGTTCCACTGTTTCGCCTCATTACAACCACTTCCACTGCTTGCTGGTCCTTTAGGAGTTATATTTAGGGGTAAATCATAAGTATTTAAAGGTTGAATAGCAGCAACAGCCACTAGAAGTGAGCAATGATAGACGTCCCAAACCATCAAACCTGCCGGACTATCGGGTCCCAAATTAGCGGGGTCCAGCCTGCACAGTAGCACATATTTTATGTAAAAAAAAAAAGCTCCTTCTAAACACAAATCATCCTTAGGGAGGCATGACACAGTTCAGCCAAGCAGTCACCCAGCTGACTTAGACACATGTAGTTGCTACCACGCTGCACTGTGTGTATGCCATAGCGTCATTTTGAGGGAGGTAGCACAGCTGACTTGGCAAGCCGCCAACACAGTTACAGCCCATTGCCTCACACATATGTTCACTTTCCACACATACACACTCAAGCTCTTAATTTTTCTTATTTTATAATTTTATATTTTACATTATTTCTAAGCCATATTGTTTATATAGAGGAATAAGTGATAAAAAATTTCATTTTTCAGCAAATCTGCGAATGGTCACATTTCCTACGTGGCTATAGTTTTAATATAGATTACCAAGTAGAACATCATTGGCTCCTATCTGTTGTCTGGTGATGCCACATCTCACAAAACACGCCAGCCACTGTACCCGTTATAAATGGAGGCAACTGTACCTATACAGTACAACTAGCAGCAATGATTCACGACGATACAGCTTTCATAAGTTAGTTACGAGATGCATAAGTATAACAAATAGGCTACAAAAAACTTACTCTTTCATGTAAAAGAAATAAGAATGAGTTATGAAAGGAAACAATTCATTTATAGTGTGCAAGGGGAGTTGAGCTACTTGCTGCCTCCAAGTACCGCCCACTTCCAGAAATTTATGGGAGGCAAAAGTATAAAAGCTTATGATATAATGGATATTCATACTTATGGAGCTCAGAGAAGTATATTCCTTCAAATGGCAAGAGAAAAATGATCAAGAAAGCAAATTAAATGCTTAATATCTGCTGCCTATATTTGTTTTTTGTTTTTCTTGATTTTTGTTTTGTATGGGGAATAGCCCACCGGGGCCCAGGTCATCAACCCACAACGAAGCCTGGGGGGGAAGTGAAAAAAAATAAAAGTAAAAAGAATTTAAAAATTATAAGAGAAAAAGACTACATTAATCTACACCACGGAAAACCATCTTTTTGAAATGAGACAGATTGTAAGAGTATGGAAACACAGAAGAAGGCAGAGCATTCCAGAGTTTGGCTGTGTGAGGAAAGAAGGATGTACTATAACGGGTCTTGCCAGCGGTACACAGGATGCCAAAATTTTATTTACTATGAATTACTGTATTATTATTATTACATTTTCGCCCACCAGGCCCCGATGTGGGTCAGTGGCCTGTGCCCGGGTGGGCTAATCCCATTAAAAAAAAAAAAAAAAAAACTTACATCATACAGTACAGTACATCATATAGCCATTATAACTTCTTCTTGCATTACTCTGATTGTTTGCCATTCTATTTTGTGACATTCTTTTCACATGTCCAAACAACCTTGGTGTGCATATCTTCACAACTCCCCAAGTGACTCCCTCCCACTATCTTATCTTGTCCTTCATTTCTCAGTTCAGTTAAAATCTATATTCTATACATTTGAGTAATGTACAGTACTGTTTATCATAAAACCTATTTCATTTCTGTATCAAGATAATTCAGCATGCCCTTCAAATTCGCGGGGGTTAGGTTCTCAAAATAACCGAGAATCACCAAATCCACGAATGAGATTTGCTGACGGGGGGGGGGGGGGGGGGGGGACATTTTTATTTGTGTACAAAGAAATGTATATTCCCTTAATGTGTTTGCCCTTAGGACAATTATTTCTTTTACCTATACACTGTATACCTACTGTATATATATGTGTGTGTGTGTGTTTTTTGTGTGTGTGTGTAGACACACACAAAACACTTACAAATAAATAATAATGGGAAAATCCTCTCACAAATAATCAGAAAATAATTTATTACAAATGTTGAATCCACCCTCAAGTCCACAAAGCAGGACGCTTTGTGTCACACCGTCGATGTGAATGGTCTTATGATCCCAATCCCCCTGTACAGTACAGTACAGTATTTATATGTACAGGTATTCTTATGGGGGGAAATTTCTTGCTTAACATCGTTTCACTTTAAGTCGCAAGACTTTGGTCCCCAACCCTGAAGTATATAATAAGGTGGGAATAGGGCCTAGGTTTTGTAATTGTTTTCTAATTATAAAATAGAAAAGTATCTGCGATATTATTATGCAATGACTCAAACAAAAGCTTTTTTGTGTAAATACTGTACAAGAATTTTTAGTGGAAAAAATTATTTTTAGGTTTGTACTTAATAACACCATTAACACCATTAAATTGTAGTTTGAAATAATCACAAGCTCTAATGCTATGTTTGCAAATTAGCCCATGGCATGACACACTTTTGACCTTAAATTTTGTATGCTAAAATTATTTTATCTCAATGCACACCAATAAATAGTCAGCCATGACAGTGGGGCTATCAATTCTATTTACATGTTTGCATTCAAAGAGTTTTTTTTTTCAGATATAAGAGACTTAGATTTAACAATCCTGTATCTTGCATCCCAAAGTCCCAGTACAGTAAATGAACTGTACTGTACAGTCATTACCATCCCAAGGCTCAATTCAAGTCACACTCAGCAGCAGGTCCAGGGGATGACTACAGTGAACCAGCTGCTCAATAAATAGTACAGGTCATTTTAGTGCTCTAATGAACAGTTTTGAGTGTGCTTATGCACTGGCTGTAGGGAAAGGGTAAACAAATACAGATTTTAGCAAGTTTAAAAGCAAACAAGGTGCTGGTACATTGTAGCATAAATATATGAGAGAAATATAAGAGTTAATTTACATTCTTAAACATAAGTAGATAAAGTTTACCCATGATATGTTTAACCATATAAAGTAGTACTGTACTAACCTTGCCAGTTAAAGAAACAAACAACAAGCTTTTCTACAGTCATGGCATGAATAATCTTTGTCAACAAATATGACTGACAAATGGGAATTTTACATACAGTATCTTTGGCTTCATTTTCAGATTCATATTGATTTTCTACTGGAGACAACCTATTACTGCTATGGCTAGGTATGGTTAGGTACAGTTAAGGAAATGTGTTCCTATCCCCCTGTGGTAACCCGTGTCTCCAAACCGCCAACCTATATGACCTACCTGTATAGCATAACTCTCACCAATCACATTCATCGTTACACGACCAATGCCCATTCACTCATAAACAGTGATACTACGACTGCAGCGTTGCAATTTGGAGACACGGGTTACTACAGGGGGCGTAGAAACATATTTCCGCAACTGTACCTAACCATACCTAGCCATAGCATACCATATATTTTATTGAAAATAGCATGTACACTATTTTTGAGTCATATTCTATACCTTTGGTGGTAAGTATAGGATCTGGTATTAATACCAGGTAGATCTATTCAAGAGACCATGGCCACATTTTCATAAAGTTAATTAGTAATCAATTCTGAAATGAGATTAAAATATCAGAGTATTGTGTATCTGTATTCAAACAATTGACTTGGTGGATTTCAAACTTGGAAGCTGTGAGGAAGTCATATGCAGGTATAGATGTTAGGATGGGGTTTGCTTAGTTACATAGCTTACACAAAACATTTTCATAAAAAGCCTCCATAGCCTTATAAGTTGTCATCATTTTGATTTTTCTGATTTTTCCATAAATACCTACAGTTTCCTTTCATAAGTCAATTTAAATTGAAACCCAAGGTGAGAGTGTATATAAAAAGATGGTATGTGTTGTTTGAGGCAAGTGATATCAGATGTGCAGCTGCATCTTCTGGACTTTCAGTAGACATGTTGCATACCGGTATGTGTCACTATGGGAGAACAGCCTTGTGACTGCATGACAAACTCAGATTCATGAATGCAAAAATCAGGGTTCCAAATGAAGTAAAACTGAACAGTAGAATCCTGAACTTTTAATACTGCTGATCTGAGATCACAGAAAGAAATCTGTCACCAACTTGGATACTGTACATACAACGTGGTGTCTCCACGTTGCTGTCTAGTATGATAATATGATGTCCTTGTGCAATTGAGTTTGGGTGGTGATGAAAAATTAGCCCAGAAATTCATCTGGCCAACAACAAGAATAATATCCACTTCCTCAAAACTCAAGTGTAAATTTTTTTTCAAAAGTCCAATAATAAAGATACCGCCCAAAACTTAAGATATGTATAGCTAGGAAATAAAAAATATAACAACCATAGACACAATGTTAAACCTTCCTGATGAGATGCAACACACTTAAGTCAACTGTAAATCTGATGTTTACTTTGAAGTCCCATAGAAACAATTTTAATTTGTATTTTCACTAAAATCTAAGATGATAAATACAATTTCAAATTTATCACCAAACTAGCTACCAATACACTACAGTACAGTGCATCTGATTCTTACAAGGATGAACCACCAAGCTCAAGTTTGGCAGCATTCGGTCCATAGTTCAGCTATGACCCGTGATGCACCCAGAAATTTGCCAAGGGTGGGGGCGACCGCGCCCCGTCGACCTTTCCTTCAGTATGCCTATGGCTATGACTACACTAAAACCTCACTAATTCGGCCTCCACTGATTCAAAATACCAGCTAATTTGTAAATTTTTTAGTTGACAAAATATCCAAAAAATTTGAAGGTTTCACCCAATTGTATAAATTATTCGAAGTTTGTACAAAATCTACCAACCAGTCCAACCAGCCAGCAGATTTGAACAGGCAGTTTTCCTTTACGTGGGTCTACTAGGGTACTAATTCATATATACAGTACAGTACTGATCATATTTTTTTGTATTCTGTACCCGCCTGATACCAATACAGTACTGTAAAAATCTTACCATTTAATTTTGAGAATTGTAACTCACTCCACTTCTAGTGTTACTTCATTACAGTCAAGGAAATATATACCAAATGTTTGGAAATATTAAAATTTTAATGAATATTAACTTGTTCTGCATTAGCGCTGGCACAGCACAGGGTTAATATTCTGTAATGACCATTCATGGTACTTTATAGTGATTCTTATATAGAGAGATAGCAAGAAAAATCATTATAGCGTTTCTGGAATACATTTATATTTTTACGTTATTTTCACTTTACTTCACTTTAGAAAGTACTGTACTGTACCCTGTACTGTATACAAGATTGCGGATATATATATATATATATATATATATATATATATATATATATATATATATATATATATATATATATATATATATACTGTATTATTATTTTTTTTTTTTTGCTTCTAACTCAGCCCTTCAGTGGAAGTGTCAATGTCACGTGATACTTGTGCTCATGCGTTGAATTCTTACTCAGCCAATCAGCCCAAACTTCGATCTCACATTAATTTGAATTAGTGGGAAGATGACTTCTGTCTGTGAAGGTCCCTTTTGGAAGATTGAAGTGTAATTCAATGAGTACAGTATATGAGAAAGAAGCCAAAGCTGTTGACATCTTTAGGCCTCATGGTGTTCTCCTTGGTACAGTAATGTGACCAAGGCATAATTCAGAATATCTGCATCATCTAGATCTTCCTCCGTCGGTTAATTAAGGCAAGTTTTGGTTAGGTAAAACTACCTGCAGCAACTTTGGGACATTTTTGTATGTAAAAAAAGTAATAATCGCTTGGCAATTTGTCCGGGACGTTTCATACCTGCAGAGCATCCCCACATACCTACAGAGCATCTCATTATACCTGCAGAGCATCCCCACATACCTGCAGAGCATCTCATTATACCTGCAGAGCATCCCCACATACCAGCAGAGCATCCCCACATACCTGCAGAGCATCTCCTCATACCTGTACACAACCTAAAAATTACCTAACCTAACCTACTAACCGGCCTGGACCCCCTGGCATATATAAGTTGTTTGCGAGGGAAATGTCATAGAATAAAAGTGTTTTAGAATTGTCTAAACTATTGATCGTAAAAATAAAATTCCGAAAATTACTTTTGTCCGAAAGTAAAATAGGTTAATAGTCGTTTAGTGGCTGCGGCAAGATTTTTGTATTTGGTTAGGTTTGGTAAGGTTTGGTTAGGTTAGATTTCATCAGTGATTTGGAAGTTGAATTTATGAGAATAGGTTTTCTCGTGTATTTAGGTGTGTTTATTCAAATTCGACCTTCATTTATTGTGCAAATGGGCGAATTTTATAAAATAAAATAAACAGAAAATACTGTATTTTTTTTTTTTACAAAATTCGTTCATATGCCCCAAAAATTACCATCAGAGTTGAGTAAAACACAACTAAATACACAAAATACTAATCTCATAACAAAGAGGAACCACAGCCATTTAAACGAATATTTACCTAATAATGCCTCAATAGTACCTTAATGTTAAAGCTTGAATCTTATATCGTAATCCTATAATATAGGCCTCTCCATAAAATTAATCAAAATATCCACTCCTCTGTAGAATATTTTCCATATTTCATCAAATACGATACATTGTATAATGGAGGAAGGGGAGGTAACATAAATTAATAACCAATTACGGGTATTAATATATCCCAGTGTTCCTTGTAGCACCAAACTGTTGATTTAGGTTTCTTTCAAAGAATAACTTTTATATTTTTAAAACATAATTTTCATAAATATAACCCAGTGTGTTATTCATCTTGAAGGGTCAATGAACATGAGGGCAGCCTTCTTGCATGTTATATATCTTTAACACAAAGGACATGCATTATACCTCTCAAAAAATGCAATGGAAGACATTACCTTTGGTGTTTTGATAAGCTCCATGCTGCTGTCAACGCCAATTGTTATCAATCATGAAAGTTTCGAGCCACCAATCACAAACCAAACGTCATCAACAACTCCCATCTGTCAGCACTTCTTAGCATAATCTAACTTTGTCGACTTCAGAAAAAATAGACTACGATCATATTTTACTTAATCCTTATACAATTTTTATGAATATGACATTTATATTCATGCCTTATCAAAAACAATATTTCTTGCTCCATAAAGGTTGGTGATATTGAAGTAGTAATTACTAAGAAGTGTATAAACAGGCAGACGACGGGTGTAAACAAAAGTCACCTGTGGTCCTGCCCTTTAACACTGTGTGTATGACAGGTGCACTGAAGGATAGACTAATTTGCTATATGTTTACAGTCTTCATCGTGTAAGCATGTTATGAATATTTAAGATATCTACACATCTTAAATACAAAACTAATAAAATACCTACTTAATTTAATAGCATCCATAAATTCTCGGTAAAGGTTATGTACACTGTATATAAGCAGTCAGGATTTGTTCTCAAATTCTTATGTTGTTAACAACTGTTATGATAAGAAAATACTGGCCGTGCATGCAAGCTTCCTTTTTGTTGTGAGGGAAGAGCATTCGTTTCTCTTTTTATTAATTTGCTCTAAGATTTCCAATTAAACTAAAAGTTACATCGGTTTAGAATAACATTACTTCACTGCAATTATGTTAAGAATAAGATTACTGACAGTCAAATCATTGACACTCATTTATGTACATTATCATGTTAGCTGGTCGAGGTGTGACTGGCAATGTGGATGTAGGAGAATAGTAATACGCCGTTTTGTTGTTGTTTCTGAGCGTGTTAAAAGAAAATGAAACCATTAGGACGAGTTTCCTTACGGAGACTTTGTTTAATCAAAATAGGTAAAACTTTACGACATTTGCGTTCTTTAACCAGCAATTGAAAGAAATTTTTCCATAAATAGAATATAAGTGCTTTATTACCGTACTTAAGGCCCCAAAATAGGAAGGAATAACTTTCGTAGTATTTTTACTTTTACTTTTATCCTCCGCAACTGATCGGCTTGTTAGCCGCTTGGGCGATCGGTCACGTCTCTGATTACTTTTCCTTTTCATTTATCCTCTTCACCAAAAGATCGGCTCGCTAGCCGCCCGGGCGATCGGTCACGTCTCTGTCACGCACTGTTGGCAAATACTGGGCATGCACCGGCTTCTAAATGTACCTGAACCCGCTCCAGTGTTGGTCAAGTCTTCTCTTGAAAGAGCTCACACTCGGTGCCGTCACAACACTCTGGTAGATTGTTCCAAGAGTTTACAACCCTCACTCCGAAAAAGTTTGCCCTCACAGTTTTCTGGACTTGCGGCTTCTTCAATCTTGAGCTGTGACCCCTTATGGGGCGAGCGTTCGCCAGCTCCAAGTAAGGACACTCAACTGAGTAGTGCCCCCTGAGATGCTTATACACCTCAACTAGGCCCCTCCTTGCCCGTCTGTAGTATAAGCTAGGCAAGTTCAGGCGCTCCAATCTCTCAGGGTAGCTGAGGTGCCGAAGTGCAGGCACCAGTCTCGTGGCCCTCCTTTGAACATTTTCAACCAACTGACAGTCCCTAGCATATGTCGGGGACCAGATGGGGTGACAGTACTCCAGATGGGGAAGCACTTCACTCCTGAAGATCGTTACGAGGGACGGACCGTCTAGACTCTAGATATATGAACGACCTTCTTATAAGACCCAATAATTTATTTGCCTGATTCTGAAGTCTGATCTAGGGGACCCTCCCTCGTAAAAATATGAATTTATGAGAAGCAGTGTGCATTTTCATTTATCGTTGGTGCATAGCTAATTCACAATTTATCATTGGAAATTTTCCCATACCTCGATTTGGCGCCGCCCAAACATAAAACCAGAAGTGAATGTCCCCACCCCCTGCCCCACTCCTAGCGATGCCACTATATGCAGTTAATAAATAAAGACACAATATGATGAGTATGAATAGTGAGGATAACAATTGCCACTACTCTGGCAAAGAGAGCTACACGATAGCCCAGCCTTAAAACACATGAAAGGGCCGAGGCACATCTTTTTGCAGCCGCAGTGAATGAGTTCATGGCACACTTTCGACACCTCTGGTAATGTTGTTCATTTAAGAGTCCACCCAAGCTCACACAGTTTCCACTCCCGATGTTTTGGATTTGAAAGTTTAGGTATTTTGATGGTTGTCTGTTCCCAGATATGTCCGGCTTGTAGGACTACAAGGCTTATGTGCTGTCGGAGAGCTGCTTGTGTTGGAGGATTTTCTCCAATAAACGTGCATTCTTTGAGAACAGCACTTGCAGTGCTTCATTCACTCCACTGTAAGAATACTGTATGTACGATCGTAAAGCAGCACAACGTTCCAGCACAGCTAATGTAAGTCTTCAACTGGTTCCTCTACAGCCTCAGGCATTGTTGGAATACAGGTGTTGTTATTGGGTATGTTCGCTAGGTATCATATGCAGTCTTCTTGCTTCTTCCACAAAATTAAGAAAGAGTATCACATCCCGTTACTGCATGGAAAAATAATAAGGTATCACAGTTCTCCCGTCCGAGTGAGTGTGCAATCGCACGAGTACTGTACTGTAGGTATGTAGTGAAGATGCTTCCCAGTTCCGAATACAACCAGAGTTCTTCAACGTCGAGTCTATACTGTACACATTGGCCACACAAAGCGACAACATCGGACACACGGAGTAGTATTCTGGTAACTGCCTCCTCACGGGTACAGGGTGCTATGCCAGTCTTGCCAATAGGTACGGATGATACAACATTGTCATTTACTGTGCTGATGATTATTTTGTCACCTGCTTCAACCTTTGCCGCATATTTTGACAGGATTGTGAATAAATCTGTCTTGTTTTCATTTAACCTTAGGAAACTCAGCCAGTTTCCTGGGAGTGTGGCATTAGTCAGGACCCGCTTACGCACACCACACCCCTGTTTCTCCTGCACCTTTTTTCAGACTCCTCTCTGGGTATGTGTCCCATACAATATCAACACGATCAACAGCTTCTAGCCTGGCTCTGATATATGCATCAGTGGTATATGGACCAAATGTTTTAGTTAGGCCTACAGTACGTCCTGATGACAATATGTGGACTAAAGTTGGCCCATCAACTATTACAACTTCGATATTTGGTGCGTCATTTGTAATTGATATATCATTCGCTGGAGTATTTCAGATTTCTGCCCAAGCCGTAGTTTCCCTGCAACAGACAGTGCTGGGGCATTGGTGATTTTTATACTTGAAAATTTCACTCGGAAAGGTACATATTGACCATCCTGAATAAATAAGCCGTGTTGAAAACAATATATTAGATAAAATATTGTTCTGCTAACGTGAAAATAAAGCTAATTCTCGGTTTCCATGTTTATTTTCTATCAATCTGTTGAATGGCATGGTTAGTAGATAGCACATGGCTAGTTGCAATTGAAAATGGCATACTTGGTTATGGGTACCAATCTCAAACGATTTAGCATAGCCTTTATACATTTTTTTACAATACATACATAAAGTTTTATGCTTTTATCAATGTTATTGTTGTCTTAACCGCTCTACTACCCGAAGAAGTAAATGGGAGACGTCGTCAGCCAGTGTCAGTTCACTGCTAGATAAAGGCTTCCACAATCTACTGTGTTTAGCTCTTCTTGCTTATTGAGTACCCCTATATTCCATAATATCCTCTATCCATTCAGTAATTTTGGGGGGTGTTTTTCTATCACATGTAATCGATGAGGATTTTTATACGTTTGTTAGCCATCTCCCAAGAGCCTCGCCCTTATCATCATCAAATGTCAAACCCTACCAGTCGACCTTTACCCCCCCCCCCCCCTCCCATCGTCGCCTTCACACTTCTGCCTGCTCTGGTACAGGATGTGGCCAGCTCATGCTAGTCTTCATCTCTCAGAATCTTCGCAGGAGACACCAGAAGACGAGGCTACCGGGGTCCTAGACCATTCCAATCCCGCGCAGTTTAGTGGTGGGTCAATACACATTTTGTACATCTACTAAAACATAATTAAAATCTAATACATTATAATACAACAAAGAAATAGCACTAGATGGAAATAAAACGACTATGCATTACATTCAGTATCAGTAAAAGTATATATAAAACTGTAACATGAACTGACAGCTCTTGTATGAATTATCTGTATCATACTGAAATTTAGTGACGTGGATTACTTCAGTTTAAACACGACCATCGGAGAGTACAAGCGTCTCATTGTACAATATCCTGCTCCTTGG
Organism: Homarus gammarus; assembly: GCA_958450375.1. NCBI lineage: Eukaryota > Metazoa > Arthropoda > Malacostraca > Decapoda > Nephropidae > Homarus > Homarus gammarus. The sequence goes on from CAUDMG010001262.1 coordinate 758,001, forward strand.
TGACGGGTTTGCGATTATGTAATTTTCTTCTTAGAAAACATCAAGACGAGATCCACATGACAGCAGCGAGTGACGTCATACCCTTTACTCGCGCACACTTGCATCACGTATAGTAAGCGTGTTGTTTGATCTTAGATTGAATTACTATATTGCATCAAACAGGTGCAACTTTTGTAAAAAATTATCACTTGGTTAGATGTCTATAAATGTACATAAAGTTCTTTCATAATCTTTCTAATAATTCAACAGTTAATGAATAGCAAATAAATAGGTTATGAAATTATGCATAAAGTAAATTAACACATTTTAATTAGTTACATATATATTATATATTAATTTAATATATATACATATATTAAAGAATGCATACTTTAAGTTTATATGGGTATTGTTTAAACATGTAAATTACATGTGTACACAATAGATGTGTCAACCATGAGCAAGTGAGTGGTGATGGTGGGGGCGCCCCTCCTCCCAAACACACACACATCCTGGCCAGGCTATATTACTCACACTGGCCCTTTCTACACACACACACACACACACACACATGCAAGGAAATAAGGTGAATTGGGGGGCCAGACGTTAACTAACTGGGAATTACAACTGTTTCTACAAGAAAGGCCTACAATATATGACCAGCCGTCTCAAGATTAGTAACAGTGTGTGGGTCTTGTCATAATACTGCCCTATACACTGTTGCTTCCTACATCTGGTTCTCCCTGAGTTTCTCGTGTGTTTACTCATAAACAATCACAAGGACATGAACGAGTATATGGTCTTATTATGATGCTAGCACTGTAGTACCTAATATCAGTTAACCCAACAAAACACTACACAGTGGGAATGAGTGTGACAGTGTTCACATGAGCCATATTTCAGCCGCTCTGGGTAGGCATCATTTCATGGCGAGGTAATGATCGTCCAACTTCTGTGCTTCTAGTACTTCTACTTCCTCGTAGATGATGTCTTCGTGGGTGCAAGCCAGTACGTAGATGTTGGGTTCTGTGGCGATCGACTGGCAGACGTCGGGGTCCTGTTGCTGCTTCTGGCTGACGGAGGACAGGCGTCGGGACTGCTCTTGGCATGGAGTAAACGATGCAAACGAAGAGGAAGTCAGTCCTGAGTCTTGTCGAGTCAACTCCAAGTGTTGAGGTGTGTCATAAACGTGGTTCTCGGTCTCTTCCTGCTGTCTGTCCCGTGATATCAGGTCCGACAGCGTCAGCACCGACGGTTCTCCTCTAGTCATGCCCGGTTTTCGCCACATGATAGCTGTGCCAATAACTATGCCCGCAAAAATACCCACAGCAGTCATGATAATAACCCAGTACCATGAGAAGCCTACAAGTCCCCTATCAGTTTTATCTGCATCTTCTCCAGGGGTTGACACGGCTTCTCCGTTCTTGGGTAAAATATCTGCACTGGTTGCCACTATTGTATATAACGGGTAGGCGATCTTCTGTGAGCTATTACTCGATAACTCTAGATTTGTGATGGTGTCGTTCCCAAGGGTGAAATTATTGATAACAACACTTGATGCTCCACTAAGGATGAGGCAGCTTTGAGGTCCTTGACCAATGTGAACGTTAGTCAGCGTAAGGCTCCCTCCTGCTTCGACGGTAATTGCGGCGGAGCCCACTTCATCCACTTTCAAGTTGGTGACAGAAACTCTCTCACTCACAACCCTCATTGCTCCAGTTTCCATCATGCTCACCTCCACATTGTTCAGGGAGTGAACGGCTTCGTTATTAAAATATATTCGCTTTCTTCTTCCAGATCTCTGATGAACTAGTCCAGGTGCGATGAGACGCTCTATTTGAACATCACGGAGCTGTAGTTGATTCTCTACTTCCAGCCTTGACAGCAGCCCAATTGAGGTTTTCTCAATGAGTATTTGACGTCCTGAGGCAGAAAAATTAGACACCTTTGAATTCTGAACGTTAAGTTGACCAAACTCACCGTCGAGGTCGTCCACCTCACTGAGCTTGAGACTAGTCAGATCAAATTTTCCTCGTAGCCAGTGGAGTTTCGACTGAACCACAAATACATTCCTCACACAATTTGCTCCGCGCTCTTCTACGCTGACACTGTAAGATACATGCTCTTTACTAGAGCTACTTGAAACCGTTTCCACAGAAGTAGAGAAATGCACTGTTTCACCTCGTGGAGGGCCACCACGACTAGCAGAGGCACCATGTTCAACCTTGTGCTCGTTAGAAATCCTTTTTCGGCGGAGTTCAGGCATCGCGTCCATAGCGCGTTGTGTGACGGTGCCCTGAAGTGTGACGTTGGTGGATGACCACACCTGGAGGTTGGTGCCGCAGGGAGGAATCCCGTGAAGGGTAGCTGCTGCCTCCACCTTCACTTCTCTCACGCCAGGCGATACCCTCACAACCTCCACGTCCTGCAACAAGATGAAAGCATCGGATATTATTTATTGATCTTCACCCTACAGCTGATGATCTCCTATATTGTCTTAAAAGTGGGGAAAATACTATTTTCTAACACACATACACACTAGCGCTTCCTCTATCTCCTGCTCCCACTTTCTGCACCTGCGTGTCTCCCCTTTTCTCTAAACAAGGGAATAATAAGTATTCTGTATATCACATACTAAACATATCCTTCACTTCACATTTGAACATTACATTATGTACGTACATTCCTCCGTCATTCCTTAACCCATTTCCCAATCTTCCCAACAACCCTGTCTCTTGTTCTACGTTCAATGGCACAAGTTTTGACGTTTCTACTGCGTAGTGTCATTACTACTGCTTTACTTCTTATCACTTGGTTATTTTGTGCATCTGTTGCTCATTCAGTTTATTCTTAACCCAAGGAGATACACCAAGAGACTAGCTCTTCAAAAGCATTTGATAACAATCAATGTAAACCAACAGAATTAAAAGCAAAATTGAAGTCGTGGAGAAAATTTATGTTTTAGACACACACATATACACACACACACACACACACACACAGAGGTAACTACATCATCAGGCCCCTCATAACACCATCTGTGAGGGAATTACTACACCACGTCAAGCCCCTCATAACACCACCTGTGAGGGAACTAGTACTCCACGTGATGCCCCTCATAACACCACCTGTGAGGGAACTAGTACTCCACGTGATGCCCCTCATAACACCACCTGTGAGGGAACTAGTACTCCACGTGATGCCCCTCATAACACACCTGTGAGGGAACTAGTACTCCACGTGATGCCCCTCATAACACCACCTGTGAGGGAGTTACTACACTACGTGTCTGCTGTTCAACACCTCAGCTCACATGATCTACGTGTGTAAACATTAATCTGTATGTTCACTGTATGTTCCTTCACCTTTCTCTAATGAAGGCTTTTGTTAAACCACCAATGTATGTAATAAGTCATTTGTGTCCAATGTATATTTTCAGCCTTCGGGTTGCAGAACTTTTTCAATAAACCGTTTATTATTATTATTATTATTATTATTATTATTATTACACACACACACACACACATAAATATATATATATATATATATATATATATATATATATATATATATATATATATATATATATATATATAGTTTGGGGGAGATAAAAAGTTTAGATACTAAACGATAAGAATTTCCTTTTCCTTCTCACTCAGCGGTGTAATGGACAAAGAGAAGCAATAATTAAAGGATCTTATCGGGATTTTAAAATTGGCACAATAATGCTCTTGGAGTGTTGTGGAGGGGGGGGGGGGGAGAAAATGAGACATTTATATTACAAGTGTGTCTATATCTTTAAAAGTCAGTGCCGTTCCAACTTTGAAAACCTGACAAAAAAAATAATAATAATTCAGGTGAGTTGGAGATGTTTACCTTCTTAACAAGGGTTGAAAGTTAACAAGGCATCAACTTTAGGCCTACAAAAGCACCATATTTTTTTGGTTTTTGTTTGACAGACAATTGTTTTAGTAATAATCTCGTGCCAATTTTAAATTCTAAATATGACCCCACAACATACAGGTCGCCTTACCTCACTCGTGTTTTTGAAGACACACTGCAGTCTGTGGCCCATTAGGGTGCAGAAGTTCGTCTCTTGATCAGCAGTAAGGACGGCCAACGCTGGGCCGAGTATTGTGCACACAGCCACTACCCATAACACTTTTCTTGTGTCCATTGTGTCTTGTTGGCTGCTTTTACTTTGGAAGCGTCACCGTCAACCAATACTGGAGTCCAACAGGATCGCACCACAAATCGAGACGAATGTTTCTTCTTGACCGAGTGTCTTATGTACAGACGAGCCACTCTTCGCCCGTATTACATTCGAGAGTTCTTTTAAAAATACACTTCCATAAATTTCCTTAATGTTATTAACACAAATGCGAGTTTTATTTCAGAGAATTTTTTTCACTATCAGCATAAAAGAAGGATTAAGTTTATGGAGTGGAATACTCCAGTCCTATGCAGCATAGAGACAACTGTGATTGCTGGGCCGGGCTGGGCAGTCAGTGTAGCGACAGCGGATGTTTAATATCTTGCTCTTTGTTATCAAGCCACAAATTCATAACGTCACGAACTCGCACTGACTCAACCTTCAACACACGAGAAAAGTTTCTTAAAAATTAAGATCACAACAAAAACAAAAACTTACAATTTTGGTAATTTCGCATTCCACATTGTATGACATAAAAATATAACGAATTATCAAAAGGACCGTCCACCACAAAAGTGGGGTGATGGCCTCACGTCAGCAAGTAGGATTCCTACAATCCTCCCATGAGTCATCCCGCCACGCGTGCCAAGCTCAAGACGTTGACTGTTGTTCACTGAAAGTTTCCGGAATGACATGATCATCCGGGAAGTTGGCAGCGGTAAATAGAAGTGTTGTGACGTAATAAACACTTAAAAAGAGTGATAATATGAACACTGAGTCGAGAGTACATTAAGCAGAAGACTACGTCCTCACTGCATTACTGAGAATTTTAAACCTAAGAAAATTTAAAGATCCTATAGTTTCGTCGGACCTCCTTGTCCACCGTCTACCTCGTGTCATCTTGCAGGGCTCCACATCTCACATTCGAAAGCGCATAATTCGAAGGAAAATGTCTGATACAGTTTTCTGTAGAGAGAGTCTCTGGATCTGCTGCTAATGTCTCAATTTTGATCCATTTGGGCACTCCGAATGCGGATCTGAATCCCTAATTCCTCACTATTGTCGGAAACAGTTATCGGTGAAACAACTGCTAACTTATACAGACACACTTTTAATTTGAATATTGTGATATTTTTGCATATACTGTAGATAGTTATCGATAGTATTTGGACTAATTCAATAGAATACCCTGGTATTGTATAAGTAAATAACAAAGGTTTACGAGTTTAAGTTACGTTTCACACACATACAATTAGATTCAAACCGTGTTGCTAACCTTATAATTCTGCATCAGTTGTTACTAAGAATAGTTCAAATATCTGTTATACCAAAGGATGATTTACTTTACCTGATGTTATGGCCACAAGCGGTGGCGGCTAGTCCATAAGGAAGAGAAGGGCTGCAGCACCCTACAAAGCTGCCAGACGTATGTTACATCTACTTCAATACCAGAATAAAAAAGTTTCATCCTTTATTTTTTAATGATTCAGTTAGAATGTTGTCTTCATTATATATTAACACTATTTTCATGAGAATAATACACCTAAACTTAGTTGACAACCATAGTAAGTTAGCAACTGTACGTTTTTTTTTACGCATTTAGCGCCCGTGCTACACAAATATGGGCTGCAGTCTAGCGACTCCAGTCACCTGTATTATATGTGAGGTGTATACTTTTTACAAGAGAAGATTTGTGTAAAGCAGTCTCATAGATGAAAGCCATCTACAGTCGACATTCTCAGAAACTGTAAAGCTTATCAAGATAATGATAACACCAATGACAACAGCTGAGGCAGAAAGGTGCCTTTCAACCTTGAAAATAATAAAAACTTTCTTGAGGAATACTATGGTGAATGACAGATTATCTGCTTTAGCAATGATATCCATTGAAAATAAAATGATCACATAAATAAAGGATTTTAATGAAAAGTAACTAATCACTACTACACCAAAGAGCCGCCGCTTGGAGTTTATTTTCAGTACTGTAATGCCCAGCTGGGCCCCAGAGTATTCACACAAACTTCAACTCAAACTGGACCCTAAGGTAAATAAAATAAAAAATGTGTGTATCAAAGTTTTAAGAATTGCAACCCCTAATGCATTTTATCACGAGCCGCTACTGGCCACAGCACCAAACTCGACTGTTCCTGCAAATTTGCACTGAAACAAGACCAAGCCATGATTAAATGGGTCTTATTAAAAATTTGGACTGTGTTCCAATTTTTTTTAAGCTTGCATTAAGATAGTTTTTCGCACTGATTTAAAATGTAAATTTCTTGTTTTGCAGGAAATGTTTTATTTGTGACTTATAGGTCTATGAATCAAGTGCAGGCCAATCCTGCTTTACATTAGCTCGTAAAATTTTGCCCTTTGTGACGCTGGCGCCACATAAACCGGCACAGGTACCTATCTAAGATTTGTCGACAAGTACTGCTTGTTGCGTGTGTGTGTGTGTTTTTACGGGATTAGCCAACATCAGGGCCTGGGGGCGAAAACATTATTAATAATAATAATAATATAATGATACAAATTAATAAATTATAATAAATATTAAATAAAAATATATTATAATAATATAATGTTAATAATAAAAAACATCAAAAGTGAGAAACGATGTATGTATGTTGTTTTGTCAATAGTAAGACAAACAATTGAAACCCTGCAATTGTGTGTAAATGAGGCAGAAAGTCAAATCAGCAACCTGACACTTGGTCACAATTTTCGTGATGCCATATGGCAGCAGGGTCTACAATTATACAACACATTACGCTGCCAATATCTTCCCAGGCGGTAGTACCTCCCTGTTTGGTAGCTGCAAACAACTATTAAATTTTTTGGGTGTTTGCGCCCGTGCGTGGGTCAAGTTTCCGCTGTAGTTGACCGTTAGGTGGTTTGTATAGGTTAAGGTTAGGTTAGGTATAGGTTAGGTCATTCTTGTATAAAATATGGTTTGCATAGGTTAAGGTTAGGGTAGGTAGTTAACAATAACAAATTACTTCTCGCGTGTAGCTGCAGTAGTCGATTGCGGTTGGGTGGTTCATGCCCAAACGCCAATGAAATGTCAAATATTTATTTCCGCAAAAAATGAGTTTCATACTTAGAATCAGCTTAAAAAACTGTAATAGTGACAATATTTTAATAAGATCCTATTAAGTTGCCTCAAACTTACCTACGCAACATAAAAGGATACTACGGTATAACTTTGGACTGGACATCCTGGATCGCTGGGATGGTGATAATTCACTCCGTCATGGCTTCAGATGTCGTATTTGGAGAAATTATATTTTCTATATATCCTCGCACCATTTAAAATGAATACTGAGGTCAGGATGTTTAGAATAGTTAACTGCAGTTCAAGAACCATCGAAAATTGAGCTGTCATTAGTACGTCTATCGCAGTCAGTGAGTGACCTTGGAAAATCTGTGTGGCCTTCGAACTTTGGTGTTCTAGCACTGCTATTTGGGCTGTTTTCCCGCGAATGTATTATGTCATATTGTGTTCTCCGAAACTATTTGGCTATAATTATTTAGATTTGGTAATCTTACTAATTTACTATAAACTATTTTCTATTAACTTTTGGTAAATGGAAAATTTTTAGTTTAGGTGATAATTTTCTCACGACACTCAAGCTAAGGAGTTTGTGAAATTTGTTATTTTTTTCCACAAATTCCACAGTTGTTCTCTGGATATTAACAAATAAAACCATACAAATTTTTTTTCAGTATTTTTCTGTCTACGATCATAAATCACCTATAATGGACATGGCATGAACGATGAGGGAAATAACGGGGTAAAACACGGCGAAAATTTTATCACGAAGCACTAAAATCATTTCTCCATGTTCGCAGCCATATTTCCCGTCTTTGCTGACGGCTGTGTAATATTTCAATGTGGTTTTGATCTTTTAAAGTATGGTTTTTGCATAATGTAGTATTACTGATACGTAATTTGTCTTAGTATGCCCTATTGTGGGTAAAAATAAGTATTGTTACGAGTTGGGGATTTATAATATAGTATACGTCTACCCAGGTCCCAACAGGTAACACAAAAAAAAAACAAAGACAATCGGATATAAAAGGGCAGACAAAGGATGCGAGTTTTTGTTGTATATAATAAAGTACCATAAATTCTTTAACAAAATATTCAGCTTATAAACTACCCTTAACCAAACTTAACCTAAATATGAACAGTATATACATAGTAATAAAACAATAGTGAAGCAATGTGGAGGGGGGAGAGGCAATACAAGATCACAAATACTTAAGTGAGGAGCGGAGATGGCTGACGAGCAAGGCTGAGTATGGTAGAAGACGGTAAATAGTCACTGTGCCGTAGGTTTCCAGGATAGGTGATCTTGTGGTCGCTTCCCAGAGTGAAGTGTCCTCTCCTCGAATTGGAGCTGACATAGTAGACTGAGGCGGAAGTGACGCAACAACCAGGATATGGAGAAGGGAAACCCGGGAGTGGTAACCAAGACGAGCCATACTCGTGTTTCGTCCCTAGATGGCGTTGATCGTGGTGCTGGGTAGGTAGACGAAGACAATCGGTGGAGGGGTTCGTAACACACACCCCCCCCCCCCCCTCCAAAGACCTTCGTAGCGCGGGCGCGAAGGAGGTGATCACCTGGTGCGTCTCGAGAGTAGCTGCTACATTTCCACTGGAGCTCGGGATAAGGAGTCTGCAATCAGGTTGTCCACCCCCTTTATGTGCAGGACTTGTAGATTATAGGGCTGGGTGAGGAGAGCCCAGCGGAGGATTCGCTGGTTGGAGGTCTTGTTGGTTTGGATGAACGCGAGTGGGTTATGGTAGGTGAAGACTAGGGTTGTTTGTGGGCAAGACTGGAGGTAACATTCAAACTTCTTTATTGCCAACACCAGAGCCAGGGCCTCCTTCCCTATGGTCGAGTAGTTGGTCTGATGTTTTTTCAACTTGGCGGAGTAATATGCCACAGGGTGAAGGACATCAGTGGTTGGGTCGGGTTGCAGGAGCACAGCCCCCACTCCGACACCACTAGCGTCGATTTGCAGATGGAAGGGCAAGGTGTAGTCAGGGGGGTGGACTACAGGCTTAGAGGCAAGGAAGGCTTTGAGGCGGTGGAAGGACTGGTCGCACTTCTGGTTCCAGAAGTAAGGGACCACAGAACTGGTAAGGTCTGTGAGGGGTCCGGCCACGCTGGAGAAGTTACTGCAGAACCGACGGTAGTAGCCGCACATCCCCAGGAAGCGCACGAGTTCCTTCCTCGTCCTTGGAGTGGGGAAGGACAAGATGGCTTCAACGTTTGCGTCCTTGGGTCTCACCATACCATGCCCAACGACATGTCCCAGGTAAGTCACCGAGGCCCGGCCAAAAGCAGATTTAGCCAGGTTTATGGTGAATCCAGTCTCTTGCAGTCGTGCAAACAGTATCTCCAAACGCACCAGATGTTCGTCCCAGCTGTCCGACACCACCACCAGGTCATCCAGGTAGGCGAACGTCCCACCTAGGTCTTGAATTAGGAAGTTGATGGCCCTCTGGAATGTGGCCGGAGCATTAGAAAAGCCAAACGCCATAACCAAATATTGAAAAAGACCAAATGGAGTTATAAATGCCGAGATTATTTTCGCCCTATCCGCGAGTCCTACTTGATAATATCCTTTCAACAGGTCTATGGTACTGATAAATTGGGCACAGCCTATGCTGTCTATTATATCTTCAATCAAAGGTAAAGGGTAGGAGTCTGAGACAGTGACCTGGTTCACTTTACGATAATCTGTACAGAAACGAAAGGTGCCATCGGGTTTTGGAATGAGAAGGCAAGGTGAAGCCCAGGGGGAGGTACTAGGCTCAGCTAAGTTATGCTTTAACAAAAAATCTACCTCCTTTTTCATAATCGATTTTTTTTGTGGACTTAGACGATATGCTGATTGCCTAATGGGTTGTACATCATCTGAGATTAGTTTAATATCATGTTTAAGTATATTGCAAAACCCTGGGAGGTCTGACGTGACTTTAGGAAATGTTGATAAGAACTTGGTGAGATCTTTTGCTTGAGATGGATTCAGAACAGAAAAATACTCATCCAAATTGTTGAGTATGTGACTGTTAGCAGGGTTCTCTTTAGGTAGAGGGAATTCTAAATTCTCCAATAGGTCCATGTCATCTGTCTCCGGCTCTGACAAAACCGTATGCAATACAGGTAGGCTTATAGCCTCTGGGATGTCTTCCTCTGACTGCCTGGAATGGTAAAGTTTCATGAGATTAATGTGAACAAGTTGTGAATCTTTTCTGCGATCAGGAGTATGGACTATATAGTTGAGATGAGATAATTTATTAGCATTGATTTGAAAGTTTTGATGGAACCGTTCCAAGCAACCCTGGGACGGTGGGTGGTAAGCCGAAGATGTACAATGGTCTACACTGAGGTCTTTCATCACCTGTTTGAACAAAGATGGATCAGATTGTTGGGCTTTAATGAGCTCGTCCTTAATAATGGTCTTATTGTACAGATCTTCTGTGGATAGGAAGATATTGGAGGTGGTTTTTGATGAAGAGGGCCCATTTCTCTCACTCTGTGACCGGGTGACAGCACAAGATGGGAAAAGATGAGGAATAGTTTCTTTAAAGTCAGTGGTGGAGTTGACAGGTAAGGGAGAGTCGACTGTCTATGTTAGGAACCACTAGATCTCCTACCAAGTCATTACCCAATAATAAATGAATGCCGCACACAGGCATTGGGTCTTTCCTAATGGCTATTTGCACTTCCCAGTAATCAAGGGACATTGGAGGTGCACTTTAGCTAAAGGATAGGAAGAATGGATGAGAGATCTGAAATTAGAACTCATTTGTAAATGCGGTAGATATATCAGGAATGACGTTAAACAGGAGGATAGATTGTGCTGCGCCCGTATCACGTAGTATACGAATAGGGAAAGAACGAGACCCCTCTATGATTGAAATTTTTCCCTCATAGGTGAATGAAGAGAAGAGATCCTGATGGGCCTTTCCACATTGGTGTTTGCTATTGGTTTGGATTTGGGATCCAGGGAACTACTTTTAGCAATTCGACACTTTGGGTGTTTACAATTCTGGATCGTATGGCCTGGGTTTTTACAGTAAGAACAAGTAAGCTTGGTTGCATCGGGGGGAGTAGGTGTGGGACCTTTCGACCTACCACTCACGCCCCCAAGGTTATCATCAGAGGAAGACCTAACATGTCGGGAAGTACCACGTTCTCTACTGCCCAGTGACTCCACCAACAAAGCATACGCATCAGCCAGCTCAGCAGCACGCCCTAAATTAACCTCTCCACGCTCCTCCACATGCTTCAAGATGTGAAATGGTATCTTGCTTTTCCACTCCTCCAGGACTACCAAATTTAACAAATCCTGAAATGTGGAGGTCTCTGTAGCCTCTAACCACTTCTTAAAAAACCTAAGCTTTTCTTGAGCAAACTCAACAAATGTGTGTGAAAATGGTTTGGTTAGTTTACGAAACTTCTGCCGGTATCCATCTGGCGTGATAGCACAAGAGGCGAGGATATTCTTTTTTACGTTATCATAGTCACCAGTCTGGTCTAAACAGTTATAAACTCTACGAGCCTTACCATATAATTTAGGAACTAACACTGACACCCACTGGTCCTTTGGCCACTCATTCTTCGCGGCTATTTTCTCAAAAGTCCTAAATGACCCGTCCATATCGGATTCATCAAACCCGGGAACAAAGGAAGAAGCAGTAGTAGGGTTAAAAGCAGCTAGTTTCTCTTTTAATGCCACTTCCTTTGATTTAAACGCCGATGTTAATGTGACTTCTGCCTCTCTCACCTGTAGTTCTTTCAGTCTAACCTCCTGCTCCAACTTGTCCTGTTCCAACTCGAGTTCTTTCATTTTGATTTGGAACTCGAACCTAGCTCGTTCTAGTTCTAAGGCGCCTATTCGTTGTGTTTCTTCTTGAGGGCTAGCCAGACCTGAGGTAACTTCTGAGTGAGGAGGGGTGGTGGATAGTGGTTGAAGTTTCTTGGACATGGGCGTTAATCTGTCAACAGCGGATTCTTTTAAAACTTCTTGTTGAACCAACACTTCAATCACATGATTTTTTAACATTTCCTTAGTCAGTTGCTGTGAAAATGGGATATTGTAATAGTTGGCTATTTCTTTCCATTCTTTCTTCAGGATATTAACACGTAATTTAGCTACGGAAGGATTCTCAATAAAATCCTGAAGATCAAAACCTGAGGTGGCCATTGTTAAGAAAAATAGGATAAATTAACTAATGGTCAAAAGATAAGATAAGTGGATAACCCTAGAAAATATCACGGCAGTGGATAACCAGAAAGTCCCGGAAACTAACCAAGTTATACCTAGGGAAATTACACTTATGATTATTGTTCTTCTGAGAAGATCCTTAGATAAGGACAAGAGACTTGAAAGAGGTAGGGCGTATTACGGCATTAATATAAAGATCCGGATTAACAACCCTGATATACTTGAAAGAGGAAGGGCGTATTACGGCATTTATATAAAGATCCGGATTAACAACCCTGAATGAGATAATGAGAAGAACAATAATGGAGGCTTTATAATTATGGGGTCCTGGTAGAGCGGGGCGTCCCAAGATATCACTTCACTCTAAACTAGAGACTATGGAACAGCCTACTCTGGAGTGAGGGTACGGCATTAAACAGATCCGGATTCTTCCCTACACTCGATAAGACTTACTACACGACTGCCACGTGTAATAACAGGTAAGCCTTTTGACACTTGGAACCTAATATCCTACGTCTGTCACTCTTACTGTACGATAATACCAATATATGCACACACATATGAAGGAAACTTTAAACCACCGTAAAGCAATTGTAAACAGAAGTGACTGGGAGGAATAATTAACAACGAGTAACAAGGGAGGAATGAATATGGTACTTAAGTTCGGGTCCTGTCACGGTCGCCATTTGTTACGAGTTGGGGATTTATAATATAGTATACGTCTACCCAGATCCCAACAGGTAGCAACAAAAAAAAAAAAACAAAGACAATCGGACATAAAAGGGTAGACAAAGGATGCGAGTTTTTGTTGTATATAATAAAATACCATAAATTCCTTAACAAAATATTCAGCTTATAAACTACCCTTAACCAAACTTAACCTAAACATGAAGAGTATATACATAGTAATAAAACAATAGTGAAGCAATGTGGAAGTGGGAGAGGCAATACAAGATTACAAATACTTCAGTGAGGAGCTGAGATGGCTGACGGGCAAGGCTGAGTATGGTAGAAGACGGTAGGTAGTCACTGTGCCGTAGGTTTCCAGGATAGGTGATCTTGTGGTCGCTTCCCAGAGTGAAGTGTCCTCTCCTCGAATTGGAGCTGACAAAGTAGACTGAGGCGGAAGTGACGCAACAACCAGGATATGGAGAAGGGAAACCCGGGAGTGGTAACTAAGACGAGCCATACTCGTGTTTCGTCCCTAGATGGCGTTGCTCGTGGTGCTGGGTAGGTAGACGAAGACAATCGGTGGAGGGGTTCGTAACAGTATATATTAAATACATCCTCCGAAAGCTTGAATTTGCTACCAGAGTTTAACAATTAATTCATGTATAATACTTCTGATAAACTTCCTACGTGCTTATGTTTGAAATAATGAATGTTTGTATCATTATATAATTTAGCTAAATATCTTTCTCGTCAGAAACGGTCACTCTCAACGATTATGAATAAACTCATTTAGAAATACTGTGGGGTTTCGAGATGTTGGTTCACACTCAGGTTGGGTTGGAAAAAGGAAACTCACAGTGCGCTCTCTAAATACATATTGTATTGGATGTTCAGTGCAGCTTGGTGCTGGGAAGTGGCAGAGTGGTTACAAGCGTGGAGTAGAGAGAGCTGGTTCGGGAGCGTGCTCAGAGGAGGTGTTGCTTGCTGCGTGGATGTAGGTAGAAGAAGAAGGGGCAGGTCACGGCGAGGTGAGGTCTTATATAGCGGAGGTAGGCGTGGCTTGATAGTTGACCTCCACCTAACTAGGCGGCGCTAGTAGCCGACCTCAGACCACGAGGCGTTGGCTGGGGAATTCGAAAAGGGGTCAGCTAGTCAGCGACAAACGGCAGTTGTAGTTTACTTCAGGACAAAATCGGACAGGTTTGCAACAGCCAATCAGCTGTAACTCTTGAGGAGGGGTCGGGTCATCTTTTCTCAGCTGATAAAAAACGCACTGTAATAGGTCCTTCAAGAAGGGCATTTAGATATCTGGATGGTCCGTCACTCGTCACGATCTTCAAGAGTGAGGTGCTTCCCTGTCTGGAGTATTGTCATCCCGCCTAGTTCCCGAGGCATGATAGAGATTGTCAATTGATTGAAAATGTCCAAAGGAGGGCCACCAGACTGGTGCCTGCAAGTACCTAGCTTATACTACAGATGGGCAAGGGGTAACCTAATCGAAGTACAGTGTCTCAAAAGTCCCCATACTCAAAGTTTGGCAATTTATAGTCGTTTAATGGCTAACGATAGCCATCCACGGTTTCACGCAGCGAATGCTGGCAACATCGCAGAAAATTGCTGAATGTACTGGTAACGTGACTTCGCGCATGAGCGGGTAGAGGGACGTAATTGCGACTCAGTTGACAATGAATCTTAAGTGGGCACAGGGGGTAGCTATGTTGGAGGCGTACTTTGAGTGTAAATCTTATCAACGGTGTGTTGAATTCTTTAGGAGATTCCCTGATAGCCTGACACAGTGTAAGGCTACTGTTTATGAACTGGTGAAACGTTTTCGTGACACAGTAAGTGTGAGACAGACCAAGAACCTGGCGGCGGTCAGTAGTGACACTAAGAGTTTGTTGCAATCTCCCCGTAAATCATTGCGTAATTTGTCACAGCAAGTGGGATCATCTCGTTCAGCCGTTCACAGGGCTGTCAAATTTTTAAAGTTACGTTCATACAGAGTCAGGGTAGTGCAAGAGCTGTGCCCGTTGGACACAGACAAGCATATTCACTACTACCATTGGGTCAACAGGTTCACACACAACAATGTCACAGTGCTGGACACGACATTTTTCACGGATGAGGCCTGGTTTCATTTAAACGTGTACGTAAATTCTCAAAATATGCTGTGACAAACGCCGCAATGACTTACGGGGAGATTGCAAAAAAACTTTGGTGTCACTACTAACCGCCGCCCGGTTCTTGACCTGTCTTTCACACATCCTGTGTCACGAAAACGTTTCACCAGTTCATAAACAGTAGCTTTACATGGTGTCGGGCTATCAGGGAATCTCCTTCTAAAAGAGTTCAACAAGTGGCGTATATATGTTCATGGAAAGGGGGGCGGGGCAGAGAGAGAGAACAGTACTGGCTTAATTGTGGAGAGAGGGAGAACATAGTATCAGCTTACTTGTGAAGTAATCTGTTCTTATGACCAAATTCATTGATGACCTCACTGCATTTGAGTTCCATGTCTTGTGGACAAACAGTAAAGCTAATCTATTCAGTCTGTTCTACTATAGTGAAACACAGGTACGACTTCAGATACTTTAGGCAGCTGAAGGAGCGTTCACTTGTAGCAGTTGTCACAGGAAATGTTGCAAGAACATGTATCAGAATTTGGATGTTCTGGTATGTGCCAAATTCTCTTTAAACCTTTAGTGAGGCAACAGCCGTTTTTGGTCTGTCTTTCCCTTCACGTCCTTCAAGTGTTTTGCCATCTTGCAAATTCTGCTTGTACCTCCTCCATACTAGTACCATCAAGGAACTTACTGTAAATCACAACAGAAAGCAGAGCTTCTGCCATGAACTTTGCTTAGAAGTAAAATGTTCTTTCAGTTACAGCATAACTGTGTCAATAAAAGGCAAAAAACAGCACGCCTGTAATAAGAGTAAGAGTCATCAGCTGGGAATTAGACCGGGTCCATTGTCGCCCTACACTTCTTGGGGGATGTAATTTCTCTCCCACAGTTTTGTTCTGCATTCTTAAATACGCTTCTGAATGTATCACCATTTCTGTACATTTGCAACACATCCATGCAGTCCTTCACACTGTCAAAAGCTTGTACCAGATCCATCTCAACACCTTGCAATTTCTGAGATAGAGGTCTCGTAACATTTAAAATAGCTGATAGAACATCCATACTTACAAGGAAAGAATCTGATGTCCTTCTCTTCAAGAAAACTTGAGATTTTCCCACCAAAGTCAAGTCCTTTGATGCAGAGAAGTATGCTAGATACAATGCTGTGAAGATTTGAATGGACTCTTGTTTGATTCCCTGAAGAATGTGATTATCTCTCTCATGACCTTTCCATTAGTTTACCTTAACTGCCCTCACACCCTAATGTAGAGGATTTCCATCGTTCAAGGAGAGAAGTTGCAAAGTAGTAGTAGTAGTGGTGAGAAAAAGGGGGGCATGGTCGTGTACCCCCCTCATATACGCCACTGATCTCTTACTTCTTCGAATAACTCGTTCATTTTAAAATAAGCATTCCCGTCATTCACCTGAGCAAACGAACTCCGACATTACTATCTGAGGATCTACCTGTACTATCATTATTATCAAATACTGTACTGCACTGTACAGTCTCAGAGCAATTGATGGAACATTCATGGCTACATTATTATCAAAATTATGAGCAGTGACATCACTATCAAATTCCTCCTCCTGTTGTGTGAGGCCTGAGTTATGGTCATTGCCATATTCTTGTTGGTATGTGTGACAGACATAGATTCATAAATTTCTTCCTTTATATCAACATAATTTAAGTAGTAAGTTTTAAATTTCTGCCTCTTATTTGGTGGTCGGTTAGCCATACTTCTAGATCAGTATAGTGTAGCATCTTCACACGACATATTATCTGTTATTATGTACCGTATATATAAAGACAGAAATGTTGCCACACACCAGGCTACACTACAGCACACTGTTTATTGTCCATGTTCAGCACAGGATGCTCTCAGATGCTACAGAGAGTGTGGATGAAGCAAGTTGCTTTGTTTAGGCAATACCTGTACAGTACAGTACTATACATCAACTGTTCAAGGGGTACCCCCTTGAAAACATAGAGCACAGAGACATAGAGCACAAAGTCTTCTTCCTCCACAGATGAAAAAATTAAGCGAACAAATTATTATTTCATAATGGAAGAATGCAGACAACAACTCCAGCAAAGTAACAGGTAGAAAAAAATGGCTAGATAATCAAAGATGGTTGGATATGCCATAAAATGGTTTGAAAGTGGTCAGATTCCAGAAGAGGTGTGTGCATCAATGTATGACATCACAATGTCAACGACAGATTCAAGCGAATAAGATATGTATGTCATCCTCTTTAACTTCATGTCTCACTACCCTACAGTTACATACAGCTCCATCAACTTCCACTCACTTCTGACATCAGTAAATAAGCTATCTTCAGCACCATCTCCATTACTAATCATGTCACCCAGGCAGCAGAACTCATCAACACAGTTCACAGATTTATACCCAATGTTGAGTTTTTCCAACCATGCTAAAGACACATGATTACCTACAAATGAAAAAAAAGTGAAAGTGGGTCCCATAGGCATGACTGCCTGTTAGTAACAGTGTGGATACAGCACACTGTGTACTAAGCCTTTGGTACACAATGAAGCAGCATGGCCGGCAGTGTACTCGACCACATTCACCTCCCCAGGTTGTAACTTACAAACCCATTTACAAGTGGGTGAACTGGGAGTGCCCGGGATCCAACCATGGACCCATGGAACAGGAGGCAAGTGCTGTATCCACTTGACCGTCACACTCCAAAACCTACACATGCAGGTACAACACAATTAAATGCCTGCAACATCCTGCAGTCTGCCATTTACAATTTTACACCACTGTACAGTATAGTAGTTCATGTGTATTCACCTTCACACTCGCTGCATATTACAGTATACTGTACTGTATTGAATTAATGTGCTGCCTATACCCCCCTGACAGCGAGCACATGCCCATTATACACTCTCCACCACAGATTCTTCACCCACACCAATAATCATCAGTTCAGTCATCAAGTTCACTCTCATACACTTTGTTTCCATTTCATCCTTCCTTTTCTTAAAATTCTACTTGTTGTACATAAATTACCTCTGGCTGAAAAGCTAATAAAAATGGAAGGTATACACATAAAACATTAGTCATCCACTGACAATTCATGATAGGTTTAAAAAAATAAAAATAGTTAAAAATTCTGGATATTTATTATAATCTCTGTATAAGAAATTTTATATAAATCATTGAAAAGATATACAGTACAGGTGGATGACCATAACAATCAGACCATAATATAACAATAATTTGCACTCTTTCCCTTGCATGTCTGTGTCCTCAGCTATAACCAAATGTCAGTAATCTTTACTACAATATGCTAATTGCAATACTCTACTGTACAAGTACTGTATAACATATTTTTTCTAGTCAAATATCTATTAAGAAGGTTAAAAATATTTGACCACTGCTCAGAAAATGGTACTGTAATGAGAATCTTTGGCTTACCTTCTATTATTACGTAACTAATTTCATACAGCTAATTTTTCTTGGCATTAAATATGATGTCATCCTATTTCATTAATTGTTTGTGATATCCTTAAATTCCTATCTAATTTTCTTAATTATATTACATACATTTAAACAACAGTAACAACTTTGTGCTTACAAATCATATGCTGTACAGTGGAATCTTGATAATTTGTAGGATACCCGGAGGGTACCAGAAAACTGTTCCCAAACTGCCTTCATAAACACTAAAAATTGTACATAATACTGTGTATAAAACATACAGTAATACATAATGTACAAAAAGTACTGTAGTTCTTTACTGTACTGTACACTATTACATACAACAGCTCCTCCCTTTCTCAAAATTCTGTGTGGATTATGCCATTACACTATCAATACACCAGGCACAGGGCTGGCTGTGACCACACTATGTCAACAAAGCACCGGGAATTTGATATCATACAATAATTTATTACTTTATGAACTTAAATAATATGGGAATTACGGTGAAATGGCCTACTACTTCTCCCTCACACAATTCACTCCCCGCTTTTAATTTTTATTAATTTATAGAAGCTTTAAAATGATGTTAACTATATTATAATTTCTTTATTTCTTAGTCAAATGAAAGCAATGAAATGATATTCCACAACTTTTATGGTTTAAGTAAATAATCACCTGCAGGAGCCGGTGCATAGTCGCAGATTATCAATGCATTACAGTAGTTCATATGCTGACAGCTGTTATATTTTAGTGTATTTTGTTCTATGTCTTTTAATGATTAAGATAATAATTGTAGCAGTGGTTATTTGAATTTATTATTAAGGGTAACAAGTAAACAGCGTTTTGTTTGTCCTATGCACCGCTACCACGTGGTCGCCCAGGAGTTCCGCCCATCATTATGTGATGTCAATGATGAACTGTGCTATAGAATGAGTTTAAAAATGTTCTTGAAACTTGGCACGGACACTGGTCCCTTAAGTTTCACAATAAGCATGATCCAATTAAAATTGGTAGGGGGCGCCGGTGGGTAGAGCGGTACCGCTCTTGCTTCGCAAGCAAGACGTCACGGGTTCGATTCCCGGGCCGGTGGTAAGTTGTTCGGACACACTTCCCAGCCCCCCTTGGTCCCTGTTCACCTAGCTGCAAAGTCAGTACCTGCTGTAAATCAAAAGTTGCGAATTCGTATTCAGGGAAAGTTGTTGGAGCTTCCAATAACTTGCTTAGACATAAACCATAGACTCTTCAGGCTTCTACGCCCTTGACTCATGAGACATAAAGGCAACCATGAACTTAGCATGCTTCTTTGTTGGGCGCAGTAAACACTTCTGCGCTTCACCTTACACAAGAATGTAGGGGGGTGCCCATTAATAAAAAAATAAATAAATTAATAAAATAAAAAATATATAAAAATGGTAAACTGGTGGCCATGTTTCACATGAAATTTCCATGAACAGCATTTATATAAAACCTTTTGGAGTGACGCAGCAGTGTATTTGAAAGTTAGACAGTTGCACAAACACTGATGCTGTACAGTAATTAACTATTAATTCCATCCACTTTTTTACATGTGCTTCTACTGCCACACACACTCTTACTATCAATAAAGCCTGAATGTTCAGGCAAAATTTCACATACCTGTACTGTAGGCCTATTTCAACAGTTTCACTATAAAATTGCATATTTTATCTTAATACTGTATACCTAAAAAAAGTATTTTTATATAATTGTTATAAGAGAAACTCTTAAGTTGTTTTTAATTACCGATACTAATTGGCTGTCTTCCGTAACCTAGACCATACTGGTAACTGTCTGAGTCAGTCAGTTCTCTTTCAAACACTGCTGGAAACATTTTACTTACAATGCTTAAAGTACAGTAGTGTCTACAGATGGAGTAACATTATTTTGCAAAATGTGTGAAAAATCAGTGAACTACTGTGCAAGAAAAGGCACTGTACAGTATACTTTGTTTTTCAAAATTTAGAGACTTCTAAACACAAAGGTGCCACTGCTCACAAAACCGGTCAACAGAGTACTGTACAGTCAGTTCTATAACACAGTAGATGTGTTTCTGAAGATCATCGTGTTATAGAAAAATCACATTGTAGTAGCCACTGATTCAATGGGAACTAGAGGGTTTGTAGGTTCAAGAACACCAACATGACTGACATGGGACCCACTTTCAGAAGATCATCTGTGAGTATCTGTGAGTGATCTTTTATAATAACTAAGTTTTAGTTTAATAATATCATTAATTACTACAATAAAAACATGACAAGGAGGAAAAATGCTTGTTACAGTGTTAGTGTAGTTGCTAGGCGATAGAAAACAGAGCCGTGAAGGAGGGTGCAGAATGAATATGATGAAATAATATGGGAGTGTGACTCTTCAACAGCTTTTATTGAAAAACCATTATAAATCAAAATATTTTAAACTAGAGTACTATACTATAAGACATGTAAATAAACTTAAAAGCATGATTTAACATTCACCACAAGAAGAGAAAATGGTTGAGACAAGTGGTGGAGGAGGAAATGGAAGAGGTGGGGTCAATCTGACGATGGAGGTGAGGGTTTATACCACTCAATCACATCTAATTTTTGTTCAAGAGTTAGAGCATTTTCTTCATTTTACTTCACTTCCACTACCAGAATGCTTCACACCCTTGCCATGCATTGTAATTAAAAGCAATAAAGTTGATACTGTAAAGGACTTGTACAAAGATAAAACACAGTCCTCGATTACAGACATTTGATATGTATGAAAAATAAACATAAACTGCAGAGGTGACGCAACACTACAGTATGTGTGATGCTATGCCGCGGCGACCACGTAACTGCTAACCGTATTCCTACTCGAGTGACATAGTTCCATTTACTCAATCATGTTACTATATCCAAAGTATATCTGCCGTATCCGTGTTACAGAAAATGTGTTCCCCAATTCATTCATCACATTACAACCAAATTGTGCTATGAAAACACACATTACAGGTATATGAGAATTTTCTGTACACCTTCTTACTTCATATAGTGTACAGTACTGTAAAACAGTTTCTGGTCGACAATTCAAATTTTCAGTGAGCCTGTGCAGGCATTTGTTGGGGGGTTGACATTCCTCTGTGGAAACTGGAATATAAATCATTCTCTAAATATTTTTTTGGAGAAATACACTAAACAGAATGTACCAGGTGAGACTATGTTGTGGAAAAAATCATGTGGACAACTGTAATTTAAACTTTTTTTTTACCCATGATTTCTCTTTGAGAAGCAGCAAAGTTTGAATTGAGAAAATTAACAAAAATTATCTATTTTTATAACAAATTGAACTGTTAACTGTATATTATTTTACTAATACAGTAATATCCTCCGATAGCGGCAACAATTGGTGCAGAACCTTTTCGTGTTTGAGAGATTTACGGGTATTGAGATGAATTCTTATTCTGTAAAAATAGCATATTTAAGGAATTTTTCTAGGAATTGGTAAATGTTTCTGAATCTAAACTACATGTCTGACATGGAGCACCATTGTTTGGATTAAGCAGCTACGCAGTTTCTACTAGCTTGAGTACTAGCCATAAGGCTTAACTGCAGTTGGACAGTCACAGAGCTGTATTCATTTATGCAAACACTACTGTACAGGTATAATGCAAATAAACAAAATATTATATGCTACTGTATACAATGTACTGTGCACTATACTGTACTCACCAACAGATGCTGTCATCTTGAGCTTGTGATGTAGGCAGGCCAAATGGTAATATGATGATCCAGGATAGACTGCCTATGTCCTGTATCATCTGTTGTAGGTGTTGCTAACTGTCACTCTCCTCTCCCTCCATGAAGGAGTGCTGTATACTGTACATACACCCTCTACACATTAGTCTACAGAAGGTATACATTGCTATGTGCAGTACTTTCATAATTAACGAATGTACTGTACAGCATTTGTAAACATACAGTAATCACTTTTACGTCTTAACACAGCTTTGACGGTATTCTTGGCTGGTTACGGTATATCTTGGTGCAGTAATGACCGCACTGCACAATGCAGATTGTTTGTGAAAACAGCAATGAACGAGCAAATGAGCTTGTACAATGGCAGCAGGCAATGAACTAAGAGCAAGTTATTATGCTAGAGTTTGAGGAGACAGACTGTGAGATACATCAGCCAATCATAGGCATCCCATACAGTAACATAACAAGAGTAGCCAATCACAACACATGAGCACTCTGAGCCTATGACTTAAGTTCTCCATGTAGCTAGCCCACCCACACGCTCAACGGATGTTGCAAACTCGGGAATTTATTGGATTGCCTGGAACGAAAAGATGTTTTTGAAATTTCATATTTTAATTTTATTTTCTGGGTACGTATTGGAAAGTTCTGGGTATCAAAGATTCCAGCTATCAGGGATGTTACTGTAGTGTTATATTATGCATAATATTTGTTAACTAATTTCTTTAAATAAAATAATGAAAGTCCCTTTTCAATTTTGCTACTATTTTTTTTTTGGGGGGCAGGGCTATTTTGGCTGTTTGTCTTGCCTATTTGCCTGCCTTTTTCAAAGATATTAAGTGCCTAAATATCTGGGATTTACTTACAAAGACTAAACTTGATGTAAAATTAATGCCACTTCCTTACTCACATGCAATAGCTAAAGACTAGAACACCATATCATAACACCTGTAAAAATTCTTAATATTTGTCAATTTTCTCTGTGAGATTTGACTTTTATCACGGCTTCACAATTTCCGTGTGTAAGTGTACAGTTGTACGTATGTACAAAGTTGGAGAACCTGGATGGGCTAGAATAAGATGAAGCTCAAACCTGTGGATCTGACTACTTATAATGTGTCTGTAGTGATTTAAAGAAATCCTTTACAAGTGATTTAAACAGGAATAATGAAGACATGAGAACATTTATTCTAAGTTTATTCTTCTATTAGCGTTCTTAGTTTGAATCGAAGAATTTTCTTATAAAATTATAAAACATTATAATAGTTTATTGAAACATTATACACACAAAATTATGATGAACATGGTCAGCAGGCAATACAGTATTGCACTAACTCGGTTTTGTATATTCGTATGGTTGAGCAGAATGATTAAAATAGAAATCAAGACGCATAAGATGTAACATTTCTTATGTACCAGCAAGTTGTGGGGTGTTTCATGACTAGATAATATTTCCTTGCCATTCCATCCATCATTCCTGGGCTTGTTTTTGTTTTCACTTATTAACAAAAAGCCTTTATCAAAATCTACACATTTTGTAGTAATGTAACTTGACCCCAAATGCTATACCCCTTGCTTAAACAAGTTACATTATGCTCAAACTGAATTGACTCTCAAACTTACTCTACCATTCATCAATGCCATGCCATCAAATATTTATGCTGATCCTATAATGCATTCAACAGTGGTTGAAAATGTGGTTTTGAGCATATGACACACAGTGGATTGAAAAGGCAATTCTGGATATTTCCCAAGGTTACTCAATGGGCTTTTAGATCAGCTAGATAGATACACCTCCTAGTCTGTCTTTGTCAGTCAAGCACCTGCAGTATTTTCATTTTTAAAGATAAAACTAAGTGAAGCATCACATGTGGACTGAAACTCATTAGAATGAACAATGAATAAAAGTGCAACTGAATGAGAATTAGAGACTGCTAATTAATCAATTGAGTATATCAGTAAATTCTTTGGGTGGTGTTTCCTAAGTGATTCAGAATTCAACTCAATTATGGAAGAAACCTTTTGAGTTATAGTCAAGAGGATGACGACTTGGGTGACAAACACTACCGCAGAACACTTTTCTGATGTAAAATCTGACAGTCAGCAACACAGTTGCTAATTAATAGATGAACTGTTGGTCATTAACTGGATTTATAGGTATTCTCAAGTTAAGTACAGTATATCACAAATCATATTATAAATAAACACAAAATAAAATTTATGAAATACTTGTACTGTAGATAAAATTTATAATTCTTTTGTTTTGTGATGGAATCATGGTGGAAAAAATGTTTCTCTTAAAACCATGTACAGTAATCTTACCATTTCAAATAACAATCAAATTTGATAAAAGTGGGAAAAGAACTCCTAGTAATAACAAAGGTAAATTTTACCTTGGTAGGCAGTCCATGGGGAGGTGGGGTGAGTTGGGTGGTGTGGCAAAATGGTTGAACAACTTGCATAAGTTTGGTGATATAGTATTGAAGGGCTTAACAAGTATTGTGCAAGTACCTTGTACCACTCAAACAACTATTGTACATATTCATCATTTTAAATATACAGGTAGTCCTCGACTTACAACCTACTCGACATACGACCGCCTCAGTCGTACCAAAAAATTTTCAAACTCCGTACGTATTTTCTAGGACCAAAACATTTCCGTACGAGAGCGTCGCGTGGGCTGGGTTGCCGCGTGGTGTACAGCGTCCACGCCGTAGTGCGCTCAGTTGGTGTTTGGCTGTTGTTGTCAGGAGTGATCGCGCTGTGTACCGACAATATTTTCGTTTCAAATTCCCTTTAGAATGACTGGAAAGCATAAAAGTGAGGGTTCTGGTGGTGCTCAGAAGAAAATGAGACAGTCAACTACTTTTGAGATGAAAATGAATATAATAATGCAATATGAAAATGGAAAAATGGTAGCAACCATTTCACGCAACCTAGGCTTCTCTCACTTGACAATATTGACAATATTGAAGGACAAGGAACGAATTCGTGAGGTAGTGAAAGGATCAGCACCTATAAAGGGAACATAATAGCGAAAAAAAGACAAAGTCCTATTCATGAGATGGAAAACATTACTTGTGGTGTGGATGGAAGATCAGATACAAAAGCATGTACCCTTAAGCCTTCTAACAATATAGACTAAGGCAAGAAGCCTTTTCGAAAGCCTGAAAGAGTAGGCAGGTGATGAGTGTGACCAAAACTTCACAGCAAGTCATGGGTGGTTCCAAAGGTTTAAGAAACATTACAGTTTGCACAGTGTAAAGGTGAGTGGAGAGGTAGCAAGTGCTAATGTGGGTGCTGCCGAAGCTTTTAAGGAGGAGCTAGATCGTGTCATTGTGGAGGGAAATTATTTGCCTGAGCAAATATCTAATGTAGATGAAACTGGATTATTCTGGAAGCGCATGCCAGAACAGACATACATCCACAAAGAGGAGAAAAGCATGCCGGGATTCAAGGACTGAATCACACTTCTGTTGGGGGAGAATGTAGCTGGTTTCAAGATAAGGCCCTTCATGATATATCATTCAGAGAACCCAAGGGCTTTTAAACATGTCAACAGGCACACACTGCCAGTGTTTTATTGCAGTAATAAGAAAGCATGGATGACCCCCAGTACTGTTTGAGCATTGGTTCCCAAGGTGTTTCATTCCATGAGCCAAGGAGTATTGTCTGCAACAAGGGGTTGCATTCAAGATTTTACTAATTTTAGATAATGCTCCAGGACACCCACCACACCTGGACGACCTGCACCCTTATGTTAAGGTAGACTACATTCCACCTAACACTACCTCTATCATCCAACCCATGGATCAAGGTGCTATTGCTGCTTTTAAAGCGTATTATTTACGTACGACCTTCGCTCAGGCTGTTGCTGCTACTGAAGATGATAAAACACTCAAGAGAGTTTTGGAAGGACTACAACATTTTGAAATGTATAAAGAACATAGCCGCAGCATGGGATGAGGTTACAGGTCAGTGCATGACTGGAATATGGAAGAAAGTCCTGAAAAGATATGTGAATAGTTTCAAAGGATTTAATGAAGGTGAAGTAATTTCTGAGATTAGTAACAAGATAGTGGTGTTGGGTAAACAGCTGGAGTTAAAAATTGATAATGAAGATGTTGAGCAGTTGGTTGAAAGTTTAGCAGAAGAGCAAAGTAACGAGGATCTTATTGAACTGGATGCACAGAAAATTGCAGAGAAAGAAGAGTCAAAATGTAGAAGAACCTGCACCCACCTAAAAATTTTCAGTGAAACAAATGGCAGAGGCATTTGCTACTATTAATAAGGGGATGCAAATGTTTGACGAAATGGATCAAAATGATGAGTGTTTTACAAAAGTTGACAGAATGATCCAAGATGCACTTGCTTTCTACAGGAATATTTACAATGAAAAGAAAAAGGCAAACTGTGCAGTCTAAATTGGACATATATTTTAAGAAGTCCCCCATTGCTATCTCCTCACGCCCCACCAGTGCTGCCTCTTCACTCCCTAAAGATGATCCAATATCTTCAAAAAGCAAGCATCCCCCGTATGTTAACCTGTCTGAAGAAATCGACATTGATGACCCACCCAGCCCTGTCTCCTCCTCTGCTTCATCCAATTAATGTAGTCTCCATGTTTAATTCAAAAATTATTGAGGCCCTGTGTGTATTCAGCTGACTACATTAAAGGTAAGTGCACAGTAACACTGTATTCATTCTTCATTATTGATTACTTTTAATGAACAGTATTTCATTTTAGATTTTCTATGTATTATTTTTTGCATTTTCGACTTATGACCTGGATTTGGGTCCCTAACCCCGTCGTAAGTCGGGGACTGCCTGTATATACTATACAGTACAGTATAGATTTTTTTTTTAAATGGTATACAGTACCTAACTAAATTACAGTATATTTGTTTCCTTTGTATTTGACAATGGTCCATAACTTTGTACTTAAATATTATTAATATAATTTACATTTATGTATACCATATCTATCTAATCTATGTAAACTACATTCTGTATGTGTGTGTGTTCCTTATGCATTTCCATAGTTCTGTAATTTGGTAGGGAGGTGAAAGTAGCCTAGTAGGTGGCCATGTACTATATATCTCCTGTCCCTTCATGAGGGGCAGGTGGAGGCCAATCAGGTGGATTAAGAGATGGTCATACTCTATCTCCTATCCTTCCAAACAGGAGGGCGAGGCCAACCACTACCCTCCCCTTCCCCCACAGGTCCGTCCACAGTTTAAAAAATTGAGGACTGGAATACAGTAGGAAGGTATGGGTGGCCTAAAGGATGATCATGCAATGCTTCCTGTCCCTCCGTCCAGGTAACTCAACTAGTTAATAATGATAAAACAAAGCACTGGTGCATTACGGTACATTCCCCTTTCCATATATGTAAATACATTTCTATTAATTATATTAGCTCTAGCCACCTACATTTCCTCCCCTTAAAGTACAAGCTAAATAAAAATGAAAAAGCTAGCACAAGAACTGCTGCAAGAAGAATAAAAAAAAATCATAATGAGTGTGCAAAACCCTTCATATCATCTTACTTCTATTACTTACATCACCTTCGAATAAGCTACTACAGTATATATATTTACAATATACAATACACTAAAATAAAGCAAATCTACTTAATTAACACAGCCAAACCCCAATTTAAATGGACTGGTTTACAAAAATTTTCAGTTAAAATTTTTCTTGAGTCATAATTTTATTTACAAGCAAAAACCCAGAGGACATGAAAAAATCACTTATTAGTTAATAATGCAAAAATGCTATAAGTTTGCATTTTTGTTACTACCAGTATGCTTACTTATTTCATTATTGTGTAACACTTGCAATATTAAGTCTATAAAAAGCTTTCAATGTGTCATCATTCTCCTATATCCACCTCAAATTCATATGAAGACAAGTTGACTTGGCACTCACATCCAGGGCCGGTGCAAGATGATTTGGCGCCCTAGGCAAGCCTTTAGATGTACGCCCCCTTGAAAGTTTTGATAAGCTAATGTAGGTACAGTAACCCATTACTACATTGTGAAACTGGAGATTAGCTTTTACTGTAATGGATACATAACCAAATATATTCTACAAAACATATATCAAATTATTGTTGAAAATAATACAATCACTAGTACACACTCACGCAGTACATACGTCCACTAGTACACACTCACGCAGTACATACGTCCACTAGTACACACTCACGCAGTACATACGTCCACTAGTACACATCGTAACACACGTATGATAAAACTTGACGAAATGACGAGAAGCACTAAGATTGAAACAAAGACTCGCTAAGGTATATCCCTGTGTACAGCATTATAGACAGAGTACAAGAGAAATCAAATAACTACATACATTATAAAAATAATAAGACAGTTTCAACTTACTGTTTAGCAGGTTAGCCAGCTGTTGAAGTTGTTGCCACTGCACCGCACTTTTGGAGATGACTGACTCGGACTGAAGTGGCCTGGTAACTGGTGTCTGTGAGTAGTCTGGACAGCTTGAATCTTGATCTCCAACTAATCAAGTTGTTCCAGGTTACTATTTGCCTGGCGGTTCTGGCCGCTGGCCAGTCTCAGTGGGATTATGTTATGCGAGGTCAAACTTCAGAGGTCAGTTAACCTTGCCTCATCCCGACAAAGGCAGGGAAGGGGCGGCTCAGCCGCCCTGGCAGTAAGAGAGGGGAGGGGATGGTGGGGTTGGGAGAAGGGTTCCTCAGATGTCAGCCTTCAGGTCACTGCTCGACAGTTCTCCAGGCCGCCAAGGATAAGGACCCGGATTAGTCCCTCCGGGGGGTTAACGAATAATATTAAAAAAGAAAACACAGTCGGCTACCGTCTACCTACCCACGCCTCCCTCCGACCCCCCACCCTTCTAACATCCTGCTCCGACCCTCCACGGCTCCACCACAGTTTTCCGTTCATTTTTAATTTTATCCAAGTTTGTACTGAATTTGTGGCGCCCCCAGATGTTGGCGCCCTAGGCTATTGCCTAGTTCGCCTAGTGGGTAGCGCCGGCCCTGCTCACATCACCATGCACACAGTCTCTGAACCAGTTGCCTGATAGTCCAATATGTGAAATATTAAATAAAATAAAATTACGTACAATATTCTGTATTACTATATTGCATATGCCAATTACAGTATCTACAGTATACAGGTATTTACAAAACCACAGTATCTACGGTAGTGTACAATCTGTCTATCTGCCTGTGAGAATGCTCCTTATGCATTTCCACAGTTTTGTAGATAGAGGTGAAATTTGATCAGGTGTGGGTGATCTAGGTCGCAGTGGTTCCCAAATTTTTCAACTTTACGCACCTGGGAAGAGTTTGAAGTAAATTTTGAGGACCGATTATTTTGTGTGTGTGTGTATAAGCAATATTCGTTAATCCAGAAAATGCGAATATGGAGGGTTTACTGTACTCCACTAAATAAACAAAACCCCATACCAAAATATTCCAAACTGACTCACGTTAATAACTGTAAGCATAAATAATACAACTGTGAATTTTATGGTCTGTTAATGTGGGTATTAAACTTTTTATGCCTCCGTGATACTATACTAAAAATAGAAAGTAAGAAGGGATAAATAATGCTCTTTTTATTAATGGATTTCATTTGATCCATTTATTGTAGTTGGTCTGAATTTCTAAGGTACCATTAGTGTGGATGCTTTCCTCTCATCTAGTTTCCTTAATATCTACCTGTTCTATATAAGGCATATCTGAAGTCAACTATTTGAGGCAGACTGTACCATATACAGTACAGTAAACCCTCAGGATAACAGACTAATTAAAGGAAGACCATTGTCATTAAAGCTGGAAAGCCATTAAAACCGATTCATATAACAGTAAAAAAAGAAAGAAAGAAAATTACATATAACTCCCCAAAATTATGTTGTAATAATGTCATGATTTTTTAGAATAAAACTGTATGAAAATTCAGTTTAGAGACAACAGTTCCCACCATGCTCAGTGTAGGCTGTGAGATTCCCGCCATATGTAGGCCTATACTGTAGCCAATCACAGTGATTGGCGACTGTGACATCATAGGCACAACTGAGCTGATTAGTTGAGCCTGGGGTATTACTAACACACATTAAGATGGGCGCCCTTTTTCAAACTACAGTCGTCTGTTTTGGAAAGTTGAACAGGAAAGATATACGCATTTGTGGTTGGCACCAAGGCAGGTATTGTCTGTATACTCGTTTGGTAAAGTCCTCTATATGATGTATACAGCGAGATGCTTGGTCTCTATTTAAATTTAGAGTGTAGGGATTGAAATGATTGTCATTCTTATATAAGAGTACTGTACAGTACAGTGGTCCCTCGGTTAACAAACACAATTCGTTCCACAGAGTAGTTCGTTAACCGAATCCATTGTTTCAATCGGATATTGGGTAATTGGTTCCAGCTCACAGAAAAGTACATACAAAGTAAAAAAAAAAATGCAGTAAAGTACACTTACTTTGAGGTGTGTATGTAGAAGGTTCCTGGTTGATGATGGGGATTAGAAGTGGGGGTGGAGGAGAAGGGAGAAGAGAAGGAAGTGGGGATGGAGGAGAAATTGCCTTTCAGGGGACCCATGCTTGAAGCAGTCATTTCACCAATAAAATTTTAAGTTCACTAGGTGTAATTCAAGATTATTTTAATTTAAATCAACACTGCACTGCGCTATATATTATCAATATGTTAATTAAATTTCCGAATGACCAATAATTTCAATGTAAAAATGTAAAAAAATATTCAAGACACCAACAAAATAGATGTTCACTCCACTGTCAACAAAGCCAAACTGACGCCTGGTTGGCTGAGTCAAGCGCCTGATGGGCACACAAAAAACTAGTTCCCTGTACTGCATATACTTATCAATATGTTAACAATTTTAAAATTACTAATAATTTTAATATTAAAATTGCAAAAATATTAAAGAGCACAACTTTCTTGATATTTACTCCACTGGAAACGAATGTAAACACAGAAGAGATTACTGAATTGGCAGACAAGCCCATCAGCTGATGCTCACAACAAAACGTGTTGTTCATAAGGATTTCGTTAATCAAAGTTTTGTTCATTAACCGAATTGAAGATCCTTATGAGAGGTAATTCGTTAACCAAAATTTCGTTAATTGAACCGTTCGTTAACAGAGGGACCACTGTATTTGGGTGGTACAAAAGATTTCCTTCCAGTCACAAAGACCATGAACATGAGTCAGTCAAGAGAAGGGTGACTGTTCACCTCAAAAAATGCCACAATGAGATGTAAAAGTAAATAAATAGGTCCTTATTCCTGTACTGAAATACAAACTGCAGGAAATAACAAAAAAAAAAAAAAAAAAAGCAGCCCAAGTTCACTGACAATGTCAAGATTCTGGTGTCCATATCAACAATGTCTGCCAAGAAATTATTGATGGCATTGACTTCAAAGTGATTATCAACCTCTAATGTATAAGACTTGTCTTCTCAAGACTTTTTATTTCTTGGAACTAAACAATTATTTCAACGCTGCAGTTTTGAGTACAACTAAGAACTTAGTAAAACTCTGACGGTTATGCTCAACACACTAGCAATGGATGGTTTATCCAAAGTTTTTTGTTCACACTTTATCATTACTTATTGAAAAGCTCATGTATGTATGTATGTATGACACAGTACCTGTCCAAGCATAAAATGTAACATGACAATCATGTTTCTACAGCCTCCCAATATATGGTAAATGGCACTTCAAATAATATGCAAACCAGTTTTCCCATTCATGATCTTGCTATTTGACTAGTTTTTTTTTATAAAGATGAAGTTTATAACTTCAAATTTATATTACTGTAATGAATTTTAATAACTTTCACTTAAATTAGAATTTTCTAATTAAGGTTAAAACAAGTATCAATACCCTGTACTGTATAAACATAATTAACCACTATGCATTCATACTGTATTAATTGCAGTTGATTAATAAAATATATAATTTGAAGGTTTAATATATGATACCATAATCTTTTTAATCATAACAACTAGTACTGCACTAAATTTGTTCCATGAACTTTTTTATATGACTTGGTTCATAAAGCAAGATACTAAAGCTCAGCTAAACTATACAAGACTACACAATTTGCTCTCATAAAGTCTGCCTTTTCACTCTATCCTTTAAAAAAATATAAACAGGATGTACTGTATATGAACATACCCAATACTAAATACATACAAGTAAAACCTGTAAAGTCACATAAAACACAAAATACTTATCCAGTGGATGCACTTCACAGAATATCATCCATGTTGCTGCACAAAGAGATGGCTCACATCTTTCAAGTGTAACTTGCCAGATCAATTCTTTATTATCAATTATCCTGTAGATGTAAACGTAAGACAATTGGTTAGCCCAATAGGACTCGCTTCATCCTAGCAGCTGGTTCGTCATCTTCACTCTCTGACTCAGAAGATGCTGCCCGATAATAGTCAGGAGTTTTTGAGGAGCATCGGGATGAACACAGGTAGTGCATGAGAGGAACTCTATACATTCCACAGAAGTCAACAAACTTGATGTGCTCAACACATGATGTGAAGTACATACCTATTCAAGAAATAAACAACAGTAACATTAGTAATTTTTTGCCATTATTGAAGTAAATGTCATGTTTTGATAAGATTACTTATTCATACAAGTGGCTCATTATATCTTAATCTTTCCATGTGAAAGTAGGTAGGCATACATATAATAAGCCTGCAAACTAGAAACATGGCTGAGATGCACTGGAGACGTTTCAAGAGAGAAAAAAGTAGACAATAAAGAACTTAATAAATGCTAAGTCAGAAAGAATATATGGTATGTACAGTAAATAAAATGATTAAAGGAGAGAAAGAATTCAAATTTCAATGAATATGAAAATGTTTACAGTTAACTGGAAAAGGGGGCAAATAAAGACATGAGAAGTAAGATTAGGTGCAAAATCTTGAAAGGAATTACTCTGTAGTCTTCTGAGCTTGGTAACTGAAGGATTGATAGGATACACATTTATCTTATAAGATACATAATTAACTAGTCATAGGTGAAGAATAGGAAAGGTTTAAGAAAGATATAATGTATATAAATCAAATACTGTATATACATGGAGACAAATGTTTTTTGTTTTTTTTAATGGAGATTAGCCCACCCGGGCACAGGTCACTGACCCACCCACATCGGGGCCTGGGGAGCGAAAATGTAATAGTAGTAGTAGTAGTAATAATAATAATAATAATAATAATAATAATAATAATAATAATAATAATAATAAAAATAAAGAACCATAAAGAAATGCAAAAATGAAAAATAAAATCAAAAGTGAGAAACAATATATGTATGTTGTGTTGTCAATAGTAAGAGAAACAATTGAGACCCTGCAATTGTGTATAAATGAGGCAGATGTAAGATAAGCAACCTGGGACTTGGTCACAATTTTCGTGATGCCATATGGCAGCAGGGTCGACATTAGACAACGCATTATGCTTCCAATATCTTCCCAGGTGGTAGTACCTCCCTGTTTGGTAGCTGCTAAATTTACAGTTGGAGAAAGCATATTATACAGTAAATTGCTGACCATGTAGGAAGTTCTGACATCAATGAAGGGACACAAAAGTGTACAGAAGGCTGTCAAAGAGTTTTTAGTGGGAGAAAAGTGTGTGAATAATAAAAAATGGTGTAAGGAAGGAATCTGAAATAAGTGAAGTCGTGTATCAAGGTTAAGATATCTCCTTAGTTATCTAACATCTTTAAGGATGGATCAGTAAAGAAAATGAGCGAGAATGGCTGAGTGCAGAATGAAATTGATAAATGATATTGTATAGGAGAGTGTAAGGGAGCACTGGAGAGATTGGATGTACAGTACAGGGGAGGCCTCATTATACATTGGGATGTGTTCCAGAAAAAGGCAACTTATAAAAAAACATTTTATAATGAGAAATTTTTCCCCATAAGAATTAATATAATTAAGGGTACAGTATATGCATTCCCAAATGTACAGTAATACCCCTTGAAATCTCAGCAAATCAGCCGACATTCTTAACATTATTTTTTACCTTTGAGTGATATATATGATGGCTCAATATGGCTACTCGTTACACTTACACAACTGATTAATGTATAAATATATTATAATATTTATTAAGTGTTGAGGCAAGCAACCAACCATTTGAGCACTGACTGCAAAGATGTATGAGCATTGGCAACACTGCTCAGAGGGAGGCACCAATGATGGTCAGCTGGTCGGGAATTTAATACAATGCAATACCTCATCTTGGGTTGGGTATGGGATTTTTTTTCAGGAAAATTTATTATTTTACAAAAATATTTTATTGACCCGGCACCAAATGAACATAAATTATACCTGTATGAGAATTATGGTACAATTGCATACTGTACTGTACTGTCATGTTAACAGAGTCAGCAGTGGAGTTCTCCAGCCACCCACCCTCCCTACCTCCTACACAATTGACTTCCCACCTAATTTGAACAGCTAGGAACCAAAACCCCCTTATTACATTGATTTATATATGGAAAACATAACCTCGTTATTCATATAATCGTTATACATTTGGACTTTTAAGAACACAACCAATACAAATAATGAGGACCCACTGTATATTCTACTAATTACTGCTTTAAATTTCAGGAGATTGAATTAAGTCATGGACATGATTACACTCGGTAATATGGTTACATAATAGCTAACAGTGACTCTTACCTTTACATTTTGGATTTACACATCTCTGACCATTACCTAAATAGGTTACAAGAGTGTGAGGAAGATCATGGATTGTATACTCGACCTTCTTTAACTTAATGACACGGGCAGCCAGTTCCAGCAAGGATGGAGGGTTATACATAAGTTCCCGGGCACATGAATTCACAAATCGTGTCACAAGTGGATTGTCACGAAGGCTGACCTGTAAAGGAGATAAAATTTCAGCAATCTGAGAGAGAAAAATATTAATAATAATACGTAAAAGATTGTAGTATCTTGTGAGACCTCCCATACATAAAATGATAAAAGGTATGATAATCAAGTGTCCTTCAAAGTCCTAACGGCCAAATCTCTGGACATTGTGGACATTAATGACAAACTATACCTATTGCTGAATGCATCTGAGATCTTACTGTGATATGTCTATACTGTATATAGTATTACAGTACCTGTACAATACACCATACTGTACTGTACACTAATACCCTGTTTCAAGCGGCCCCATTATGTGGTGCTTCTTTATAGTGCTCTTGATATTTATATATACTGTACAGTCAAACCCTGCTATTCAGAAGAGGTAGGTTTCATAAAATATTGCTGTACCGTATATCAAAATTCTGTATTCAGTAAACCCTTGTTATTCGCAGGGGTAAAGTCCCACGGAATGGCGCAAATAGGCAAACTGCGAATAGCAACTTATACTACTTTAGTGCACTACTGTATACCTATACCAAACAACTGATCAGCCATGGCAACACTCATCCCTTCATTTAACTTATTGAATAATTCAACTTTCTTTGTCAGGGTCATCACTGACTTCTACCTTTTACATTTCACTCCACTAGCATCACTAGCACTGACACAAGGCAGTCTTTTATGGGCCATTTCACACGAGATACTGCGTCACAGGCATCGATTGAGTGTTAACAGAGGGATAGGAGAGTGGGGTGACTCGTTGCGCTGCGGGAAAAGGTTCAAAGCTAGCCACCTTAGCTACCATCTGCTTACCAAGAATCATCGAAATTACGAATCACAAACTTGAGAATGGCAAGGGTCTACTGAACAGTATATTGAACCCAATTATCCCATATACTCCCATTATATAAATGAAGAAAGGTTCCTACACAATAAAATGACTACCTGTACAGTGTAACAAATACACAAACCTTACAAGTAATAACAAACAACAAGCTTTATTAATACAGTATCATCATGAATAGACATAATGGCTAATAATGCAGCAATTAAACCAATGGAAAAGAGAGGTGTGTGAATGCATGAGCAATAATACTGTAGATATGAAGTGTCACGAGAAGGAAGGGAAAAATGCCAAAATTGCGTTTTGAGTAAAATGCCTTTGTTAAGAAATTCGTAATTACCTCAAACATCACTAAATTTTCATAATTTTGGTGCTATTATTTATGGTCTGAAAGAAACTTTTGTTGTCTGTAGAATTATTACACAATACGCTAATTGTTATTTTTTTTACAATAATTACATTATAATTACCCACACTAATTACCATTAATTTATACATGAAATAACCTAATAAAAATGATGGCATGGGTAATTCACATAAAAATATACAAAAAGGTATTGCTGCCATTGACTGTGAAAAGTTTGTTTACCTGTACTATTGTATATACAGTAAGTCCTCGCTTAATGTTGTTTCGGTATTACGTCGCTAAACTTTAGAGACCAAAAATTCATTTAACGTTCCGGTGACTCGGTACAACGTCGTTTTGCGTCGTCATGGACTACTTTTTACGGCGCATCACCCTCTCTCGTCTGCTCGCGGAACGTCACAGCATCCCCCAAGCAACACCAGTCTTTGTTAGGCTTCCACAGTGTTCTTGAGTGTTTAAAGTGTTTTTGCTCTTAATACTGTACTGTAACCATTCAAAATAGGTTCCAAGCGCCCATCAAGTGCTACTGATGCTAGTGTTGTGAAGAAGCAACGTATGATCATTAGTCTTGCTACGAAAATAGAGGTTTTAAACCATTTCGAGAGGGAGGAGTAGCCACCCATCGGGTCTCAGTGACTCGCCAGGCTCTTCCCCTCCCGCCTCCACCGCTTCAGTACCCACCACACACTCGCTCTACCACCTCTGCCCACTGGTGAGTACCAATACCAACTTAGTAGTTGTATATGCATGCACTGTTTTCTATAGAAATGGCAATGATTTTCTGTATATGTAATGTGTTTCATGGGGCAAAGGGAGGCTCAGGAACTTAACTCCTGTATTTTATCTATTTCTTTTGTGGAAAATTGATCCGCTTAACGTTGTTTCGTATAACGTCGCATTTTCAGGAACGTAACCCCAACGTTAAGCGAGGACTTACTGTCACTAACACTGGAGCTCATGTCATGGGCAAAAACCTAAGAAAATTATAGAAATAATGGAGTGGAAATCGGTGTGTCACCAACACATGGGTTAAAATACAGATGCTAAGTTTCAATGTTCAAATTTATGTGCTCACTAGATTAGACAATTGACCACATATCACAATCAAAGCAGCGATAACAATGATTTACGGCACTGTTCTGAAACATTGTCTTGTTATATCAACATACAAAGTTTCATTGATATCTGAGTTAATACATTCACTGTCTCAGAACTGCTTCCATAAAGTGAAACAAAAGTATGGAGATGAATAGCATGGACTGTTCCAATGGTTTGAATTTTTTGGTTATATCCAAATACTGAAGTAAGATCTTGCAATTTTGAGTTAGCACTTTCACAAATTTAAACATGCACTAGCACAGAATAAAAAAGTAACTTTGACATGAGTACAGTGCTTACAGAATATAAACCTTTTCCCCCCACTAAATATTAGGCCTCAAAGTTGAAGGTTAAGCTAGCTATGCGTTATATTATTAGATACAGAAAATGTGGAATTATAAAAGCAAAATAAGGATAATGACTAAGTTACTTATACTGTACTGTAACAAATTATAAAATATGATTATGTAGTTCTACCTCCATAAGACCCCTCAGTTTGACTGCTCCTACAGGAAGACAACAGAGGTTGTTCTTATGCAGCAGGAGTGAGCGTAGCCGGGTGAGGTTTGAAATAGTTCTCGGTAGACGGCATAGCTGGTTATCACATAGAACCAGAGATCCAAGCTGCTGCAGCTCACCAAGCTCTTCGGGCACAGTTTCTAGCAGGTTCCCACCAAGGTTAAGTACTTGTAAACTGAAATTAATTGTCATTACATATTAATCTTAAAACTACAAAAGTTTTAGTCTTCTACTGTATATACAGTAGTACAGTACTGTAATTGAAAACTGAAAAGCAAATGATCAATCAATCAATTTTACCATTCCTCCAAGAGTTTGTATCTATCTGGGGGAATCAGTTTTTAATTTAATACATCCACCCTTATAAATTATAAAATACAAATTGCTCATAAATTTTCAGAATTGCAATGTCAGAAAACTTTTTCTTTTATAACATAAGTACAGTACGTGACCATTTAGTTTAACAAACTTTTTTATGTTGTGAATGACAAGAGAGAAACTTTGTGTTCATATAAGTAAACTTCACCTAAAGCAGCTCCCACATCATCTGCAGGGTTAGGTTCTGACACACACACACACAATCATAGATGATCCTGCCTTGCTAACTAAGTAGGCACTTGGAAGTTCTACATATACTGTACTGTACTGTAATGCCCATTTCCCACTCTGTAAAAGTGGTTTGGTAATAGGAAGGTCATCCAGCTGCAAAACTAGCTTAAAATTTACCTTATGGCAACTGGAATATCATGCTATAAGATAATCATGGCTAACCCATGCAAGCATGAAAATGGCTGTAAAATGACAATGGTGATGAAATGGAATTCCACTGTACTGTACTATTTTAGCAATGAATGGAAGTGATTTGGCAAAAAAATTACTCTTTGCATAGAAGAATATTCTAGAAAGAGCTCAAATGGGAGACAAAGCCAATGAAGGGGACCTCAATTGGCTCAGCCATGCCAATACGTACTTTACTGTTATTATTGTCTACTCTCATCTGTACCTATCTAGCTAAATAAACTTTTTTTTTATTTCAATAGAACTGTACTGTACTAATTTGTCTCTAACATACCAGCACACACCCTGAGGTTACCCTAAAAATCTCAAGACATCCAGCTGATTAACACAAGCACCTGCTGCTGTACTGTACTTAAAACAAATCACTCATCCCTAACTGCTTCTCTTATGGTACATGCCTTAGACAAAATGAAGTCCCCAATTTAAAAAGTCATGCTTTTATTTACAAATGAGAACCCCAAAGCTATGAAATAAAATTTCATTGTTTTTGTAATTTTTTCCAAAGTAATATTAAAAATATACTAAATAAATGCATTTTGGGTTATTTATCGTAAATACTCCTCCGAAAAAGCTGCCTAATCACCGTGTGTCGTGTTTGTTTACAGCAGACTGTCTTGATCCGAGCGTACTCTCACCTTCACAAAAACTGCAAAATTACACCATGCCACTTCAACAGAGTTGCTTTCATTGATACCAAATAACAAAATAAGTACACGTACTTTGTTTAATATGGTGGGGAATGCGCCAGCTAGGAAGTTACGTAAGTTACCTAGGTTTCTTTGGTTGGATTGGTCAGGTTCTATTAGGTTCATTATTATTCATTTGCAACACAAGTGTAGAAAATGAAAGTTACTCAGAATGATGAGATATATCTATTGCATATGTTAAAAAGCTTAAAATCACTGAGTGTACGTGTAAATATTTACCATATTTTTGCGCATGCATAGATTTCCCAAGAAATTTGAATTTTGAACTATCCTCTGAATGGTCAAAACAGATCATGTGAAGTTTGTGTGAATGATATTTGAATACAATTTTCCACAAAATTCTATTTAGCAAACTTAAAATCCGTCAATATTCTTGTTACAAGGAATTCTTCCAAATTTATCAAGACTTTTCTTCTATGACGTTTCCCTTGCAAATTACCTAAAAATACCTATCCTAATTTCCTAACTGGGGGGGGGGGGGGGGGCTCCACCCTCCTGGATCCCCTAGTATATTTAAGTCATTTGTGAGGGAAGAAAAGTGTCATAAAACTGTCTAAAACATCAGAAAAACACATTGCTCAACAAAAAATCCACGGTTGTCTAATGGTAAAAATTTACCCTTTGTATGAAAACAGGTTCACAGAATCACTTTGTGTGTCCACCAAATAAATAAGGTAAGGTTTTGGGTAAAATAGGTTATGAAAGTTTAGATCGGGTTCCCAAAGGTTCCACTTTTTTTAATTCCACATTTTACCTCATCTTCAAAGCCCTGCCCACTTTGAAAGAAATCACTGCTGTTGCTAGTGTTAAAGAGGTCAGATCTTCATTAATAAGTATGAGTACCAAAATATGTCAAATTCTTTTAAATCACAATGAAAAACATAAGAAAAACTATTTAGTTATGCAGTGAATAATTTGCCATGTCAGGCTAAGTTCCTACTCCTGCTATTTTAGGTTAATATTGGTCCATTGGCTGTCCGCAGGTTTGCACCATGTTTACTTGAGGTTATACTCCTCACTTAGAGTCAGTTGTCTCCTCCTTGATGGTTAGGTTAGGTTAGGTAGGTTGGTTGGTTGGCTGGTTCCTTTGGTATGAGAATAGGTTTTTTGTGTATTTTTTTGTGCTCTCAAATTTAACCTCCATTTTTGTGCAAATTAGCAGTTTCTGTTAAAAATTTAAATGTTAATTTTTTGCAAAAATCGCTAATTTCCAAAGAAATGAATGTCAGGTTTGAGTAAAACACACTGAAAAACGCAAACAAAATTAGTCTCATACCAAAGCCTGAGGACAGCCAATGGTACAATATTTACCCTATTTTACTGTGAGTGCCAATGGTACAATATTTACCCTATTTTACTGTGAGTGAGTGGTTGCCATACCTGTATCTTGTGCCTATAACTTACCTTTGCATAGACTTAATTTCTGGAAGAACTTCTGTGATTCGGTTGTTTCCAAGATATAAGTAACGGAGACCATTCATTTCATACAATTGATTGGGTACTCTTGTTAGCTGATTTCCACTCAGATTTAATTCCCTAAGCTTAGACAGTAGTGACAGGTCTTTTGGAAGTCCATCATCTGGTAAATTATTATTGTGCAAATACAACGTTTGCAACTCTGGCAGTTGTAGCAAGAAGTCATTAATGTGAGAGAGGTTATTATAGGACAGATCTAAACTTCTTAAATTGGAAAACTTGACTATCTCAAATGGTAACGTAAGCAACATGTTATGCTGCAGAAGCAGTCTTAGTGTGACAGTATCAAGGACGTTGTCTTTTTCCTGTTCAGTTTGTCTGTCACTGGTACTTGTATTTGACAGTGAACACAGGAGGAGTCTGTCGCTCACGTCATTTGTCCTTGGTCGTGTTCCACTACGACAACTTCCTTGACTAGCTTCCCTGGAAATATCATTTGTGTTGAGCACAGCACTGTGTCGAGTAACTTTCTGTTGTTGGTGTTGTTCCCGAATACTATTACTGAGGTGCACCGCCAAGGAGTCTGCATCAAGCATCAGATATGATAAATCCAAGCTGCAAGACTCTGCCGTATTTTCACTGTCTGAGCTTTCTGATGAATAATACATGTTGACAGCCATAATGAACGAATAATTAAAAAGGAGAGTGCTGATATTAATGTGCTTTCACCAACTAAAGATACCAATATTAATGGTATACGAGACTCATAGTCTACTCGTGCCCACACCTGCAGACTCTGGCAACTGACTGTGTTTATTTACGTCACTAGAGGCTGAACAGCTTTCCTAAGTCATATGGCAACAATATAATTATAAACTTTGAATTAGATTTAAAAGTTTTATTTTCGAAAAATACAATTTTATTTTATTATTAATGGTGTTTTAGAGAGTTTTATTATTTATATTCAATCCGTGCACTTAATTGTATTATCAATGAATAAAAGATGTGCAGAGCTGTGTAAATGATCACGTGATAGGTACATGCTGAGCCCCAGTCCCTTGATCACATACACACCAGCGATATTTTGGTATCAAATAAAGAAGTACTCGATTGACTGCTGCTAACAGCTTAATAATTTGAATTATATAAATAAATTCCAGTAATTTACTTAATTGTAAAGATAGAATAAAGAGAATTCCGAAAGTTGCAACAGCTGGTTACATTCAAATCGTGTAGCTAGACATTGTCGTCAGGATGATCAGCACATTCTGAAGTAATACTTAAAACAGCACAGCTATGTGGTGTACTGGATGTCCAGTATTTGAAAAAGATTTTGAGAATAATTTATAACTTCCAAGAAAAGCAATTTAGTATATAAAGTGGGCAGAGCATAGCTTTACACACTCTGTGATTATATCTAAGTACAATTTCATAAAGTGACCTAAACACATACCACACTGAATAATTTCAAAACAAAATTCGTAAAAAAAATTGTGTTTCTACTTGTGGGATTCCCCACCCAACCCTGCAGTATCTAATCCCACTTACACTGGGGTATATCCGTCGAATCCAGGAAAAAAAGTCATAAGAAAAAAGTCAAAGATAAAAAGGCACGGAAAAAACCTAACCTAACCACTTAACCTAACCTACGTGCAATGCCATCATATATATATATATATATATATATATATATATATATATATATATATATATATATATATATATATATATATATATATTGTGTTGTCAATATGTACAAGTCATGTGGGGTGAAAAGATAATGATTCATGAATGATATCACAGTGTAAGTGTGTAACACGGTATTACCAGTCATGTTCTCTGTTGCATCCCTTATCTATTTTCAAAATGGGTCACGTTCACCTCCAGTGCATGCCCAGTACTTGCCAACAGTGCGTAACAGAGACGTGACCGATCGCCCAAGCGGCTAACGAGCTGATCAGTGGTGAAGAGGTTAAGGTAAAAATTAAAAGTAAAAGAACAACCTGCCAGAGTGTTGTGACAGCACCGAATGTGAGCTTGTAGCGTGTGTATGTGTGGTGCGGTTAGTCAATTTTCTTTCTTTTAGGTGTCAACTTTCTCTTTCTTTTGGACCACATATACACGTAACTTAAGGGAGGTCTAGCACTTAGGATGGAGGTGAGAAGGAATATTCAGAAAAGCGTTAACTCAACGTATATTGTATGTACACTGCAGTACGATGCTGGGAGTTACTGTGTTGTGGAGGAGCTTCAAGATAAGTGGTGTTGCCGGCTGGAGAGCGTGAGGTAGAATGAGCTTGTAGGGGTATCGAGATATTAAAGTTGTCTAGCACTCAGGATGGAAGGAAACTCTAATGTGGTTTTCTTGTATAATATATAAGTTATATGATAGACAGTCTGGTGCTGGAGGTGCTGTGTGGTGAGGGGCTGCTTGGTAGAGACGTGCGGTGAGTAGCTTGTCGAAGGAGGTATGTGTGCAGGAGCTCCGTTAGAGAAGATGTTGCCTGTTGCTGGCCTCCTGGTTGAATGAAATGTTAACAGCGTGGAGCTTGCTGGAGGAGGTGTTGCTTGTTCAGGAAAATGGGCAGAATGAGAGTTGGTTGGTGAGGAAGCTCAGAGAAGGACATGCTCGCTGGCGGGAGCGAGGACCGCCAGGCAGGCGGAGGAGAGGCGAGGGTCGCCAGGGAGCGGCAGAGGAGGAGGTGTTGCTTGTTCAAGAAGATTGGTCTGACTGAATCTCAAGGGAGAGACAGAGCTTATATACACCCAGCAGCAGCTATGAGTCATGGTGGGAAAACCCGAGAAGTAGCCGGTGACTAGTTCCGTTGCTAAGATACGGCGGGCATTGGAATGCGGATACGCTTGGTTGCTAGGGAAGACGGTAACAGGTGGTGGCGTGGCTACGCAGTTAGGCAGTTGTAGGGGAGAAGTCCACTACAATACTCCCCCTCCCCTCCAGGCGGTGTAGGAGACTTGTTGATTGTAGAGTTGCTTAGCACATGTGAGGAAGACCGGGCGGTGCATGCCTCATGTGAGACAACGGCGATGGCGTGATGAGCCGATCTCGCAGAAATACAACTGTCTAGATACACACTATCTGTGGGAGAAGGGAGAAAAAGGGTGTGTGGAGGCGATGATTGGTGTGCTTCCCTCACGACAGATACAGGGTCGTCAGATGCGCCTGCTGGGGTGTGTGTGGGCCTGGATCAGGAGCAAGGGCTGGGTCAGCAGAAGCGGGATAGGGCTCGTGACAGCAGCTGGGTCCACGACAGCAGCAGGGTGCAGGACATTAGCAGGGAGTACCTGAGGGAGAAAAGAGGGGGTGTGGAGGCGATGGATGTTGTGTGCTTCCCTCACGGCAGGTACTGCTGGGCCGGGGTCGGCGTCTGTGGCAGGACGGGTGTGCTGGGGTCGTCAGAATGTGGTGTGTGAAGCAGGAAGAGGAGCCGGTGTCGTCTTGAAGACTGGGAGCGTGATCAGTGTCTCCTCCATCCTGTGTGAGTGCTTATCTCCGGGAGTCACCATTGTAGGGGTATCGAGATATTAAAGTTGTCTAGCACTCAGGATGGAAGGAAACTCTAATGTGGTTTTCTTGTATAATATATAAGTTATATGATAGACAGTCTGGTGCTGGAGGTGCTGTGTGGTGAGGGGCTGCTTGGTAGAGACGTGCGGTGAGTAGCTTGTCGAAGGAGGTATGTGTGCAGGAGCTCCGTTAGAGAAGATGTTGCCTGTTGCTGGCCTCCTGGTTGAATGAAATGTTAACAGCGTGGAGCTTGCTGGAGGAGATGTTGCTTGTTCAAGAAGATTGGTCTGACTGAATCTCAAGGGAGAGACAGAGCTTATATACACCCAGCAGCAGCTATGAGTCATGGTGGGAAAACCCGAGAAGTAGCCGGTGACTAGT
This sequence comes from Homarus gammarus, assembly GCA_958450375.1. NCBI lineage: Eukaryota > Metazoa > Arthropoda > Malacostraca > Decapoda > Nephropidae > Homarus > Homarus gammarus. Next base: position 802,937 of record CAUDMG010001262.1, read on the forward strand.
TCCGTTGCTAAGATACGGCGGGCATTGGAATGCGGATACGCTTGGTTGCTAGGGAAGACGGTAACAGGTGGTGGCGTGGCTACGCAGTTAGGCAGTTGTAGGGGAGAAGTCCACTACAAGCTCGAACCAAGTCGATGGGTGAAGTAATAGTGTGAAGAGATCTTGATCCTCTGGCGCGTAGATTGGTGGTCCGGGAACTGGACTTGAAGAATGATTGTGGACTTTGGAGGGACTTGGGGTTGGTGGATAGTCCAAGAAGAAAGGCGGGGAAATTGGAAAATATTAGTAGGATGATAGGTCTTGGGGCTCAACCCAAGTGCTTCTGTTTTCTCATGTTTGTGTTTCAGCTAATTTTCGTCATAGGTATTATATTTGTGTTAAGTGTTTGTATGTTTAACAAGTGTTCTAGCTTATGCCTTACATTTGCAGGACTCAAACCCATGACACGTTACGTTGTATAACCACCACCCCTCAAATTTTGGTGAACGGAAATAAAGTCACAGGAAAAAAGTCACATGACTTGTATACACTGACAACACAATATATATATATGATGGCATTGCACGTAGGTTAAGTTAGGTTAGGTTAGGTTTTCCGTGCCATTTTCTGACTTTTTTTTTTTTTTTTTTATGAGAATTAGCCAACCCGGGCACAGGTCAAACGACCCACAACGGAGCCTGGGGGACGAAAAAAAAAGAACGGAAAGAAATTGAAAATATAGAAAAAAAGGTTATACTGTATTAATCTACACCACGAAGATGCCAGAAAACCAGCTTTTTAAAGTGAGACAGATTGTATAAGTATGGAAACACAGAAGAAGGCAGAGCATTCCACAGTTTGGCTGTGTGAGGAAAGGAGGTACTTTTACGGGTTATTCTCGTGTGACTGACATCCACAGAGAAACGGTGGGCACCGCGGGCAAGACGTGTGTTACGAGCCCACGGCCTTGCCGGCGGTACACAGGATGCCAAATCCACCGAACATTGCCCGTTAAAGTACCTGTAAAAGAGAGAGAGAGTGAAGCAACATTGCGGCGAAGAGAAAGGGAAGAGAGATTGTTAACTAAAGGAGGAGAGTTAATAAGACGAAATGCCTTTGATTCCACCCTATCTAATAGTTGGGCAGAAGAAGAGCCACCCCAGATATGAGAGCAGTACTCCAAGTTAGGACGAATGAATCCCTTATACACTTGGAGCAACTGCTCAGAATTTGGCAGGATGATAGCGTCCTGAAATGTAATTGGTGGTAGATCGTCTAATTTACAAAGTGTAATTGGTGAATATTGAGTTTTATTACTATTGAACTTAACCAAGTTTTTACCTCCCCATTCAGAGATGCTGCGCAGATCCGCATTGATAGAAGTAATGATATCAATTCTAGAAACAGATCTAGTTTGAGAGCTAGGAGGAAGGGGAAAATGTGAGGAAGAGTGAAGAGTGGAATCATCGGCGTAAGAATGGATAGAATTAGTTGTAGTGTGAAGTAAATCATTGATAAAAAGAAGGACAAGAGTAGGTGAAAGAACATAACTCTGTGGGACACCACTATTGGTAGAGAATGAGCGAGAGATCGATCCCTCGACAACAACTGCCATGGATCGGTTTTCAAGGAAGCTAGAGATGAGAAAACAGTGGGAGAGAGAAACCAAAAGAGGGAAGTTTAGATAGCAAAGACTTGTGCCATACCCTGTCAAATGCTTTGGAGATGTCGAGGGCCACGACGAAAGTTTCCCCATAATCCCTAAGAGAGGATGACCAAAGATGGGTGCAATAGGAGAGCAGCACACCGGTAGATCTCGCGTTCAAGGTAACGGAGAAAATTAGGAGTGCTTGTATTGGTTTGTTAGGTAGGTTTAATAGCATATTTCGAGTTATGGCACTTATTCCAGGGATTTTTCTTTAAATTTGCGTAAGCTGTGTGGTAGTTCGTCGTGTCCTATGAATCTATTGGGGTTTAGTCTATCTGGATTTCCTGTATGATAGGGTGTCAGTCTATTGTTTCACTGTCTTAGCCAGTCTTTAATGTCTTCATGTTTTTTATAAAATTCTTATTTTCTTCTGATATTCTAAATATATTTTTCCATTCTCTACGAAAGGCCTCTTCTTTTTCCTGGTCTGTATAAAGTTTGTTTCCGTTTTGGTCTTTTATGTAGTTTACTGTTTGTTTTTTGGTGCCAAGTATTTTTTTTTTATGTTTTGCCAGAAGGTTTTTGTGTCCTTTGTCGTATCTATGTTTGATATTAGACTGTTCCATTTTTCGTTGTTAATTTTTATTTCTTCTTCTTGGAGGTCATGCTGAACTTTCCTTACGCTTTGGAGTAGCTCTCTAGTGGGTCCTGCTTGTTCAGTATATGTACTTGTATGATTGTATTGTACTTGTAGCCTCTTTAATACTTCAGTGGGTTTGTACTTGGAAGGGTTCTGTATGTCATTATTGGGGTTGTATGGTCGAGTGCTTGCTTTATTACTTCCCCTAGGCAACTCGCTGGAGCTTATATACCTCTCTTCCGACGCTCAAAGCATCCTAGCGCCATCCAGGCGTTGCAGGTCAGAACGAGATACGCCTGGAAAGCTCTAGAATGATCTAGGGCCATTGTAAGCTTATAATACGTAAATAAATAATAACCAAAATGATGCTATACATTCTAGAAAATTGTTACATAGGTAATACATCAATATGTACAAGAATGCACTGTACTGATTAGTACAGTAGGTAACAGTCCCATCTCGGTTTAAGCTGATAAATAATGACAATGATAGTCAATCAAATGTTCGTGGCACGTCTACAACTAGACTATCGAAGTCTAAATAATATTTAAACATTTATTAGTAGGGCCCGGATAGTTATGCACTAAAAAACCATGAAATATGCATGCAAATATGCACTAAAAACAGGGGAAATATGCATTTATATGCACTAAAAAAATGTCACTTATAAAGCCAAGAATGCAGGTTATACGGAAACAAAATAGTTAATATAAACTAATGGTAATGTTTATTAAGCAATATACGTAATGTAATTAACACATATATGTGAAAGTGCTTCAAAAAATATATATGAACATGTATTTACATTATAGACTGACATATTTTCAGACATTACAGATTGTGGTTGCATTTGATGATGACATGGTGGCGTAAGTTCTCAAAGTTAAAACCCCGCCTGTTGTCTGTCAGCATAGCTTTATATTCTGAGAACACCCTTTCTACATCACATGAGACGATTGGTGCATGTTTCATACATAGGAGGTCTGACATAGTGAGTGGCTGTACCGTCTCGTCAATAATAGCATCACCAGACATTATCTGACTGACTTTTTTCAGCTTTTCAAATCCCTTGTTTTTGTACAACACGTTACTCAGTTTACCATAGTAAGCATCAGACTGCAAACTTTTCAGTTCATCAAGAACACCATTAACCAACGAAATTGCCGAGGACAGCAGTAGTCCCCTTTCTTCAAGTCTAGTAATTGTTGATGAGATGCACGCAAAATTCGTTGCAATGAAGAGCAAGCTTTCCTTTATTCCTTCAGTTTCAAGTAAGATCTTGCTTGCAATAACAGCTTCAATGACGTCGAAGTTTTTCCCATAGTACATTGCAGCATCGATCCAGCTTCCCCATCTTGTCACCACAGGTGAAGGAGGAAGTGGTGTACTTGGAGCGATTTCTGAAAATCTCGCAGTTTGAGAAGGTGCCTTGAGAAAGATTTTCTTGACGTTGGCTATCAGTGGCAACAAAGAGATACTGCCAGATGAATATTTTACCAAAATATGCATTTATATGCAGTTATCTAGGTAATATGCACTTATCATAGAAATCACGCAAAATATGCATTTGCATATGAAATATGCAAATGCATAACTATCCGGGCCCTATTTATTAGTTTACCATATAAAATATTTTCCCTTTAAAGTGGCGGCAGAGAATGGGGTTGATAATGTTCCTTAAGCTGTATTAGAGAAAGCATTATACAGTTCCTAATAAACATGAACAGGTTCGTCATCAGCAGCGAACTGTCCATGGAAGGTGGAGGTGACAATTCCGCACGCCTCAAACTCCACCCTGGCCATCTCCGTCCACTTCTTGGGGTTCATCACCAGCAACGCCACCAACTTTGGTTCTTTCTGGTTATAAAGTATTTAGTTAAAAATGGTCTTGAATTATAAATTACCATTATTAATATTTATGACTTTAATCATGTAATGACAGGTAGAGTGAGTGAAGGGTGGTTGTCAGAGGTGATATGAGTTAAGAGAATGACTGAATAGATGAAAACTTATTGAAAAGTTAAAATAACTTAGTTGTAAAGATGCATTATATTGGTATCGATAGTAGTAAGTTTGGTTGTTACCTTATCTATGAGGGTAGAGAGCACTACACCATCATCCTCGCTGGTAGCATCTGGAGCCGCCACAAACACAGGTTCGCTCACCACCTTGCTCTGCTCTTGCCACAAGGAGACGTCTCCAGTTTGCACGTTCATTTTCACAAGCTGAAGACCAGGTGGAAAGTCAAAGATTTACTTTCTTTATGACAAAATTAAATACAGTTAAGACATCATTAGTGAGGTGAGTACCTCTGTTAGTGTTGGTGGCTTGTAGTTCTTGGTGTGGCAGCAGCCTAAAATAGTTCAGACTTACACACACTGGTTCATCTACTCTACACCGTTGCTGACCATTATCTTATACAGTACTAACAATATTATATAATTATAACATTTAATGGTTAACAGTCATGACTCACAAAAAGTTATAATGCTTTAGATCATGATACTTGGAGCTGTGACTCATCAGAACTTTAAGGCAACACTAAAATAAATAATATATTTTTTTTTAGTTTTGTAACTTTGACATCTCTCTATGTTAGGATGTGAACACCGTCCTAAACAATGAAACACTAGCACTTCCTCTTATATTCCCATTTTATATGCAATATAATAATAATAAAAAAAAATACCAATGTTATAATGTTCTCTACCTGAGAAAACTCTACTCCTTTGGGGTTAACTTCCACACCGTAGGAGTAAGTGTATTCCTTCCCATTGTACTTGTAGTTGATGCGAGGAAGATCAAAGTACTGTTTGGAGATCACCTGTCCCTCTACCTCAATACTTCCATTCTTGCGCTTATAGGCAGAACATTCAGTGTTGTTCAGTGTTACTGTCGACAGAGGAACAAGTATGTATGTTATTAGTTAACTCACCTCATGTAACTGGGAACAGAATAAAGTTGAAAACATGAAAAAAAATATCTGATCTAAATAATTTAACAATATTAACTAATCCACTAACCCACTCAGAGGGGCAAGAGGTGAACCAAATGTAAATAACATTAACATAGTGCATACTGTAGCGTAAAGTAATACAGGGTACTATTAACCCAGAGAGAACAAATTCCCAAGCAATAAGTGAGTGATTCCACTAATCCTTTAGACCAGGGGACAGCAACCTTCTTTTATAGGAATCTGCTACATTGCAACCAAGAAATCAGTAAATTGGCTGCAGCCATCACACTGTAATTACACAATAAAGTACATATTAAATTCAGAAAAATTACAGTAGGTTTGGTGTTCTAAGGTAGTTTGAGTAGGAAATCCAATATCTTTTTTAATTTTCCCCCCTGCAATACTGTATAGACAATATTGACCCCTGCCCAGTCTGGAATTTTGGCCAAACAGAATAGGCCTTCCCCCCAATTAGTTCGAATTACAGGCAGTTTAATGTATACTAGTATACTGTATATATATGAAACTGAAAATCTTTTCCACTTTAAGATATAATTTAAAGAGTTATAGCATACCTAGGTTGGTGTCTTCTGGAGAATTAGTCACATTGAGAGGCAGAACAAAACGCTGATGAGTTGGCATGGTCTCTACGGGATACAAAACGTCTGGTTTCTCTATGTTCTTTAGCATCAGTTGATTTATAGTCTGGAAGAATATAAATTGTTTTATACTCACACATAATATATGAAATGGTTGTAACATTTACTACTCCAAGGAGTTGGTCACGAACTTTCTGTATCATCTGACCAACTCATGGTTATGAATGCTTTTGTCTTTATGCATTTAAGATACTTTTACCACAAACATAATTTTGCCAAGGTATGCTTCAATATTTTAGGTTTCATATAAATGTTCGCTTTGATCGAATGACATAGCACATTGAGTAAATTTGGGCAATGGCCTTCTTTCAATTGAGCCAACACTGTCATTTCTTGTCCCACAATTAAGCTTAAATACTATAGATCTGTGAGTATGTATGTGTGAAGCAGAGTGCCATCCCTGAGGAGTAACCATAAGTGATAGCCACAAACCAACAACATCCTGAGACGAGGAGCTCCTGGTGTTTATCAATAAAATACTCAGTCTATTATGGGAAAGGTAGATCCCGGTGTGTCACGACTGAGGCTGTCAGCCCCGGTGTGTCACGGATGAGGCTTGACAGTACGGGAACAAATCAAACAATTGCACAATCACAGACTGAAGATCACAACGTGTTTCTTTCATGTAACATTAAAACCTAAAGTTTTATTGACTTGTTTTTATTATTATGCTAGGAAGCATGTTGACACTATCTAAATACTGTCTGCAGAAATATGATGGGCTGAAAATTTAGTGGGATTCCTAAGAAAAAATAATCACAGTGGTCCTGAACTGAAAATTCAGTGATACCGTATGTAGTATTCTTAAGAAAAATAATCACAATGGTTCCTGGACTTTTCAAAATTACAGACAAACCAATTACCCGGTCCTTGAATATAAAATACCCCGGTACTGAAAAATTAAGAATTAGGTATTACTATAAAGAAATAAAAAAATAAGCTATGGTAGTAGACCATATGATATTGTTAGAGTGAGCTTACCCTTCCATCTTTCACAGTACACAAGTCGATAACCAACTGGCCATCCTTCTCATAGGCATTAGTGTGATGGAAGGTGAGGAAAGCCTTAGCTGCATAATTTGTCTTCAACACCTCACCAGTGTCTCGCCGCACCACGCGGAACTTCGTCTGTAGTAATTTGTGTAAGAATTTAGATATGCTGTTTTGTTTACAGTACATACTGTGGTAGGTTTTAACAAGATTAGTCAATATTTTGATATTTTTCACTTGCAAGTACTATTTCTTGTAGTACTGTACCTTCTTATCACCATACCACTCCGTTGCTCCAAAGTATGGCTTCCCTATGTAGTGGTTTAAGAGGAACTTCTTCAGGTTGAAGACGAAGGGTTGTTCCACGAAGATGAAGTAGTTGTCGGTGATACCGAAGGAGTGGTAGTAGGAGGGGTACATTTTCCACTGGCAGGGGATGGTGGCGATGATCTCTGCCTGCTCCACAGACGATATTTTCTTGCCTGTGCAAGTTGATATTTTGAAATATTTTGTATTATTGAATGTGTTATGAATTACCAATGTGTTAGTGACATTACATGATACCAACAAAACAAATAAGGTCAATAATGAAAAAGATTAAAAAAGAATGAATATACATATACAATATAGTACTGTACTGTATAGTGCTTAATATGTGACACTGTACAGTACTTAATTCCTATTTAAACTATATATATATATATATATATATATATATACAGTTGTACCCCACTTAACGCGGTCAATAGAACCCAGAGGGTCCCGCGTTAAGTGAAATCCACGTTAAGTGAACAACAGAACATTTAATTAGAAGGGATTTAACATGGATTATATAAGTATGATGATGAGATACTTGAGACATATTTCACTTTACTGTAGGTGGTGAGGGCTATGAAAATGTTATGTGTAATTATATTTTCTTTTACATCAGAGAATCTCTTCTTTTAGACTATATATATATATATATATATATATATATATATATATATATATATATATATATATATATATATATATATATATATATATATATATATATATATATATTATGCTACCACAGGAAAGCTTTTGTTGTTCTTCAGAAAAGGTGGAAGTCATATGGTCTGCAGTAACACCAGTAAACACTAGCACAGGAACCCCATTCGTAGGCTATAGGGTATAGGCTATGGCAGGAAGAAAGATGAATTATCTTATCTAAGAGGATTTCATAGTGATCAGATTTTAACAGGATGCTTCGTCGATGGTCATTGACGACCTTGTCCAATACTGACTAAATTTTTGTGAATATTCTAGACCTCGGCCTAGCTGGGAAAATTGTATTATGATCAGATGAATTCTTTTTTTCATAACTACAACAAGAATTAGAATTTATGTATTTTGATTTGTTCATGTTATGTTTTCGTGCTTCATGATGTACTTCTATAAAACAAAGCCAGCCAACCAAACCCAGCCAAACCTACTGTAGTGGCTCCTCTCCCCTACAATTCCCAACTGAGCTCCGGCTGCGCGCCTACCAGCCAATCAGCGTACAGCCAGCTAAGCCGAGAGACTAGGTCTAGGCAGAGGACGCAGGGGTACGATCGCCGACCTAGTCTCTACCTTCAACCTCTGGTTCAGGATCAGAGCGTTTCACACTTTACACTTAAGCCGCTGTGATTGGTCCTCTCGCTACGCTCACCCCAAATCCTGATCCTCGTAAATTGTATAAATACATAAGTTTTCCAGACGATATCACACAAATCATCACATACCCTGGCAAATCAATAGCAATAATGGCACAACATACTGCCAACGCAATAGAGAACATCAACCAGTACGAAAAAAAGTGGAAGATACAAACGAACACCAACAAGTTCAAAATAATCCCAATCGCTAAAAGGAAAAAAGACCCCATTACAGTAGACAACAAAGTGATTCCATATGCCATGGAAGGCACTGTCCTAGGGTTGAAGATAACAACAAAAGGCTACAAAATATTCATCACCGAAAAACTTGCAAAAACCAAAAACATGGTAATTAAATTAAAACGCTTCAGAAGCCTGTCAGCAAAAAACAAGTTAAAGTTATATAGAGCCTTTGTCCAATCCCGACTAGTATATCCGCCAATTTCCCTCCATGCAATAAAACAAACAAACATAAAGAAACTGCAGACAATTCAAAATTTAGCCCTAAGGGATGTATATAACATCAGATATCCTGACATAGTCACCAACCGTCAACTACACCAACGAGCGCAAATAGAACCCCTAAACGTTTACCTACACGAACACTCAAAAAGAATATGGACAAAGTTAGAAGAAATAGAGCCAGGACCAATCAAAGAATGGATGGAAGAGACAGAAGACGGAAGAAGAGAACACTCGTGGTTCCCTCGCAGTAAAAGAAGAGCCCTAGAACCCACACCAACTCCACTCTATTGAAAGATGCAACGTTACCCCAGTGACAACCTTGGCAGCCCTACCACTTACAACATTAGATCATAAAAAGACGGGATGTTCTTGGCAGAAACACAAGTACCTGCCCTAGACTCCTCACCTTTGGCTAGGACATAAGACCCGAAAATGTAAGGCATAAAATTGCAATATTTGCTAAACATACAAACACCTGACATAAATATAATACCTTCGGCGAAAATTAGCTGAAACACAAACATGAGAAAACAGAAGCACTTGGGTTGAGCTCCAAGACCTAGCATTCTACTACTATTTTCCAATTTCCTCGCTTTTCTTCTGCACTATCCACCAACCCCAAGTCCCTCCAAATTCCACCATTATTCTTTAAGTCCAGTTCCCGCACCACCAATCTACGCACCTGCATCAAGATTTCTTCATACTTTACTTCACCCATCGATCGATCGGGAGAGCATTCTACACTTGCTACTGGACCAGCAACATCTCTCACAGCTCCTCACCTAGTTACTCCTAAGCACTGCGCTGTACAACAATATACAGTATATACAGAAAGTGCATCGTGAGTTTCTATCCTACCTCATTCCTGAGTGAAGATATCTACATGTACGTACGGTTGTGTGCCCACACAAAGAGATAATAGACAACTAAAGAGAATTGACAACTGGCCACACACAGTACGCTACACTACCAGCTGGAATAAAACTTTCTACGATCATTAGAATATATTTGGTCAGTTAGTTTAGGTGTATTCTGATTTATTGTCACTGAATATATTGTGCACTGAATATATTTCTGTCACATCAAAATTTCTCCATACCATCAACCTCCTTCGGTGGTGGGAATTTGATGATGTTGTAAGTTGGTCCTTTTTTACCAACATAAGAATTGCCCATGTTGTAGACTGTCCCGTCTGGGTCTACGTGTGGGTGAGCCGTAGCTGTGTTGACAGCTATGTAGTGATCCAGCTTTGTCTAACGTGAAAATATTTCATAAAGACTGCATGAATATTTGCAACTGTATATTTTCAATATATATCAGTATAATATATCAGCATTAGAATTTATATATATTAGGTAATACGGGATATTGAAAAAAAAAACGTTGTCTTTTACAGTACAACCTTCTCTCCGACGGAGGCAAGAGTCTCCGGGTCGATGCGTCTCATCCTGTTAGTTTCCGTGAGAGCATAAAGTTGGTCTCCAAAGTAACACACACTCACTACACAGTTGTCTGTCGAGTCCATTTGACTCAGTGGCTTAAAGAAACTCATGAACCTGTTGAGATTATAAGCTTAATAAATGCAGTAATGCTCACATAGTAATAACTTTATTTTTTAACACTATCTCGAGTCCTACACAGAAATAAGAAAATTATACTTAGGAACTTCCTTTTCATCATGGCATCTGACTTGCATCTTATGCTCCAGTACATTGAAAGATAAAAATGCTTTTAATAAGAGAGGAAAATAACATATATGCCTCCTGATAACTATGAAACAGTTATATAATTTGCTTCACTCACCGCTGCAAGAGAGTGTGACAAGGGTCTGGAAACGCTGCTGTGCCAAACTCGGACACTACTATGCGGTCTGCTTTTGTGTTCCGTTTGTAAGTGTCACTTTGAAGGAATCTGCAACACACGTTGTCAGTGTTGATAAATGATAAATTACTTCACCTTTTACTGAAGGTTTAATGAAAAGTTTCAAGCTTCCACAAAAGAAGAACTTGGTGTTACAGATCTTTATATGTTACCTACCTTGACTGGTAGGTGACGTTGCCGTTCTTTATGTTGAACTGATGGATGTAGGCTGAGCCATCAAACAGATGGTTGAAGCGAGTGTCACCATACTGTACCTTACCTGGCCCATTGCGAGTCAGTCTCCCGTTGAGCCATGCAGGAAGCTTCCCTGTAAAACCAAACAAATTAACTGCTTTAAAATATCTTAGTTTTGAGACTTTGTAACTTGAATTTTTCTCTTTGTATTTTTTTAATACACCCCGTTACACACACACACACATATACACTTTTACTGTACTTTTATCCTCGTCGCCACCGATCGGCTCATTAGTCCACTTGGGCAGTCGGTTACATCTGTTACCATTGGACATGCACTGGTTCCTGAATGAATCTGAACCTGTTCTAATGTTGGTCAAGTCTGGTCTTGAAAGAGCTCACACTTGGTGCTGTCACAAAACTCTCCGAAAAAGTTTTCCCCCTCATAGTTTTCTGGACTTGTGGCTTTGTAGGGGTATCGAGATATTAATGTTGTCTAGCACTCAGGATGGAAGGAAACTCTAATGTGGTTTTCTTATATAATATAAGTTATATGATAGACAGTCTGGTGCTGGAGGTGCTTGTTCAGGAAGAGGGGCAGAATGAGAGTTGGTTGGTGAGGAAGCTCAGAGAAGGACAGCTGGTGGGTCGCCATGCTCGCGGCTGGAGCGAGGACCGCCAGGCAGGCGAGGAGAAGCTAAGGCAGCCAGGCAGCGGCGGAGGAGGAGGTGTTGCCTGTTCAGGAAGAATGGTCAGAATGAATCTCAATGGAGAGACAGAGCTTATATACCCAGCAGCCGCTATGAGTCATGGTGGGAAAACCCAGAAAGTCGCCGGTGACTGGTTCCGTTGCTAAGATACGGTAACATCTGGTTGGTTGCTAGGGAAGGCGGCACATTGGAATGCGATACGCAGTTTGTAGGGGAGACGTCCACTACAGCTTCTTCACTTTGAGCTGTGACTCCTTGTACAGCAAGCGTCTACGGTCCACCAGCTCCAGGTATGGACTCTCGACCGTGTCGTGCCCTCTGAGATGTTTATAAACTTTAGGTCACCTCTTGCCTGTCTGTAGTATAAGCTAAGCGGGAATGGGACGATTGGGCACAGTCGTTTGGCCGCGGACGTTTGGTCGCCAGCTGATTCGGTGCCAGGTTTTTGGGTGCCATACATTTTGGCCCTAGGAAATAAATTGTTCGTTTGATTCGTCATAATTCAAAGGTCAAACTTTAAACATTTTTAAAACTGCAATTTACCTTTATACCTAAACATTTAAATCTCTTAATCAATAAAAAAAGTTACGTAACTTTTTTTAGGTCTTCATTTGGTAATTATGAACAAGGTTAGGTTAAGTTACTTAACATATGTTACTTGAATTTAAAAATATGTAGAATAAAAACCAGTTTTCCAAATAAGCAATGTTCTTAGCGCCAAAACGCCCGGCGCCAAATGGACTGGCGCCAAAATGTGTGTAATAATAAAATAATAAACGGTTTATTAATAGAGTTGCAGCCGGTGGCTGAAAATATACAGACTTACATTTAATTTAGACATAATGATATAATATGCATTGAATACATTTACAGGGCTGTACAGTACATAAATCAGGAGTTGTTTATTATTTTAACAATAGAGGGGATGGTGCTGTTCTTATATCTATCGGTGCGGACTCTTATGGGCTGAATTTTGTTGTAGTGGCAGACTGCGCGAGTTGGGTGGGAGGCTGCAGGTGGCAGGAGGTGGCAAAGACAAGGGTGGTGCAGTAGTCCACTGCCAAACCTTTCCAGTGCTTGGTGGTGGAGGTCACTGAGGGATGGCATTTCCAGGGTGGAGAGAGCGTTGGTGTAGCCGGAGTATTCTGCGCCGAGCATGATTCTGCAGGCCCTTTTCTGTACCTTCTCTAGCTGACGTTGTTGGGTGGAGTTGAGAGAAGACGACCAGGCTGGTGACGCATACTTTAGTTTGGGGAGAATAAAGGCGTTGTAGATGGTCCTCAGCTCTGGCGTGGGTGTACCAAGTGACCTAAGTCGTCGTAGCATGTAGAGACGATACGTGTGTGTGTGTGTGCCAATTAGCAATAGCTTTTTTTAAACTTCTGACTGGCCAAAGATGTCACCAAGGTCATAATATAACATACTGTAAATTAAGTTTTATAAAAAAAAACTCACCTAAACTAATCCAACCTACTTCAGGTATAATTTGGCTCTTTGTTTTGTTGATCTTGAAATTACCACAGTAAACAGAGCGACGAAGTCAAGGGATATTTGTAAGTAGAGTGAGGGGGGTGTAGTAATTAACACCCTGGGACAGGGAGAACCTGGAAGGGCGAGTTAAAACTTAGGAGGGTGAATAAGGTTCTGGGAGGGTACAGAAGGACCACTATAGGACTCACCTGTCACCTTTCCTGTGATAGGTTGAATCGTCTCCTTGTTGCATGACCTGAGCCATACCATCACCCCATCCCCAAATTTAGCCATTCTCTTGTAGATCTGCTGTTGTTGATAATATTATTAGTGCTGCAGCTGGTGTTATTACTGCTGCTGCTTTTGTTGCTCCACGTCGTCAGAGGAGCCCCCGCACGTCAGTCAACTGCAGGAACAAGATGTGTTCACTGTTCATTGTACTCTACATGCTACTTGTAAACACGTATACTGTACAGTATTATCTCAGTATAAACTCCCTCTCTATTGTCTCTGAATTGAAGCGTACACGATGGCGGCTGTGGTTTGTAATAACCTGAGTCTTAAAAGGCTTAAACAAAATATAACAACCATTTTAGCTTACCTTAGTTTCTATAACTATATCCTCGACCCAGACACCTACTTGTCAAGCTGAAACACTGCCCCTAGGGTGAGGCTGAGACACTGCCCCTGGTGTGAGGCTGAGACTGATACACGGGTGGCACTCTAGAGAAGTGGAGAGGGGAGGTGCTATTGCTCCCTGGTTGGTACAGCTGGTCTGCTTATGTAAGTGTAAAGTTATAATATCTGTGTTTATTTTGGTCGGGAACAAAACATGTAACAATAACGTACATTGCATGCGAGTATATTTGTGTATCAATTTTAATATATATATATATATATATATATATTATATATATATATATATATATATATATATATATATATCTATATATATATTATATCATATATATATATTATATATATTATAAGGAGTGTTTTTATGTTAATATGGCGTGTGTAACAAGGAAACGTTTTCTTTCTTTCTTTTGGTTATTTTAGATGACTTGGGCAACTTGTGTGTGGGTGTGTGTGTGTATGTGAGTGTGTGTGTGTGTGTGGAGAGAGAGAAGAGAGGAGGAACAAAAGAAGGTGAAAAAAATAATATTAAAGGGATAGAAAAATACTCCATTAATAATTCAAATATTAATATTCATAAGTAGAAGAAGCCAGCTGAAATTGGTATTACATTCATTAAGAAAAGGTAAATCTGAGGCGATAAGATAGAGGTTTGGGTGGGCACTTGATAACAAGGAGATGGCTAATAGTTTGACCCTAAAACAGTGATACGTAGTTATGTAAGGATATCTGGCGTGTCCCCAAGGTGACAGTGTGTGTCTGTGTGTGTTAAGAGAGAAGAAAGGGAGAGAGAAAGAGAGATAGACAAAGAAAGATTTAGACATTGAGTTAGAAAGGGAAAGACAACAAATGTGTGGTGTGTTTGAGAGACAATACTACCACTACTAATAATAGCACTAATAATGCTACTACTAATAATAATTCTACTACTACACTACTACTATTACTACTACTACTAAAAATAGTGATTATTATTGTTATATACTAAAGGAGAATATTATAAATGAACAATATGAATACTGTACTAATAATTAATTAACTTTTTTAAATACAGTCTCCATAAACTGAAATTATACAAGAGACACGGGTGGTGTATATATGACACTACTTTTTCCACGCTATCCTTGCCCTCGTCTATAGCTACAAATAACTGATTGATTCATAGAATATTTTCGTGTAGCTGTCCATTTATTCAAATTAAATGTATTCACAATGGGTAAGCAGACCAGTTATTCTCTAAAAATAATGTTAATTAGCTGGACTATCAAAATGCAAATGTTTTCAAGGCATTAGCACATAAGAGAGGATGGTAGAAATTTTTAAATATTTACTGTAAAAGGTCGAAGTCAAAGATAAAATTCGCTTTCGAACAAAATCTCACCTACCGCTATCGCACCTACCACTTACTCCTGTCTCTCCTGCCACCCACCCCCTGTCTCACCTACCACCTACTCCTGTCTCTCCTACCACCCAACCCTGTCTCACCTACCACCTACCCGTCTCATCCACTTATTACCTGTACCTTTACCCTTGTTTCTCCCACGAATTTCTTCTGTCTAATGCACCACTATATCAGCCACAAAAGGTCCCCAGTGATTGGAAAATGGCTTACGTGAGTCCTATCTTCAAGAACGGCGATCGTCACTCCACGAACAACTATAGACCGGTGAGCCTGACCAGCATAGTATGTAAATTACTTGAGAGGATTATAAGAGATGCCATGATGGAACATCTACTACGAAACAGCCTTGTAAAGGATTGCCAACACGGTTTTATGCCGGGGCGCTCCTGCTTAACACAATTACTCAAGGTACTGGATATTTGGACCCATATTCTGAACAGGGTGGTAATATCGACAATATATACCTAGATTTTGTCAAGGCTTTCGACAGTGTACCCCACGAAAGGCTGAAAATTAACTGAAAGGGTACGGGATTCGGGGAAATGTCCTAGAGTGGATCGAAGACTTTCTACATGACCGCAAGCAGTGTGTGGTGATTAATGTCATGAAATCATCATGTGTACCCGTCACAAGCGGGGTTCACAGGGCAGGGTATTGGGCCCGCTGTTGTTTGTTTGCTTCATAAATGACATGCCTGACACTGTACATTCCTCCATACAAATGTTTGCGGATGACGCCAAGTTATTTCGGGAAATTAAGAACAAAGCAGACTGTGAAGAGCTGCAGAAGAATCTCTGTGAGCTCCAAGAATGGTCGAAAAATGGCTGCTAAGATTCAATGTCACGAAGTGTATGACGATGCACCTGGGACATACCAACGGTATGGAGGCGTATCATATGTCCCAACGGGACGAAGAAACTGCATTAATTGAGACTGAATGTGAAAAGGACCTCGGTGTGTGTGTTGACAATGAGCTGAAGTTCTCGGGCCATTGAGAGATGAAGGTAAATCAGGCAACTAAATTATTAGGTCCCTCGTAACGATCTTCAAGAGTGAAGTGCTTCTCCATCTGGAGTAATGTCACCCCATCTGGTCCCCGAGATATGCTAGGGACTGAAAATGTCAAAAGGATGGCCACCAGACTGGCGCTTGCACCACGGCTATTCTGGGAGATTGGAGCGCCTTGCCGGGCAAGGGGAGACCTAATTGAGGTGTCTAAGGATCTCAAAGGGCACTACTCAGTCATGTGTCCTTATCTGGAGGTGGCGGACGCTCGCCCCAGAAGGGGGTCACAGCTCAAGGTTGAAGAAGCCGCAAGCCCAGAAAACTGTGAGGGGTAACTTTTTCGGAGTGAGAGTTGTAAACTCTTGGAACAATCTGCCAGAGAGTGTTGTGAAGGCACCGAGTGTGAGCTCTTTCAAGACCAGACTTGACCAACACTGAGCAGGTTTAGATACATTCAGGAGCCAGTTCATGCCCAGTACTTGCCAACAGTGCGTAACAGAGACGTGACCGATCGTCCAAGCGACTCACGAGCCGATCAGTGGTGAAGAGGATAAAAGTAGGTAAGTAATGGAATAAGATATTTTTGCCCATCGCATATTTTCAGCTTTTTGGCTTTTGTAATAGTAGTAATAGTAGTAGTAGTAGTAGTAGTAGTAGTAGTTGACGTCAGTGCTCGAGGATTCTCTCCTTCACAATTTGTAATGGGGATGGTAAGGACAATTCTTACCAAGATACTAATGTTTGGAAAGGCAGTTGTCATAATACCATCTTTGGACCTCAGCAGAGTGGAGATGTTTGTCACTGACCTGTCAGATTCAGAAGACAAAATGTATTTAAATTGCAAAAACTCATCTAGAACAGATGCTTCCAGGTCATTGGAATAGGTACCGACAACCAATTCCAGTTGGGCTTTTAGATCATCATATTTAATTCAGTCATACTCCATTAGCTAAACAGCTTCTTTATTTATTAGTAGGCATTAATTCTGAGCTGAGGCTGAGAAGATACTGACTGGCTGAGCGAGTTGTCAGCAAACCAACGGTAACCCTGACACGTACTGAACGTGAATCGATCCTGTCCTTTACACGTCAAGGCGCTGAAGGTTTCTCTCTCTCTCTCTCTCTCCAGTATATATGTATAGATAGATAGATAGATCGATGGTGGGACACGGACATTTAAAAAATGTATATATATTTTTTTATTTTCTTATTTTAGCTTATGTTCTTCATTTTACTATAGGGCCTAGTCCGTGGCCCACCTGAGAACCACCCCATGGCCCACCAGCTGAAGACCACTGCGGGCTTATACATATTGTACAGGGGCCCTTATGGTTGTGACTATATTATATAATGAAATACTCGGTGTACACTTGAAACAAGGTTATACGCTGGCACGCTGCGCGACAAATTAGTTTCAGTGGGCCCCCAGATACCGGTGGGCCCTAGGCCAATGGCTTACTTGTCCTATTTTCTTTATTTATTTATTTATTTTTATTGGGCACTCCCCTACGTCCTTGTGTAAGGTGAAGCGCAGATGCCCCCATTAGTTCCTGTTCACCTAGCAGTAAAGTAGGTACCTGTTGTAAGTCGAAAGTTGCGAATTCGTATTCAGGGAGTTGTTGGAGCTTCCAATAACTTGATGACATAAACCACTTGGCCTATTGGTAAATCCGGCCCTGCCCACAGGTGTCCAGGATCGAGGTGTCATGTTACCAGAGACGTTTCCTCGGTAATGCCTAAATGATAATATTTTACGATGCTACAAACTACACCCTATTTGTTATGATCATCATTTCTACAGAGAAGAAGTTTGTGAATTATACGAGTAATAAAAAATATCCCGACGACGAATCTCTCGGTGCAGGTGCTACTGTAGGCGACACCTGACACCTCTCGCCACTCACGTCATCCTAAACCTGGGGTTTCTCAGAGCCAGTAGCGTCTTGACCTCGCCCCAGTGAACCTGTGTTAACTCTATGAAACCAGTGCTCATTCCAGGACACCAGTGTTCATTCCAGGACACCAGCGTTCACTCCAGGACACCAGTGTTCACTCCAGGACACCAGTGTTCACTCCAGGACACCAGTGTTTACTCTAGACACCAGTGTTCACTCTGGGGAACCACTGTTCACTCCAGGACACCAGTGTTCACTCTAGGACACCAGTGTTCACTCCAGGACACCATTATTCACTCCAGGGCTTACTACAGGAGACCAATACTCTTTTGGAGGCCAGTGTTCATTCAAGGAACAGCACTCATTCTCAAAGACACGTAGTTATTCTTGGACCAGCACTCGTTTCTAAAGGTCAGCGATCGTTCTAGGAGGTCAGTGTTCATTCATGGATACCACAACTTGTGCTTCAAGAACAATGCTCATTCTATGATCAGCGCTCATTTTTGGAATCTAGTGCTTATTCTAAGACCAGTGCTTATTCTCTAAAACTGGTACTCATTCTTGGAAAAGCACTTTCTTGAAGACTAATGCCTCTTTATGGACGAGCACTTCTACATGGACTACCGCTTCTTCCTAGACTAGTGCTTCTTCCTGGACTAGAGCTTCTTCAAGGACTAGCGCTCATTGTTGGAGACGAGATAAACACAAATTCTCTAGGTCCAGCGTTCAAACTACGAGGATGATGCTCAAACTAGGAGACTAGTGCTCATACTAGGAAACCAGTTTCATTCCAAGATATCAGTGCTTATACTATAGACCAGCACTCATTCTTGGAGACCAACTGTCATTCTTAGAGACCAGCGCTCACTTTTGGAGACCAGCAATCATTCTTGGACAGTGCTCATTCTTGGAGATCAGTGCTCATTCTTGGAGACCAACACTCATTCTTGAAGGCCAGAACTCAATGTTGGAGACCAGTGCTCCTAAAGAGGCTAGCTCGTTCTAACCACAAGTGTTTATTCTTGGAAGCCAATGCTCATTCTTGGAGATCAGCACTCATAAAAAGAAACCATATCTCATTCTTAGAAACCAGAGCTCATTCTTAGAAACCAGAGCTCATTCTTAGACACCAGAGCTCATTCTTAGATACTAGAGCTCATTCTTAGACACCAGAGCTCATTCTTAGATACTAGAGCTCATTCTTGGAAAACAGCACTTACTTGAAGGCCAGCACAGAACAACATAGCTTCAACGTCAGTAAACTCGAAATGATTTTATTCATACTGGCAGCTTTCTCCCTTGTACACCTAGGTAAGTCTTCTTTTATTGACACTATTGATGGTGACAATGTTGACACTACTCATGTTGACACTACTGATGGTGACATTGTTGACACTACTCATGATGACAGTGTTGACACTACTGATGGTGACATTGTTGACACTACTCATGATGACAGTGTTGACACTACTCATGATGACATTGTTGACACTACTGATGGTGACATTGTTGACACTACTGATGGTGACATTGTTGACATTACCGATGGTGACATTGTTGACACAGGTATAACTGATGTGTTGATATAACATATAACCGTGTTTAGGTAATAATAAAGCGTCCCTTCGAATACAAAGATATGAAAATGCTCCTCCAACTTCATAAATCTTACGTACAGTTGTGGTCAAAAGTAATCATCCACCATTCCTAGTACTATACTCGCGAGCTCAAGACCTTTCTCCATGACGGATCACAAGTGGGTGGGGGAGGTTGTTGATGGGGGAGAATTATGGGTAGTGAACCCAGGTAAGGTACGAGGGCGCAAGTCAAGGGCCACATATGTAGTGAGAGTGTATGTGGTCTTAGAATTATCCTTAACACCTGAGGAAGGTGGTAAGGTTGGTGGATGTAGCTTGACGTTGACGGCCTTAATCACCAGGAGGGCGGGGAGGTGAAGGGGAGGCATCATATGAACTTTCTTTCCTTTCGTTATCTATGCCTTACTGGGGAGGAATGCGAGTGAGCATTTGTCAGGTAATGTGTCATTAGGGTCGATAAGGCGTCTGGCTTCAGTGAGGGAAAGCCCCCCACCCCGAAATAGCACCATAAGAGAGGAGAGGGCGTGGCTTGCTCATCACCACGAGGCTGTTTACTTGATCACTTCCACCTCTCGCCACTACTGTTCTTGAAAAAAAAAATTAACTGATAAAAAAAATTAAGAATGAATTATTGGATACAATGGTTAACCCACTGGGAGGAGTCTGGGAACTTGGGAACTGGCCATGATGAGTATGTTTGATGATTTGCTCTCATTTGATATATAAAAATGACTAATTTTGAGTGTAATATAAACAAAACATATTTGAACTCTTAATTCATATTAATGAATTTTAGGTCGGGGAGACCACGACTGACAGGCGAGGAGGACATTGCATAGGCTATTGAGATTTTGTATGACCTGTCTTGGTAAATACTAAAAATAAATGTGATTTCCACCCTCATTTCAACGTTATTATAAATATCTAATTAATGTTGTTTAGAACCTGAACAACAACCTAAAAAAATTATAAACAAGCACATGGAAGGCACATTATAATACAGGGTAATCATAACATAAGGGTCCTTATCTATTACTCTTTCAAACATGTAAACTTAAGATAATATAGTAAAAAAAAAATTACATCCTCCCTTCTTTTATGAATTTCCCTGCTTACTTCAATCCCTTCCCACTCTGATAAACAACCTGCATTGCATACCACCCTCCCACACCCCTCCCCGTAACAAATGGCCCTCCCCCAAATCTACCATTCCCCCTCTCCACCCAAAGTTACTTACTGTGCAGAAAAGACCCAGCCAGCCACAAGGGCTGAGTGGCTGTACGTTCCAGTCTGGATTACTCTATACAGGCATGGATACCCTACCTACAGAAAGATCTAACATCCCTAGAAAAGGTTCAACAACCCAGTCTGGAAACCATTTGAACAGCTCATTCAGGTCTTCCTGCGGTGTTATGATATTGTCTTGACTTGCTACCTTCCCAAATATCTTCATGTCATCCGGAAATTTGACAATGTGGCTCAATTTAATTTCATCTATGTTGTTTATGTAGATCACAAACAGGGTGGGTCCAAAGAGTCTTGTGATACCCCACTGAGAACCCATTCAGAATGTGCCCCATTTATTATCACTTTTTGTTGCCTGTCTTCGAGCCAGCTGTTGATCCACATCAAAATCTTGTCTGCGATACCATGTGCTTGGACCTTAGAAGATGATCATGCATGTGGAACGTTGACAAATGCCTTAGAAAAATCCATATATGATGGGTGGTTCAGCTTGTGCCAGCAGGACTCAGAGAATTCTTAGAGTCAAACTCAAGGTTTGACCTTTGATAAAGGAAACAAGCAAGATTTAGCAGATTAATTAATATTTATTGTATTGTAGTCCTGTATTTCCCCATTATATTTCAGAACATAACCGAAGTACTTAACTGCAATTCTGTCCTTATCTGAAACACAGGCACATATCTCACATTTTGCCTAACTGGCAGAGTTGCAAACTGAAACTGTATAGAGACCTCATAATATATGATTATTATCATATACTGTACTTACAGTATGTCTATGTGAAGTTTGTGTCTCAGATGTGGCAACATGCTGATCAAGACTAAGACAAGTGTGGTGAGGGGATTATAAATGCATAAAAAACAATACTGTATCTTGTTTATTTTCAATTTAATGCAATTAATATATGTATTGTCCAGCCATCGTTAAGGGAAATCGCTTTCTGTAGCCGCTCGGAGACAGACTCAATGTGTTCTCATACACCAGCTCAGGCTTCCTCCTTAACACTTTCCATCCCTGCTAGGAGTGTTGCAATATCTTGGGATATTCTCTCTTGTGCTGGTTCCCACGCATTGACAATGTGCCAGCCAATCAGATGTAGGCGGGACATTCTCACCTTAGAACTTTGAATAGACTGCAGTGAGCGAATCAATGCAACCACCAGCCTAGGAGGTTCACCCTTCACCATTATTTTACTTCACTTCACAGCAGTAACAGTTTTGTTATTACTTCACCTCCTTGCCTAAGGTATATCTGCCTTCCTCTCTTCTCTTTCACTTATATTTTATACAAGTGTACAGTATACATTACATGTATAATGTACCCCACCTTCCTCTTTCCCTGCCCCCTTTTGTGTGCATTTCTAGTTTGCACATCTGCATTTCCATTTGCTAATAAATTGTTCTAGTAGGCTCACTATTCCAGGAGTACTTCCCTTAGGAAACAGTCTGCCTGTGTGTACAGTACTAGTAGTTGAATTTTAGCTTCAAATCATTTGAATCAATTTGACTCGTGCGCGTCATTGCAAATGTGTCCATCTGCCACAGGTACGAGTGTGGTAGTGCAGAAGGTGGTAGTACCAGAGCAAACATTGTCTGGGCACACAGCTAGGCTGGGGTGCACATGGTCTGCAGGCAGTGGGCCACCTCTCTACTCCCTCCGTTGGTGCAAGGATGGCACTCAGTTCTTCGTGGTGACACTTCGCCCGAAACTGCGTAAAACAGTCTTCCCAGCACTTGGAATCCAGGTGGTGGTAAGTTCTTCTTCTTATAATGTCATTGATGATAATAATTCCCATCCTGTATGTGCCCGAGATATAACTTTGCCCTTATAGCGTTGTGGTATGAAATTCCTCCACATGTGCTGCTGCCATTTGAACTCCAAGCGCTCAGGCTGCTGGATAAGACCCTCTGACCTTTTATGCTGCTCGGATATGACCAGGAGTGTACTGGCATTTTTTTTAACAACTGGTTCTGATGAAGGTTAAAATTCAGATGGTGGTGTTGTAAATCGGCAAGTGCCAACAATGAAAACCATTATGGTAGAGGGTCTGGAGGTGAGTGTATGGCTCTCCCAGCAAGACAACGCATTTTAGTCTTTCCAAAGGGCATTTTGTTGCATTTTGAAATAAATTATTTCACATATCCTTTAAACTCACTAATGACATAACTGTAATTACATTACCATAGAGTAAACAAATTTTTCATTCAAAAATAACTAGATAATTCAGCGATCATTGTTTGTGATGCGACCTTCATTTTGATGACAATTTATTGTATTAGGGTACAGTATTTTCTTAAAACAAATATTTATGCACTTACTGTGTTTTACATTGGTAAACTACATGAAATAATTACTTACAATCTAAACAGATCATTACAAGTTCGCTACACGATCAGTTCGCCTTTGAGCTCAACAGTCACCACTAGTACTTTTACTTTTATCCTCTTTGCCACTGGTCAGCTCGTTAGTTGCTTGGGTGGTCGGTCACGTCTCAGTTACGCACTATTGGCAAGTACTGGGCATGTACTAACTCCTTAATGTATCTGTACCTGCTCCATTGCTAGTCAAGTCTGGTCTTGAAAGAGCTCACACTCGGTGCCATTTTAAACACTGGCGGATTGCTCCAAAAGTTTACAATTATCACTCCAAAAAAGTTTTTGCTCTCACAATTTTCTGGACTTGTGGCTTTCTCAACCTTGACCTGTGACCCTTTGCCAGCTCTAGGTATGGATACTCAACTGAGTAGTGCCCTCTGTGATTTGTAAACCTTAATTTGGTCACCCCTTGCCCGTCTATAATATAAACTAGGTAGCTATGAAGCAGGGAGGTACTACCACCTGGGAAGATATTGGAAGCATAATGTGATGTCTAATGGTAGACCCTGTTGCCATATAGCATCACAAAAAATGTGACCAAGTCCCAGGTTGCTGATCTGCCTCATTTACACACAATTGCAGGGTCTCAATTGTTTCTCTTACTACTGTATTGACAAAACACACACACACACGTATGTGTTTGCTGTTCAACACCTACATTAATCTGTATGTTCCATTACCTTTCTCACTTTTTATCTGTCATCCAGGAAGGGTACAACAGACTATGCACCCTTCACTACCACGAACTTCTGAACAGAACTGTACATGCACTGTCTAACAAATTTCCGTGGATGCATGAACGGTATTAGAACAGCATCATTGTCCTCATTTGTGGGATACCCGCACATTAACAAGTGAAAACACTGCTGCTGTTTTAATATAAGCTTTCACGCAATCTCCTCCAAAATGTATAAGGCAAAGTGTATAAATTTGGACACCTTGTATCTATTGTAGTTATATTGTTTTATTATACACTGTATCACGAAAGTGGTGGGAGACTGAGATTGGGTATTAGTTATTAGTTGATGCAGATGACTGTCAGCAGGTTGGTGCATCAAACGAGTATGCAGTGAGACTAACCAATGTGACGGCTCTCACGTCTGGCATCTATACCTGCGAGGCCATGAGTGATGCCCCTGACTTCTTCTCCAGCGCCTGCTCTGCCTACCTCCCTGTCATTGGCAAGTGTCACCAAGCCTTCCTCTTATTCTACCTCTCAATAGTTATCAGCTTTCACACATCCTTTTCTCTGTCATTCTACTACCCTGTTAATTGTAATCTTCGCACTTCCTTTTCTTCATCATCCTCCTCTCCATCTTCGGTGAATAGATCACCACCACAATGCCTTCTCCAATTCGTCACATCTTTTTTCCACCACAACTCTGTCCACAATCCTTGTTCTTTATAAATTAGTATAAAACTACGAGTAAGTCAGTAGCTATGAGTGACTAAATACTTAACTTTTTGAATGTAGAAACTAACATTATTGTGTTGAAGAATAAAAGGTGAGGGAGAGAGTTAAAACCCAGAGTAAAATTGGGAATAGGTGAGGTTCTCTGTTGGGAGTGCTGTGTAGGGGAAACTTTAGGTGTAGCTGTAGGGGGGGAGGGTACTGTAGGGGGGTCACTGTAAAGGGGAACTGTGTGGGTAGGGGAGATGATATACAGGTATGGGGCAGGTATTATACAGGTATGTAGGGGGTGGTGCATGTTTGAAAGGTGCTTTGTTGGGGGAGGTGCTGTGTGGAAAAGGTAAGGTATTGGGAGGTGCTGTGTGAGAGAGGTGCAGTTTATGGAAGGTGCTGTATGGGGAAGATGCTGTGTGGGGGAGGTGCTGTGTGGGTGTGATGCAGTGTGGGGGAGGTGCAGTGTGGGGTGGTGCAGAGCGAAGGCACTGGCTGGTGGGTTTTAGGAACTATCAGATGCTGTAAAGAAATGACACTTCATATTCAAATTCTGCAATCTTGAAACATTTCCTCTATTGCCCATTTGATATTGGGAAAACTTTATTATTTAACCCAGTCCAGTATTTACAGGAGGACATAACAGATTGTGAATATACTGTATACTGAGATATGGAAAACAATTCAATATCTTACAAAAATACAGTACAATAGATTTATCTGTTTTCCATAAGATGAATTCTCTCTCAATAAAATAATTCAGATTACAATATAGGTGTAAACTGACTATTCAGTGTACCATGACAGAGGTGCCAGCTGATGGCCCTACTTGGACAGGTGTGCTGAGCGCTTACCACGTCAACCAGCAGCTTCACGCCCACTGTCAGGTGTTCGGCTCTCGCCCGCCTGCTGTGTTTACCTTCTTCCTCAATGATCACCGGATTACGGTAACTACAATTTATTATTTTCAGAGATATATATGTTTATGATCTTCAATATTTCCCAACAGAGTAAATTATATGACTTTAAACAGGAATTTTGCATATTACAATTGTAACATGATTAATGTTTCATAATTGCTCACAATAATAGATAACAGTACAGTATTATATCAGTTACTGTATACTTTATAGCTTTACATCAATGCCATCACTTTACTGTAATATGTATTTTTGGTAATAGTTCTGATATACATATGTAGATACTGTATTGGCTGAGTTAATGAAAAAATAATTAAATTTTTAACTTGTTTGTAAATGGTGATTTTTTTTTTTTTTTGTACAATTCATCTAACATCTGTTAATGTTTTTCACTACCTGAGTATTGTCCCCCCAGGTGAAACATATTAGCTTGACATAGACCTTTAACATAACAGAGTTGTGAACTCTTGGAACAACCTGCCGGAGAGTGTTGTGACGGCACCAGGTATGAGATGTTTCAAGATCAGACTTGACCAGCACTGGACCAGGTTCAGATACATTTAGGAGCCAGTGCATGCCCAGTACTTGCCAGCAGTGCGTAGCAGAGACGTGACCGACCGCCTAAGTGGCTAACGAGCCAATCAGTGATGAAGAGGATAAAAGTAAAAGAAAAAAAGAAAAAAGACTAAGTTAGCTGCAGCACACCCCAAATAATAGCAATACTCTGGCTGGCAGGACCTGTATAACACTATCTAGTGTTGTAACGGCACCGAGTGTGAGCTCTTTCAAGACAAGACTTGACCAACACTGGAGCGGGTTCAGATACATTCAGGAACCGGTGCATGCCCAGTATTTGCCAACAGTGCGTGACAGAGACGTGACCGATCGCCAGGGCGGCTAACAAGCCGATCAGTGGCGAAGAGGATAAAGGTAAAAGTAAAAGTAAATGTCTCATTGGTGTCATAAATGAAGGCTAAAGACAAACGAAAAATAACTTTTAATTATCTTACAGTTTTGTTCTGTTTCAGTTTCATAGACGACTATTATTGTACTACAATAGAATTATAGTACTTGATAGTAGTATAATGTCATTGACAATGTTATTTGCTTACCCTAGCATTTTATTTTCATGACACAGCACTGGAGATCGCCATAGCATGAACTATTTTAGGCCAATGAGTTTGACCAGCATACTGTAGTGTGTAAAGTACTAAAGAGCGTTATACATTATGCAGTGGAGGAACATCTACTTCAAAACAACTTTGTAAAAAGCTAACACGATTGTATGCCTGGACGCTCCTTGACGTAATTATTTAAGGTGCTGGATGTGTGGACACAGATCCTTGAGCGTGGTGGTAATATTGATAATACTGTGCAGTAATCTCTCCATTATAAATTTCTGAGATATTATTGTACATCAACATATTTCCAGAAAATTCTGTGAAAATATGTGTTCCGGACATTCGAATGAATTTCCGAGATATTCCAATGAGAGGACATGCATTTATTTTGGCACAGTACTGTATATACAGTACTTAAATGTAAGTAATATAATGCACATTTATTTTGGCTTAATAAATATGATGTTCAGTTACCAAATGTACTGTAGTAGGCTCAGTATGCCACAGAGCCACGCATATCAACCCTACCGGGACATCATGAGTTGGATGTAGCATTTCGGAAGTCATCGGACCCATCCTGGCAGATACTTTTTTGAGATACTGTACAGTAAACAATACCTCATTCATGGAGGGAGAAGAGAGTAACAGTTAACAACACCTGCTACAGGATTTGGTACAGGACAAAGGCAGACTATTCGGTATCATCATATCACCATTTGACCTGCCTGCCTCACAAGATAAAGATGACAGCATCTGTTGGCGAGTACAGTACAGTCGACCTGTATAGTGTATGCAGTTGTACGTACATACTGTATATCTTGTTTATTTACAATATATTATGTGTGTACAGTAGTGTTTGCATAAATAAATACTGTAAAGCTCTGAGTCTGTCCTACTGCAGAAACATTTAGCCAGTGCCAGGAAAAATTCCAGGGTAGTGCGATTTTTTCCCCAAGATGAGAAAATTCATCTCAGCACCCAGAAATCTCTCCAACCCAGAACCGCTCTGCACCAATTAATCCAGCTAATGGGGAGATTACTATACATATCTAGACTTTGCCAAATCTTCTGACACTGTACCACATGAAAGGCTGAAAATAAAACTGGAAGGGTACGGAATTCAGGGAATTGTCCAGGCGTGGAACAAAATCAGAGATTATTCATGACCGTAAAGAGTGTTTGTAGATTAATGACATGATATCATCATGTGTTCCTGTAACAAACAGGGTACTACAGTGCAGTGTACTGGGACCATTGTTGTTTGTATACAATATTTGTTTCGTAATTGAAAGAGTTTTATCTCATAATTTTTAACTGTTGATGGTCTAGTGTTAATTCTAACCTTGTTCCACATTTAAAGAGCTTAGTTGTTGCAGCACAGTACAAGTAATAACATAAATAACATGCCAGATGCTATACACTTCTCCATACAAATGATTGTCGATAAAAGTTTAAGTTATTTAGGAAAATTAAGAAACAAATGGATTGTAAAGTGCAACAAGAATATATCTGTCGGCTTCAGGAATAGCTGTTAAAATTCAATGTCACGAAATGCAAAAGGATGCACCAAGGTCGTACTAATAGTAAGGTGGTGTATTACGTGTCCCAACAGGATGAAGAAGCAAAATTGAAAAGTGAAAGTGGGTCCCATTAGAAACAGTGTGAATACAAATGTGAAATGGACCTGGGTGTACATGTTGACAATGAACTGAAGTTATCAGATCACTGTGAGAAAAGTGTAAATCAAGTGACTAAGCTAGTAGGTCTTGTAAGAAGGGCGTTCACATACCTAGATGGTTCGTCCCTCATAATGCTCTTCAAAAGTGAGGTGATTCCCCATTTGGAGTACAAAATTTTCTCACCATCTGGTCCTCCAGATATGCTAGAGACTATCAGTTAACTGAAAATGTCCAAAAAAAGGGCTATGAGACTGGTGCCTACATTTCGGCACTTCAGTTACCCAGACAAATTAGAACGCCTGCAGTTAACTAGCTTATACTACAGATGGGAAATGGATGACTTAATAAAAGTCTATAAGCACTTCAGGGAACATTACTGTACTCTGTCAAATGTTCATACCTGGAACTATAGGATGCCCATCCCACGAGGGGTCATGGCCTCAAGTTGAAGAACCCACAAGTTCAGAAAATTATCAGAGCAAACTTTTTTGGGGGTGAGAGTTGTGAACTTTTGGAACAATCTTCCAGAGAGTGTTGTGAGCTCATTCAAGACCAGACTTAGCCGATCAGTGGCAAAGAGGATGAAGTAAAAGTAAAAGGTGTATGGAAACAAAGAAACTGCAGCATCTGAACAAGATATTGTACAATAATATGGTTTCTTTTTTTAGATTTTATGGCTTTTGACATTTTGTGCAATTAATTTATAGCCAATATTTTATTTTTTCTAAAATAAAAAGCTGAAAACTAAATACCTTTAGTACTGCAGTTAAGATATATGGTTAGTTTATATTTTTTATTTGAGGTATTGTCTAACCATTCAGCAGGCATGAGCTCCTTTCAGCTGAATAAAATCGTTTGGCATTAGCCGGAATAAAATACATGAGGGATACTTTGTCCTTTAAAGGGCAAAGTATCCCTTAATAATTTTAGCTTCAAAATTAAACAGACTTACTTCCCTTTGTAAATGATGTATAATGTAATACACAATTACTTCTTACTTTAATTACATCATTCTTTTGTAGCATTTGATATGTTTACTTTGATTCCAGGATGAAGATGGCTGGGTCATGAAACACAAACCGAGTAGAAATACAAGAGATATGATATGGAACTCATCTTCAACTCTCTCCATTCACTTAAACTCTGAGAGTATAAAGACCTTATTCCCCAAATCACTCCCACAGTATCATTCTTACATCTTACAAGAAACGAGAAGAAATATGTCTAGCGGTAACCCTAAGTCCAATATACATTACCGTTTACAATGGCAGGAACCTTATTCATCTCACGATGCAGCGCCCTATAGTAATAATCCCTTTACACCTCCCTACACACACACCCATTCTGAAAGACGATCAGCCCATGAATCCTTATATTCTTTGTCCTCGATATCACCAATAGCTTCTTCATATTCCCGCCCCTCTAGTGTTGCTCGAGATCTCTATTCCTCGCTACCATCTAAAAACCAGAAGATCAATTTGACTTGTGTTGCAAATATTGGAGGCCTCTCCTTGAAGACTTCAACTTGGACGCTCTTATCTTTTCCCACAGAGCTGCACTTCAGCAGTAAATCAAGATTATCAGAAAATTCAGGTAAGGATGTGTCTTAGAGCTATCCTGTAAGTAAAGGGGATCAGGTATCTCAAAGTACAGTACTGTAGTTCAGTATAATGTATCATTCTAATTTTGGGGTTTAAGCTTTTTGAAAATCAATCGAAATAACAATTCTCAGTTCAGGAAGTTTGCAGCTATAGAACAGTTTTGAGTAGACTGAAGAAAGTTATCTCACCCTAGTTATGTGGCATGCTATCTGTCATGAAGTACTGCCTTTACTTGACACATGGTGTGTCATTCTGCCTTTACTTGACACATGGTGCCATACAGCCTTAACCTGACACATGGTGAGTCACCCTGCCTTTACTTGACACATGGTGAGTCACACTGCCTTTACTTGACACATGGTGAGTCACCCTGCTTTTACTTGACACATGGTGAGTCACGCTGCCTTTACTTGACACATTAAAAAAATATTTGTACTAACAATAAGGTCACAGGTCATTAAAATACCTGGTATATATTCTATTCTCTACAGGTCCCACACTGGCTCCATCACCATGTCTGCAGGCGATCACAGTTCTGTGCTTAACAGTGAATGCCGGTTTTAAAGGCTTCCTCTTGAACCTTGCCAGATATGACTGACTGACTGATACAAAGGAATTGCACTATAAAGGTTTCACCCCTATCCTAACACTAACGAAATACACTGCAGTATCTCTCAGAGAACCACAGGTCCAAGGGTGGTTCAGCTTCAAGATGCAAGAAAAAGGAGATGGCATTTTCCTCAGTTACTGTCCTTTTCTGGTAATGTTTGTATTATGCCCAAGGATGTGTTTCTATATTGCACATGTAAAACATCTCTGTATTTATGCATACTATAACTTCATATTCTTCTCACTAATTCAGACCAATCTTTCCACAAGTCAAACTTGTAAAATTCATTAAGAACTATGATAGGAGGCTCCTTACAGTCTTATAGTTTCATATCTTATATTATGAAGCAGCAAGGTGACCAACTCTACTGTAATTACCTGTAAGGTTTAACAGTGTAATCACAAACATTTAGAAAAAATAATGTAAATGATTTATTTCATTTTCATAAAAATAACCACCCAAACACTTCACATTTAATAATACAATTAGTATACATAGTTACATTAGCTATATTAAAACTTAGGGAACCTTAGCCTACGACAAGTATTGCACAGAAAATTTTTAAAAGTTTAAGACTTCAGAGGTGATACTAAAAATTATACAGTGGTCCCTCCATTAACAAGTGATTCAATTTACGAGATTTCGGTTAACGAATTAGCTCCCATAAGGATTTTCAGTTCTATTAACGAGTACAACTTCTATTAACTACAGCCTTACGAGAAACACGCTTTGGTTTGCGCATCAGCTGATCGGCTAGTCTGCCAATACAGTAATCGGTTCTATGTTTACATTTGTTTCCAGTAGAGTAAATTTCGAGAAAGTTGTGCTCTTGAACATTTTTTTTTTATATTAAAATTATTGGCCATTCTGAAATTTAGTTAACATATTGATATATACAGTACAGGGTATTTTTGTGCACCCATCAGCTGATCGAATTGCCCGCCAACGCTTCTCAGTTTAACTTTGTTTACAGTGGAGTAAACATCGAGTTTGTTGGTCTCTTGAATATTTTTGCATTTTTACATTAAAATTATTGGTCATTTTGAAATTTAGTTAACATATTGATAATATTCAATGCAGAAATTATTAAGAAATACAAAGAAGGCATTAGAACCAATGCACTCTGTATAGAATATGGCATGTCATCATCGGCTGCCTCTACAATCAGCCGTTTGCTATGTAAACAAAGCTGCCAGGAATATGACATACACATGTCAAAGTAAGTTAAAATACAGTATTCCATTGTTTTTTATTTATTATTGTACAGTATATTGTACAGTACAGTACTGTATTTTGTTTATATTTAATGTTTTGTTAATTCTATTCCCAGTATACAGTACTTTGTATGTACCTTTTCTGTGAGTTGGAACCACTGAAATAGTGGATTCAGTTAACGACTGACTCTGTGGAACCAATTGTGTTCGTTAATTGAGGGACCACTGTATTAAATAATAAAAGATAAATGAACCAAAATTTTCTATAAACCATCTATAATAAAAAACATGTACGGTATTATAAAATTTTAAACCAAGTTTATTTTCCCCAAAATACTAGATTCATATTTAAAGGCATCCTCATTGTCACATTTATTTTATAGATTTCTAATTTCCATCAACTACATAAAATATTGAAGGATTTAATGTAGAATGTACACTATGTGAACATATGTTTTAGTAATGTATTTTCATATCCCAATATAAATTTTAACCTGTGAAGAACAGTCTTATTTCATGATCCACAAAACTGAAAATATTTTCCTAGTTCCCATAATGTCAGCCACAAGACTCATGTTCTCTTTCTTAATACACTGCCAATTTGCACTATTTGCACTTATCCCCTCAAACCCAGTTGAAAAAGAAAGAAAGATATATATATATATATATATATATATATATATATATATATATATATATATATATATATATATATATATATATATATATATATATATATATATATATATATATATATATATAGATAGTCTGCATTTACGTGGATTTTGTTTATGCGTTTGGTCATTTACGCTGTCCCTTGCCAGAATGTAAATGCTTTAATTACGCGCTAAATTTGGTCATTTACACGGGAAGCGGCACGGGCAGGGTGCGCACAAGGTCACCTAGTCATCAAAACATTACCGAGTTCTTCACCCGCCACCCACCACAGGCGGCCAAGTCAGCGAGTAATAGTGAGGATATGTACTTTGAGGGGTTTGACAAAGAGACCCTGCAAGCCTCTGTGGTGGATAGGCGATACAAGTGATACAGGTGAGGGCCAATAATCTGCCCTCTGCCTTGGAACCAACCCCCCATCCTGTGTGCCCAGCCATCTTTTCTACTAACGAAAGTGTTAAAAAACCCAATATTATTGATAATTCTCTTAAATATTAATTGTGTGTGCATACCATCATAAAATTAAGATGTTATTTTTACTACTATATATATATATACATAATATACATAATATATATATAAATATATATATATATAAATATATATATATATATATATATACATCATAAGATGTATACATAAGGATGGTTGGATATGTTTACCTTGGGTTCATGGCCTCGTTGGGCATTTTTGTCATTTCTGACGGTTGTAAGGTGGGTGACAACCTGCTCTCACTTACTGCCTAATCACTCGGTGTCTGAGACTGACTTATGAGTACAGTAGTATGAAGAGCATCTAATATCATGTAAAGTAATCATTGTAAGTAATAATAGAACTCCCCACAACACGTTGCCAGTCAGCTGTGAGATGGCTAGACACGTTGCCATTATTACATATAATGAACTGTAAAAGTTGTGAAAAACCATTTCAATACTTGAATGTGACTAATAAATAAAGAAAATATAACATAAAACTGTAAAATAAGAAAAATGCTGAGCATGATTGTGTATGTGTGGGTAGTGAACATATGTGTCGAGGCTGTGGGCTGCCGTAACTATATCGCCAGCCCAGCCAGCACCGTGCTCCATTCCCTGGGGCCCGATGTGACATCACCACAGCATACACAGAATGCAGTGTATCGGCCACACACATCTGAGTCAGCTGACTGGCTGAAATGTGTGGACCAGTATGGTTCACTCTTGGCATTGCCCAGAGCTATTTTTGGCACATAAAATATGTGCTATTGTATTTTATGTTGTGCTATGTATCATTATTTTTTTAATTACAGCAGTTAGTTAATTTTTGGCTTATGTACAATACAGAATAACAAAGGACTGGAACCTATTCCCCTATAAATCCAACTCTCACAAAGAAGTTTCCGAGAACAAAGTGGATTTCATGAACATATCCACTACAGTGCCAGATGTATAACTATATTCAATTTAGCAGAATCCTCCCTTTTGCAGAATCAACCTGCATGCTTTATTCTGCTCTATGGAATGACTACTGCACAATACTATAATTTCATATTCATTATGTGAACTACTGTACTGTACCGTATATGAAACTTTTCATATTTAATTTTCTACATCTAATAACTTGTTTTGCCATATTTATACAAAATTCTGTAGAAAATGCTTTAATGTCTAGAGAAAATTAGACAAACTTACTACAGTTTTTCATCAAATGTACTTCAACTTATATCACTGTATTTTACAAGTACCACTGTTTCTTAAGAATGCACAAGACAGATTTTCATAACTGAAACTAATTAAGGCCCCATAATGGTGCTCATTGCTGTCCAAAACTCAGCCAATACCTTTATCACACTCTCTCACCATTTTCTATTTTACTAAACTTCCTAAATATGAGGAAGTCTGTACAAGAATGTAAAAATTTCCTTTAAAGATATGTAACTAGAAAACTAGTAATGGTAACAACCATAGCAGAGGAACCCACTATTTAATGTCCATGTATATCAATGGATCAGAGTACCATCCTCACATACGAGGGTTGGCGACCACAGCCCTCCACTCTCAACGTTCTTGGGCTGTTTTTACTAAATCTCTAAGGTTTTGTATCTCTCTGGGAAGTCAGTTTTTAATTTCATTCATCCAGTCCAGTCTCTGTCTTCCCCTGGCCCTCCTATCCTCTGCTTTGCCCATTATTATTTCTGTTATTATCTTCTCATCCCTAATTATGTGACCAAATAACCCATTTTTCTTTTTTTGTGCATTTCAAGAATTTCTCTTGAAGTTTTTGTTCAGCTTAGTACTTCTTTGTTTGTTTTCCCATCAGTATAGCTTCTTAGCATTTGCCTATAACACCACATTTCAAAGGCCTGCAAGTATCTACGCATGTCTCAAACAATTGTCCTCGCCATGTAAAGCTTTTCAGCAGCCTTTTTCTCAAATTGAAGTTAATGTCTCTTTTCATTAAGCCTTTTAGGTTTATTAAATGCTGATTTTGCTTTCCCTATATGTCCATTTATA
The DNA here is from genome assembly GCA_958450375.1 of Homarus gammarus. NCBI lineage: Eukaryota > Metazoa > Arthropoda > Malacostraca > Decapoda > Nephropidae > Homarus > Homarus gammarus. The sequence continues at coordinate 838,042 of CAUDMG010001262.1, forward strand.
TAGTCATTCCTTAACACTCAAGGGAAGTTGACCCTGCTTTGATTTCAGATGACTAGAACAATAGATTGCAATGCTAAAGACTTTTTAAGAATTCAGAAGAGAGATTCTAGTTCTCTTTTCAAGTGCAAATAAAGGCTGAAATATGTCAAATTATCAATGAACAGGAAAGATTGGCAAATTGTGAAATAAGACCAAATGCTAATCAGTTTCAAGTTTAATATCAAGCAAATGAGTGAATAATTGCAACAAAAAGCTGGAAAACTCACAAGGTCAATAGAAAGTGGCCAGTCTGTAAACTCTGACTTTATGGTAATCACCTCTGAGAACCCATGAAAGGTGTTTCCCATTTTAATTGCAAATAAATGAGGTGATTATGACAAAAATTACCAGAATCTTTTAAACCGATTAGAAGACAATAGAGGTTATTTACTTTTGACCATAAGCTAACCATTTTGGGGGACACAAGTGACATGTACCCAGTTTTAATCTCAAGAGAATAAGGTGACTGGTTGTAAAAAATAATTATGGTCAGAAGCTTTTAACTCACCAGGGACCAAGAGCTACAGCTAGTCATCAAACTGTGATTACTTATACACTAAATATACCTGACAACTTGTATAGAGATTCCACTTTCAAGAATAGCAACTTGTTACAAACAATATGGTCAAGAATTTTGTGTGATGAATAAGCAGAAAGATGAGTATTCTTGGACTCCCCAAAGTGGAGCCCTATTGAACAATCAAACTACAATATACAAAGAGTATAGTGCAGTTCATAGTTTCTGCCCATGAAAGCCGAGAATCACTCCTAACAGCCGAGAATCACACCTAACAGCCGAGAATCACACCTAACAGCCGAGAATCACTCCTAACAGCCGAGAATCACTCCTAACAGCCAAGAATCACTCCTAACAGCCAAGAATCACTCCTAACAGCCAAGAATCACACCTAACAGCCAAGAAACACACCTGACAGCCAAGAATCACACCTGACAGCCAAGAATCACACCTAACAGCCAAAAATCACTCCTAACAGCCAAAAATCACTCCTAACAGTCAAGAATCACACCTAACAGCCGAGAATCACTCCTAATAGTCCAGAATCACACCTAATAGTCCAGAATCACACCTAACAACCAAGAATCACACCTAACAGCCAAGAATCACACCTAACAGCCAAGAATCACACCTGACAGCCAAGAATCACTCCTAACAGCCAAAAATCACCCCTAACAGTCAAGAATCACACCTAACAGCCAAGAATCACACCTAACAGCCAAGAATCACTCCTAACAGCCAAGAATCACTCCTAACAGCCAAGAATCACACCTAACAGCCAAGAATCACACCTAACAGCCAAGAATCACACCTAACAGCAGCCAAGAATCACACCTAACAGCCAAGAAATACACCTAACTTATAACTAATCATTAATCATTGTTTTAGATAACTTGGAATATGAAAGCTCTTTAATTTGTGTTTTGACCAAATTTCAATGTACAATAGCTTCTTTGCATTGAATTATATTTAATATATTAATCTATTTTGAATTTTTAATGAATGACACCTGATAGAAGCCACAAATAAAGGTACCACCTGAGAAAGCTTGCAGCAGTCTTATTTGGTGGTGTCTATAGAGCTGTACATTAAATAACTTGATATCTACTCCACAACACTGACCTCAATTAAATATTCCACAGTTAAATAAAAAAATTACATCACCCCTGTACTGTATTTTCAAAACTTTATATATATCTACCTTTCAATACAGGAGAGCATTATGATTATCACAGATCATACTCTCCCACATGTTAACATAAAACAATATATATATATATATATATATATATATATATATATATATATATATATATATATATATATATATATATATATATATATATATTTTATGAAAATCCACAATGAAAACGTGGATAAGATAAATCTTGATAAAATCACACGGGAAAATGGAAACAACGGAGTACCTTAGCTTTCGTCTTTATTCAAGACATCTTCAGAGGCAACTGGATTACATGGACAGAGAGAGGCTTAAATATACAGGGTGACCTAAAAAACATGAGGTCAGGTCAAAATGATGACATCCACTAATCCCCACACCAACACACACGTAGAGGAGCTTAAGAGAAGGGTGGTCACGTGACTAGTCAAGTCAGGTCAGAAAAAAGGGGGCCCACAAAATAACTATCATACATCTAGATCAAAGTTTTTAAAGCATTTTTAACCTTGGGCCACTGTCAGTGGCCCAAGGTTAAAAATGCTTTAAAAACCTTTGATCTAGATGTATGATAGTTATTTTGTGGGCCCCCTTTTTTCTGACCTGACTTGACTAGTCACGTGACCACCCTTCTCTTAAGCTCCTCTACGTGTGTGTTGGTGTGGGGATTAGTGGATGTCATCATTTTGACCTGACCTCATGTTTTTTAGGTCACCCTGTATATTTAAGCCTCTCTCTGTCCATGTAATCCAGTTGCCTCTGAAGATGTCTTGAATAAAGACGAAAGCTAAGGTACTCCGTTGTTTCCATTTTCCCGTGTGATTTTATCAAGATATATATATATATATATATATATATATATATATATATATATATATATATATATATATATATATATATATATATATACACACACACCCGGTACTACCTCTAATACCTTTCTGAGTACCCACTGCACAATGAAATATTCAGTATAAATCTAATGCGCACACACACAGTGAATATGTAACTTGGTATGAGCATGTTAGTGCATGAGTGTACAGTATGTGCATGTACTATATGTGCACAGTGTGCCTGTGTCAGTGCTGTTCATTGGCAAGTGCATTTGTAAATTCCAATTTAATGCTACATAAAAAAATATATATATGTATATATGGAACATAAGAATATATACTACAAAACTGAAAGATGATGTAGGGGGTGAAGAGAGTAAAACTGAGTGTAAAATAAATTACTTCTCAATGTAGAGTCACTGACAAAATACTCTTGAGAAGTCTGGCAGCACTACTGTACTCATATAGATATTCAGATCATGTCACTCTGTTTCAGTCTCCTATCCTGTGTTCCATTTACCAATTCACACCAGTGTTACTTATATAAATGATTTTTGGCCTTTATGTATGATTATGTTGTCTCAGATGCTACCATGAGAGTATTTTGCCAGCGAGTGTACAGTGATTGCACTAAAATTCTGCATTCCCAAATTTAGGATTCCTCGTAATTTTAGCATTTTGGTGCTTCTGAAATCAAGTATTGAAATCTCTAATAATGTGTATATTCCAAATTGAAAGAAATATTCTTGAAATTAACCAGCTAATTCCGCTTAAGTCATAACTATTTCAAATGTTGATTCTGCCATTTGTAATCTTTACCTTAAAAATTATTTATAAATTACTGCAGTTATCATATGGTATAAATACAACAATCAACACTGCATTGTACACTATGGGTGCTTTACCATTCTGCAACATATTCACAAAGGAATTAATTTGATAAAATTACCGTAAGATTAGAATTTGATTCAAGAATTGGTGCCTTATTGCTGCCTACGGTAGTTTGGGTTCTAACCTGCACTGTTCTCTCGTGATTCATTGCATAAACACTTGTGTTCATAAAATTTGAAAAATTCTAGCTAATCTGTATTCCTCCCAAGCTCAGAAAGGCTTGACCCCTATAATTAGGAATTGCAGAGGGATTATTGTATCCAAAATAGTGTAGTTTCTCTACATACAGAAAATACAAAAAATTCAATGACGAATAAATATCAAGCCCAATTTGTGTGTGTGCGCCTCCTAATATTTTTCTTATACTGTACAGTATAAGCAAAAGGCTATCTTGTTTTACAACAGAAACAATTAATGCAAGAAAATTTATGTGAAATTCCTACAATTATTTTCTCTAATCTGCAAAAATAGTTACTATGTTTTACACTCACCATATTATTCATAGGTCCAAAAGCTGTATCCTATGAGCCTCTATATTTTGGGTAACTTAAGGCTTGTGATATTTTAAGCATATTTAACTCATCTCCTAAAAATTATTATCAAGTGCCTGGTACTTGTGAGCATTGGCTGGGAGAACAGCAGACACAGAGTAGATACGGAGGTTGCTGGCTGTGTAGCTCTCCTGCAGGAACATGGCCGTGGCCACCAGCAGAACCATCTATTCAACAAAAAGTAGAATTAGTAGCTTATCTAGATCATTTATATTCTGCTATACACCTTACATTTACCGTATAAAAGTTAAAGTTATGATAAAAACAGGTAGCCAATTCACCAGAAAATATCACAACAGGTATTCTAGTGGTGAATCACAATGTAATATCTTCTTGGCAGTACTATTACAAAATTCAAAATCATAAAATCAACTTCCTGAATCTGTTTACTGAAACCATATGAACACACAACAATAACTTAATTCCATTTTTAAAATGCATTACACTTAGATGGCCAACATCACAGTCTAATTTTTTATTCATAAATGCCTTTCTTGCTATACTGATGCAAGAGCTAAAAAGCATTCATGAGTAACTTCTTAGTAGGATACAAGTCTACTGAGGGTTGTTACATTCTCAGTAAACACTCAATACTGTAACAAAGTAAAAAAATAAATGAAAAATACATCGACCCAAAACTAAGATTTGAAAAACAACTACTGTACAATACAGTATTGAGTGCTAAGTATGACGTTCTTCTCACATATCATTTGTATATCAGGGTAACCTCTTCCTATTGTACACCCACTGATTCTTTCATTCAGATGGGATCCTTTTTAGTGTTTTGTCTTGGCATTTTATTTCATATACCACCCAAAACCACATTAAAATCCAGTAGACTGGTACAAACACTGTTATGAATGAAAATACATATATTATTACTTACTAGAGCAACATGCATAGCACACACAGGCAGCCATACTCCCCGGCTAAGACTGTGGTAGTCAAGTCCAATGGCATGTATGACAGTTAGACGGCAACCCTGAAAAGAAAAATACCATAAAATGCCTTTTTCAAAATTGTGCTCATTATAATTATATGCGAAAGATATTATCTTCTACAGAGCGAATGAGGAAGGTTAATTTAGGTGTGAAAAGATGGTATACATGTAATTATGAGAGGAAGCAATAAGGAAAGACTACTAGATGCACAGAAGAAAAAGGAGGATGAGCAGAGATGCTAAAAATGAACTAGGAAAAAGTAAGTAGGCTTTTAAATCACTTTACCTAGTCTTAGTATATTAGCAATTCATTTAACCTCTGTGATGACAAAATTGTAAGTCACACAACTTTATGGAAACTTGCCCTTTTATTTCAAAACCTTTGTTTTTAAGAAACTGCAGACTCCATACAGTAAACCCCCAATATACGGTACTGGACACCGTGTATAACGGACACTCTGACCCGTTTGGACTAGGTTCATATATTACGGACTCAAGTCCGTTAAAGAAAACATAAAGGAACATTCGTATCCAAATTATCACAAATAATTACAGTAATACCCCATTTAGCCCAACCCTGCATAACACTGATTCTTTATGGAGCTCTTTGGTCCTCTCTTGGAGTTATTTTTTACGAGAAAACAAAAAATTAAGAAAATCTATAATACTAGACAAAAGTTGCAAGCCAGAACATTCGACGTACCCAAGTATGCTCACAGCCTATCAGCGCTCTCATCAGTATGTAAAAATTTTCTTGTAGCATTCAACTAACTTGACACACTCACTCTTTATATGACTGATTTCCACATAATATAGTGAATATTTGTGACCCAAGTAATTTTTACATAAAAAATGAAATTCTATAATACATACAAGTCAGCTGTAAACACCTGTTGCTGATGGTAAGTGTTGGTGGTGACCAACACTCACCATTACCACTAAAAACCAACACTAATCATCACCAGCAACACTCACCACTAACTGTGCAGTTACAACACCAAATATATTAAGTAAGGATATAAATGCATAGGACAAAACACAAATCATGAGTAAAATGTGTTACTGTACATTAAATTTTTTTTAAGCTTATGCTACAAGTCTGAACCATTCTATGCATATTAACTGTCCAGAATTTAATTTTAAGAGACAATAGGCCACTGTGATAACACAACACAACACAACCTCCCTTCCAACCTCACACACATGCATCGGTCATTCTGTATTCTTCCATGTCCTTCCCACCTCCTGCTGAAACCTAAGCATGTCACTTACTACACGTACAGGGATGAATGGGCTGGGGCCTCTACATACCATGGTGTTCGTTTATGACGGTTGGATTTATGACCCAATGAATATATAACTTAATTACATAAGCATCTTCATAGCCAGAAAGATGTCAAACATAATTATCTTAAATAACAATACCATGAAAATAATACATCAGTGTGCAGGAGTCTCATTGTATTTCATGGTGTTTGTGTAAGTTGGGAAACACCAATAACACGTTATTGTCTGCTGTATTGTTGGTCTTAGTCATGTAAATAAACAGAAAACTCTAAACTTTACACATACTAACATGCAATCAGCCAAGCGTGCCAGACTGGCTGTTGGAGACACGCGTCGCGGAGTCACACGCTTACGACAGACAGGAACAAACATGTATAAATTTTGTTAGCGGACTTAAAGTTAGCGGAACTAAATTTAGCGGAAGCTAATTGGTCTGCTAATGGTTTCCAAAGTTAGCGAAAACGCTAATCCGCTAACGAGAAAGTTAGCTTTGCTAATTAGCGGTTAGCGGAACCGTGCCCACCACTGAGTGCACCCGAGACTTCGTTATTCCTTAGTATAATGACACAGAATTTGAAATTGCAACTGTGGTTGCATATGTTGAGGCAACTTAGATATGTCTGATTACAGTTGGAACATTCAAGATCCATTGTGAGTGATGTTGAAAGCTTCAACTGTCTTTATTGTTGGTAAAACTTGTCAAGTAAGTGAGTGTCAAGTCTGTCAGTACGAATAGCATATCCTTTTATCGTCCTTGGGGATAGCCATGAGTTTCCAAGTGCTACTGATGTTAGATTATTTTGATGCCCAAACATCAGAGAATCTGATGTTTGTAGTTAGTGTCAGTTGTCTATTTAAGAAAGTCATTAATCTCCTGAAAAGATTGTCAAACTCACAATCTCCAAGACCTAATGGCTCCCCCCGGGAAGAATTCCTTGGCTGTGGTTTGTGATTTTCCGGTAAGTAGAGTTGTTAGTGCGTGTTTAACGTCCATTTCACTTTTTCCTGACAAACTCAATCTCTGATTAGATTATAAAAATAGACATAAGAAATTCACCTGACCCGTGACACTGATGTTCATAGTTGAGTGTACAGTGACCGAGTTGAATAGAATTTCTGTTGTTGGTGAGATTAGTCTTTCTGGTATGTATGCGTAGGCCAGAACTGCCCCAGGCTCGCATAGATACGAATGCACAAGGAAGACTCACAAGCTCGTGTCTCTTCCTCAACGCATCTCCAGGCACTGTCTGTGTTGGCACCACTACCGAGGTTCGGTAGTCGCCTATGGACAAGATGGTCCTCGAAGGATGTCTTTAATAGGCGAGATTAGAATTCGAGGAAGGGAATAACCAGGGAACGCTGTGCGAAGACACTGTATCGAGTCTACCCCCGGGCGCTCCTTGAGAGCGAGTTTTGGCTGTCGGTGTTGTAAACAACCAGTGGACTCATTCTTGTCCAGTCCGTTGATCTTGGTTATATGTATTGAGCAGTATTAGTATCTATGATTGGGGATAATTAGCAGAAATATAGTTATCCCAAGTTGAGTATTGAACCCATGAATGTTGGTGTTACTAGTGGTCCCGTGTTATAGGAGTAGAGTCCACCAACCAGGTGTACTACCACTGAATTCTAGTAAAGTGCCATGTTGTTCAGTCTGAACTAACACGATGTGTTTAATAATATCTTAATTTTGGATCTTGTCGAGTGTGTTATATAATCATCTGTATTGACAATAAAACAATATAACAATTGTGCAATGATGTAATAAGTAATGAAGATCTATTTTGCTGTGTGTAATGTAAAACCTAAGTGATCCAGTCTTGTTTGAGTGTAATTAATTAACATCTTGTTCACTCCATATGTTAATAAATATTGGATAAGTAAACTACAAGAATCGCCACTCTATTTCTTCTACCCATTGGTTCTCAGAAAATAACTATTATAACTCACATGCCTAGAAGCTCGCTAGCACGCTACCTAACAGTTCAATGAGATATGGTATATTCTAATAAAAGTCTGGGTGGTGGCAGGCTACCGTTGTAAGTATAATAAGTGTTATAATAATAATGACATGGTTTCCCAGACTAATCCATGGTTTAGAATATAACTAAAACAGGATATAATTGAGAGAAAGTAAGGACATAGAATTCAGAAAATACAATAATATATATGAAACAAGAAATGTAGTAAAGAAAAGAATATTGACTTAGAAAATATAAACAAAGAAATATAAGATAGATACTTATAGAGAGAGAGAGACTAAGAATAGAAGAATAGAAGTATAGAAAAGAAGAATAAATAGAATAAATCTGAAGTAAGGAAAAACGAACCCTTACAATATGACAACAAATTTGGAAGGTCAAATATTTTTTCCGCTTTTTTTCATTTTTAACGTTTTCCTTTACACTGGTGGGGTACAGCTACCTGCTCAGGATTTCCATCAAAAGGGTTAATACAATAAGTTTTGATACACTGTGAGGCTTGGTACACATCTTATTTGATTTAACCAGAAAGAATGTGATATGGATAAATGGATATTATCAAACATTAACACTACTCACCTCTGTTATAATATAATCACCGGGATCAACTGAACTTGCAATATTCTTCCCACAACCAGGTTCAACCACAAGGCAGCAAGAGTCGGGGACATCCGTGCCATTGCCAAAATCCGTTGGAAACCAGTCTTTGTAACTATCAACACCACAGCAGTTCATCTGCAAGTTTATAATCTATGAGAACAATATCAGAGTAATTCAATCCTATTCATCCAACTATATTCCTACCTAAGTTATCAAGCTGCTCATCTCTATGGATAAAGAAGAACAGATGAACAATATTCAAAACTGGTTTACAAAAAATAGTTTTTCTTATCATACAATTTTTATCTCCTAATCAAATTAAATATCAAAATGTCTTATTTTCATACCATAGTCATATGAAGTCAGATATAAATGACACCAGAAAAATAGGTATTAAAAAAAATGCAAAATGTAATTTTAAAATACTGTACAGTATGTAATTTTATTAAACTATTTTATATGTAATTCACTCAAATTTAATTCAATGTACAATACGGGCATTGTTTGGTGAAGGAACAGGCAACTTAGAGTTAGGCTTTGAAGAGTGTTATCTGTGGCCATGGAACCTAACCCCCTATTTCCCATACATCTTGCCAACTGCAGATTTTTTTTTTTTTTTTGGGGGGGGGGGAGAGGGGGGGTGTCCCATCCCTAAAAGTGGAACCTCCCCATTAAAAATATCTAAACTGGGGGGAAGGAGGTCGGCCCTGTAAATGTCGACCTTTGTGAATGATCACTGTTTTCGACATAGCTGAAAATTTGTATGGTTATTTTTTGCATATGCACTTAACTCTGCCCAAGGATAATAAAGTGAAATATAGTGTAGATGACAGTGTGATGGATTTATTGCAAATAGTATAGTGGATGTAGTTTAGGAAGGGTAGTTGATGTAATTTAGATGATGTACTGTAGGTAGTGGAGAGGATGTAGTGTATTGATTGTAGTATAGATGATAGCGTAGTGGCTGTAGTTTAGATTATAATGCAGTGGATGTGGAGTAGATGAGTGCAGTGAATGTTGTGTAAATAGTGTGATGAACATTGGGAAGCTGATAGTGTAGTTATGGAAACAGGCAATGCATTGCCCCTCGGAAACAAACCTGGGTAATACTTTACTTTCATCCTCTTCGCCACTGATCGGCTCGTTAGCCGCTTGGGCGATCGGTCACGTCTCTGATTACTTTTCCTTTTCATTTATCTTCTTCACCAAAAGATCGGTAATACTGGGTAACTCAGCTAGTAGGCAATTTAATGCCGACAAAGATATGTAGTTTTCATCTTTTCCATGAGTCCACCATGAACAAAAAGCTTACCTCCAACTGGATCTCATCCCACAGCTGTGTATCAGATAAATTAGTTCCATAGTCCACTTGTGTTTCCTTCATGGAGTGGTCCATATAGTTACTTAGAGCCTGGCAAAGTATGTGCTGTTTCTGGTAAACTATTACTGTGGCTGCTATTTCTGTTACCACCATCGACAGAAGCAGAGAAAGACACTGTTGAAAAAAGAAATATTCGACACATATATCTTGTCTTGATACATTACAGTATGTAAATATTAATCAATTGTTTGTTTTCAAAACCAATTTTACAGTGTATGCCAACTGCTGCAGTTGGCATACACTGTAAAATGGCTTTTTAAAAACAATTTATTGATTAAAATTGAAAACTGTTTTGAACCAACACAAGAACTGTAATCATAATTAACATTAAATATTCACTCTTATTAATCTAAAAAATCTTAAGATATACAATAGAGCACTTAAAAACAAAGAAGGCATAAATCTGTTGAACAAAACTTTCCTAACAATCTTAATTTTTTTTTATTCCTTAAATTTTAATTGATCATTAATATCACTAGTCATTTTACTAGTCATTCAGACAGTCAAATATTTTTTGTTACTTTGTTACGAGCTTCATTGTCCTGTGTCTTGAGCTTTGTATATATATATATGAGATTTTCTTTCTTGAATGTAGATACAAAGTTTTGGTACCATTCACGATATTTATAATGATAAATGTGGCCCAGAGCCTACGAAAGGTTGGGGACCACTGCAGTATACAGTATACCTGGGAGGCACGGGGGAGTGTACCACTGTAGTAAAAATTTCACTATTTGGGAATTTCCACTACTGTAATCAGGATTTCCATATGCAATAATGAGTTCAGTAAAATGACATACTACTGCATTAAAGTTTGTACTGTGCCAGTATGAAAATATAAAATACTTACAATTTTAAATGCTCGTGGTTTAGGGGCCAAAGTGGTAATGGCTCCAACAGTGCTTGTAGCTGTGATTCCAACTCCTAGTCCCATAATTATGCTCACTGCTATCCACAGCCATGCAGGCACCCAAGGTGAGAGATACGCCACATATGATGTCAGAAGACTTGCACCCGTATAGCCTACAGCTATACCAGTTCCCTGCAACAATATCACTATTTAATATTCTATGATTAGCTTAGTAAAAAGGGATCAAATATCTAGCATATTCAACCCCCCCCCCATGTTAAATAGAATGTGGTTATTATGATATCTGGTACCAATGAAAGAAACTCTGTTGAAGCATGTCAGTTGTCGGCAAACAGAGCAGACGACAACACACACTGACTCCGCAGATTGTTTGGAGAAGTATTTGTGGTAAATTCTAAGACTTTTCTTTATGACATTTCTTTCACAAACAACTTGGTAATTATTTGAATAGTGACCTTCTGCTGTTTTTCATTGAAAATGGGTTTAAAAATACCCAGTTTTCACTTATTTTATTAGAGGATGCTGTATCATGCTGTGGAAAAATATGAAAATGGCTGAAATCATGTGCCAACCTAACCTATATCTCAACTCACCTTTACCTTGAAAACTAAGCTAATTTTACACAAGAAATTAACAGAACTGAAAGTAATCAGCGTACAAATCTGTCTAAAACCATCTTCATAAATACCGAACCACTGACAGCCACGTCCCTCATAATTACCGAACCGCTACAATGTACATTGTTTACATCTGTCACATCACAGCTAATAATCCCTTTATCTAGAAAACTAAGCATTTGCACTAGAAAATGAATAGAAGTGAAAGTAAATTGCATACAACACTGTGTCTAAAACCACCTCTCATAATTACCTAACTGCTGACGGTCACGAGTCGCATATTAGCCACGACTTACGTATGTTGGGGTATCCAGGGAGGCGGCACCCCCTGGATAGGAGGTTAGTTAGGTCAATTACGAGGGAAACGTTATAGAAGAAAATTCTTTGAATTGTTGAAACCACCTATAGTAAAGATAAAATTCCTGATATTCTTGTGCTGTCTCAAGGTAAAAATTTACCCCAAAATACTTACAATTAAAATAAGGTAAATATTTGTTTAATAGCTGTGGCACAAGAAATAAAGGCCAGATATGACTAAAACACACCTAAATACAAGAAAAATCTAATCTCATAACAATTTCAACTTCTAAATCACTGTTGAACCCAAACGTAACTAAACGTAGAATAACTAAATACGAAAATCTTGCCACAGCCATTAAACGAATATTAACCAATAATTTTTTTTTTGTAAAATTGCAGATTACAGCAACCAAATAATCTGATCCAAAAAAAATATTACCAAACATAATATTAGAAAATGATCATAGACAAAAATAGTTTTATCGATTGAGTTTAGTGAATTTCCGGAATTCTATAGTTGCTGTTCACTGCAATATTACCAAAAATTGTCATATCGATTTTATTAATATCATTTAAAGAACAATTGTGGAAAATATAAACGAAATCCACAAACTCCTTCTGGTGCTAACCGTCTGCTCCACTATTACCTTGAGTCATAATTAGCAATCGTCCACGTGTTGCTCTCAATACTCAGATTACAGAAGCATTATTGGAGTAGGAATCAACACACAAATACACTGGGTCATCAGGTCGTGGCCAATGTTTAGGCTTGATAGTTTTACCTACTCCAGCTCTTTAACACATTGAATAGTGGACATATCTAAAGATAATAATATTCTGATGAGTCCATATTACTGTTCCACAAAAATATCAATCATAGGAACACTTACAGCCAGTATAATGAAGGCAGCAAAGGCTATATACTTAGCTACAGCCATGATGATCAGCTGATGGCCAGGTGCGACTGATGACTCTTACCAAAACATTACTCTCCCAGGTATCAATTTGTCCTAGTTAAGCTATACAAGAAAATATTTAAAACAACTTTCAAATTAAATTATATTTTTACTGAGTTACAAATATAAACTTCCAGTACTAATTTAAGTTTTTATCAAGATTAACTTTCACCGATATTACTATCTCATGACCGGAAATTATGTGTATAGTTATATGGTAGTAAAAGTTTTCTAAATGTTTCGGATACTTAATATATTTTTTTTTTGCATTTTGTGAGTTTCAGTAACATTATGCTATAAGTTGTAAATCCAATTATTTTGTTTAGTAGTACTTTCAACTATTTCCTAGTGATACTCTCAACCATCTGGCAACTGTAGTGTACAACCTAGCAACCAAGGAAGAGTTAACTTGATGGTAACACAGGCCGGGTGCTGTGGCTCTACTGCTGACTGTATAATAAGAAATGGTAGTCATGTTATGTAACTTATCATACACCTTCCAGGGAGGACCTACATTTCGAATTCTTATGAAACCAGAATTAAACTCAACCACAGCACAACAGCCTTACACCCAATTAGTGACGAAAATTATGAAAAATGCGATTCCTCACTTCTCATTACTCAGTACTTTATTTTTATTTCGATGTACGGTTGCTAATAACATTTTTCTTGAATTCTTGATTATATTATTAAATTTGAAGTTTATTTGTTGCTTTTATAGTTCGTGTTTTAATTTTGAATCCTTTCATGTTCTGTGAGATGCTTAACATAAAAATTAATTGTGCACCTGGTTTTATTTTGGCTAGGGCCAGATAATTTTATTCAGCTGAGAGCCTGAGACACCCCTTGCCCTTGCGCACCTCAGTTACCCAGAGATTAGATTACCTGCAAGTTCTGCAACTGTCTAGCAGTTAGGTAGACGAGGGGTGATTAAAGAAGTTCATATACATCTCCGAGGGCACTACTCAGTAGACTATCCATAATTGAAGCTGGCAGATGCCTGCCCCACCTACACTAGGGGTCACAGCTCAAGGTTGACGAAGCCACAAGTCTGGAAAATTGTATGGTAATTTTTTTTTCTGTGAAAATATTAATAAAGATCCCAAGTCCTTTTGTGAGTATACCAGGAATAAAATGAACACCAAATATACTTTTCAGCCCTCTAAAGGACGACACCATAAAAGAATACTTTGCATTAGTATTCACAGAAGATGGTGGGTAACATGTCAGTACCCGTGAAAATGTATACATCAGGGGAGAAAATGAATTAAGAGAGATAGCAATTCCAGAAAATATCATCAAAAGAAAAGTAGCCAGCTTGAAAGAACTCAAAGTTCCTGGAGTGGACGGAGCACAGACCAAGGTGATAAAGGAGGTGGCAAACGAGATTTGCACCTCACTGTGACTCTTATTCAGGAAATTTTTGGATCAAAGTAAAGTGTTGAGGGACTGGATATCAGCCAACATCACCCCAGTATACAAGGGTAGAAAAAGTGCAGCAGAAAACTACACCTGACCGAGCAGTCTTATCAATGCATCACAACACTTTCATGGAAAGAAAATCCTGCCTGACAAATTTACTCATGTTCCTTGAGATGGTAACAGACTATGTGGGCCAAGGCTCACCAGTAGATGTGTTGTACATGGATTTTTCCAAGACATTTGACAAAGTCCCACATGCATAACTAGCCTCTAAGAACCAGGCACATGGTATCACTGGCAAGATTTTGAAGTGGAGTAACAACTGGTTTGAAGACAGATGACAAAGAGTGGTAATAAATGGAGTACATTCTGATTGGAAAAAGATTCCCAGTGGAGTACCACAAGGCTCTTTCCTTGGACCCACCCTGTTTATGATCTACCGTGTACATAAACGACATAGATGAAAATATATACCGAACTACAGTGTCAAGTTTGCGGACATGAAATATCTAGGAAGGTAGCAAGTCAAGACGATAATGCAACAATGCAAAAGACTTGCATGAGCTGTTCAAATGTTTCCGAGACTGCCAAATACCCTTGAGCATAACAAAATATAAGACTACATGTAAAATAAAACAATCCTAAACACAACTATATAATTCTGTTGACACTTTCTTGGATATTGTTAATAAGGAGAAGGATCTAACCAATGTGATCGATCATTCACTGAAGGGGGTACAACAAGTGGGGGCAGCAGTGACAAAGTAAACTGGGATAAGGGAATTATAAAACATACCTTCAAATACAACAATTGAAAAATGTTCCTTTAACTGTACAAATCTTACGCATGTCCCAGTTTGGATTACTGTATACAGGCATGGAAACCATACCTCCAGAAAGACCTAACATCCCTAGAAAAGGTGCAACACACAAGTGACTAAGATGATTCGGATTATGTCATCTCGATTATCCAAGTAGACTGATGGCCTTAGAGCTAACAACCCTTAGGACAAGGTACAATAAGGAAGATCCCTTTGAAACATTAAAAATCCTCAAAGGAATGGAAAACATGAATCCTTTTGTTATAGTCACCCCTTAAAAAGTAGCTCTTTAACCTGTAAACAGGAGGTAAGGATTCCCTAATATTTGCAAAACTGGAATGCAAGGACAGTAAACATTCATTAATGTTGGCTGCCGTTCCTATAACAAACATTAATTGATGTTGACCACCGTCCCTATAGCTAATATCAGCTGATGTTGGCCACCATCACTTCAGTTAATATCGGTTGATGTTGACCACCATCCCAATAGCTAATATCAACTGATGTTGGCCACCTTCCTATAGCTAATATTAACTGATGTTGGCCATTATCCCTATAGCTGATATCAATTGATGCTGGTCACCCCTATAGCTAATATCAATTGATATTGGTCATCATTCCTATAGCTAATATCAATTGATGCTGGCCATCATCCCTATAACTAATATCAATTGATGCTGGTCATCATCCCTATAGCTGATATCAATTGATATTGGTCATCATCCCTCTTGCTGGACAATCAGCATACTCGATTTCGAGTGACAGCAAAGTAGTACAGTAGTAGTAGAAAATAATATCAATTGGTGTTGGCCTCCGTTTCTTAGTTAAAGGAAGAATATGTCCCTGATAAGGAAAGATACTCCAAGAATACTGAGGACACATTCTACTCTCTTATTCAACATGGGTTAATTATGAATGATTCGACTTTTCTGCTTTTACTTTCTAGTATACATTATTACACTCCTCTTTTTCTTGTACAACTTAATGCTCCTCCTCCTCAACACCATGTTGATGTAAATACGTACTGTAGAATATGGATACAATAGTAGGTAGATATTTATATAAAAATAACTCTACATTTTCAAATAAATTTTAATGAAAAAAATATCCTTTAAAATACAGTATATTTTCCTAAACAAGTGTGTCTTCATTTCTGATATATTCTCCAATGTCTGCTTGATGGAAACACACAATGTCCATGGGGTCAGCATGCCGACACTCAGCAGTTGCCTTGGCTGCTACTCCAAACCCCTGCAATAAGAAGTATATTTGACAACATTACTGACAGACACCACTTCCTGTTTATCTCGAATAAGGGTATCCTGGGGTATTATAATAATAAATATAACAATAATAAATACAACTGAAGAATAAAATCCCATTAAATAACTAAGACAAAAAGACATGTGACTCATGAGAAACTAGAGTACTCCTTAGCATAACAATCCATTAACAAAGGATTAGACTGTCTATCTCCAAGTTAAAATGTCTAAGTCAATATTTTCTTGTCAGTTAGGAAGCTTATCAAGGGAGACCAGGTAGTATGTCTCATTCTCTTTGCTATAAAAGGACTCCAAGTTTCTGTCCTCATTAAAGATTGACTTGAGAGATTCCAAACCTCCAAGACACAAGATGGCTGAGGTCTTATGTCATGTGAAAATGGAGTTTTTGCTCAAGAACACCACATCGTTGATCCAGCCCATAAACAAGGAGTAATTAGAGCCTTAATAACTTATTATCTTAAAGGACAATCTTGCAGTTGGTCATTGAAACAGATCTGAGATTTATGGTGACTGAGTGCTACAACAAGGATTATAGAAAGAAGCATCATCTCTAATGCCAGGATCCCCAAAGTCATCTACAAGTGGAATCACAACATTCAATAAAGGTTAATCATCTCTAGATTTTATTTTACTGGGATTAGCCGACCCGGGCACAGGCCACTGACCCACATCGGGGCACGGGGGGCGAAAGTGTAATAATAATAATAATAATAATAATAATAATAATAATAATAATAATAATAATAATAATAATTATTCATAATAAATAAAAATTAAAAAAAAATTAAAATAAATTGAAATAATAATAATAAAGACATTCAAAAAAAGAAAAAAAGATCAAGAGTGAGAAACAATACCTATACAGTATATATGTTGTGTTGTCAAAGTAAGAGAAACAATTGAGACCCTGCAATTGTGTAAATGAGACATAAATTCAGATCAGCAACCTGAGACTTGGTCACAATTTTTGTGATGCCATATGGCAGCAGGGTCTACACCTTCAACCAACAACAATATGGCCAACATGAGCAACATTCCTCTTCAGTTCCGGTAAGTACAATATACTTAACTAATGTTTATCTTTGTTAGGTTAGGTTTTAAGGTTCAAAGTCTTTAAGCAGGTCTGAACCTAAATTTAAACCATGGGGTTTTGGGTAAATAATTTTTGGGTTGGAATGCATCTCTGTTTTTAATGAGATTATATGGGAAAATAGATTCTGCTAAACAAGTATGAACTACTTTTAATCCTTAATTGGTGGCTTAGAATCCTCCACTCCCACACCCCCATAAACACAAAAATGGAATGCATGGCACATGAAACTTCCAGAGATGATGACCTCCATCTCTAGAGCTAACTTCCACGAGTGATGGCTACCGTTTAAGGGTTAAGACCAGATCAACACTGGTGTATGTTCAAATACATAAGATTTTGAACATGCCCTGCATGCTAACAGTGTGTAATAGAAAAAGAATCCAAGTGCCCAACTGGTGAATAAGCTGACAAGTGGCAAAGAAAATAAATTGAAGTACAGTCGGCCCTTAACATACGCGGGTTTAACTTACACGGATTTGCAAATACGTGGATTGCCGCTGGAGGAATATACATTATTCAAATTGCACGCGACACCACACACACACACACATCGCCCGCGCCACCCCGTGTTCCCTCAGTCAGTCAGTCTCGCTGTAACCACGCTTGTGTTGACATCAGCATTGTAGCAGCAAAAATATTACATTTCCGTGAATGTATTATATCAAGTACAGTATGAATAGAATATCACTAATATAACAGAATTTTAACCAAAAACTATTAAAAAAACGAGTAACATATCTTGAACATCGGAAGGTTAGGTATAGTCTTTTGTTTTCATGTAGTTTATCCTAATTTACATTGAAATACATTACATTTCAGCAAAACTACTATTTATTTCTGAGAATATGGTAATGTAATATTTTTGCTGAAAAAAAAAAACGCGGATTCTTAACATTCACGGGTATCTCTTTTACCTATCCCCCGCGTATGTTAAGGGCCGATTGTACTGTACTTTACATTTATTTTACAATTCAACCTTATACATGTCTATTATTGTCTTAAAATGTAATATATATTATTTTTTATCTTTCTTTATCATTTACTGTGTGTTATTCTACCCAAAAAGTTTACTTGTGTTTTCATTAATTTTCCTGTTGTTAGAAAGTTGAATAAAAGCATGACCATGAAACTGAGCATAATTTATATTAAAATACAAAAAAAAAGAAAGAAAAGAAGTGTTGTACATGCCATAGAACAATTCCAATCAGTTTATTGTGATCAGCTGATCATGTTGGTGGTTCCAGGTCTCTCATTTACTGTATCAAGGCGGTATTTAGGGTGATACAGTAGGTACATACAAGTCAGAGGTCTCCACTATTACTGTACAGGGTATATCACACTCCAGCAATCAACTATGAATTCATCCTAGCCTCACTGTGTAAATACGTCGCACAACAAAGAATTAAAAATTTTGACATGTCATCTTACCAATGGGATGTCTTTTGAAGAGTAAACAACAGCACCAGCATACTTGGGAGTATTTTCAGAGATCCGGGCCAGACCAGACTTGTAAACGTGGTTACCATACATGAAATTTTGTTCTGCAGATTCTTTCAGCCATATTTTGTTCTGCAAAAAAGAAAAAAGGAAGTTAATGCTACTTATTACAGGGTGACCCTCTCTTATCTGGCATTCCAGCAACTCCAAATTAATGGCACAGTTTATGTTATATAAACAGCATTTTCCAGCAAACCCCACTATTTAAGGCACGTTCAACTGCTGCATAGTTGTCCGGTTGGACAGACTGAAATCTACCATTATTTCATGACATTCAAACAAATATAATCCTGTAAAACAAAATAATTATCATAAAAATCACAGCAATAAAACAAATTTTCAACTAAATGAATGAAGTTCAGCAGCAGCTCATCAATTAAGGCTGAAACTGAAATTCATACAGTGTACTGGCAGATGTAAGATCCTGAAGCTAAAAAAAAGAGTTCTGTCAACTCATATAATGTACATACAAATTACTTCTTATATGGTTCTCCAGACAAATTAATTATACAGAGAGTCCTCATTGCTCATTGTCTCATTAATATAATGTTTGAAATACGGGTAATTGAATTAATAATTAAAACGTGTTAACTTTGTCCAACCAAATACTGCAATGTACCGCATATTAATGTGCAAAATGTACAGTCACCCACAGGTATTCATACAGACCCTATACTCCTTGTGTGGATTAAATTATCCAGTTATTATTTCAAGTAGAAAACTGTCAGAAATCCCAAATATACTATATATATATATATATATATATACAATATATATATATATATATATATATATATATATATATATATATATACAGTATATATATATATATATATATATATATATATATATATATATATATATATATATATATATATATATATATATATATATATATATATATATATATATATATATACAGTACAGTACAGTACAGTAAGTCTTCGCTTAAAGTTGGCTCGCTTAACGTTGTTTCGGTACTACGTCGCTAAACTTTAGAGACCAAAAATTTGTTTAACATCCCAGTGACTCGGTACAACAGCAGTTTGCGTCGTCATGGACTATTTTTTACAGTGCATCACCCTCTCTCGTCTGGCCACAGAACGTCACGGCGTCCCCAAGTGATGCCAGTGTTTGTTGGGCTTCCACAATGTTCGTGCGTGTTAAGTGTTTTCGCTCTTAATACTGTACTCTAACCATTCAAAATGGCTTCCAAGCACCCATCAAGTGCTATTGATGCTTGTGTTGTGAAGAAGCAACGTAAGACCATAGGACCTTGCTACAAAAATGGAGGTTTTAAACCGCTTTGAGAGGGAGGAGGAGCTACCTGCCAGGTCTCAGTGACTCGCCACCCTCCTGGCACCCGCCAGGCTCTTCCCCTCCCGCCTCCACCGTTTCAGTACCCACCACACACTCGCTCTACCACCTCCGCCCACTGGTGAGTACCAATACCAACTTAGTAGTTGTAGTATATGCATGCACTGTTTTCTATAGAAATGGCAATGATTTTCTGTACATGTAATGTGTTTCATGGGGCAAAGGGAGGCTCAGGATCGTAACTTCCGTATTTTATCTATTTCTTAACCCCGACGTTAAGCGGGGACTTACTGTACAGTAGACTAGCAACTTATGCGGACTTTTCTTATAATGGTTTCAACTATACACTGATGAACCCGGGAGATTGGTTACAATTTCCAACTTCTCACGAGGTCTTACAAGCCTTATGACTCAGTATAAGAATATGTTACTGCAGCTTAAGAAATGAAGACAGCTCCTAATCACCATGTTCTTTAAGAAAACCTCAGCATCAACATCGTCAGCAGATCAGCCGACGCCCTCAACTTCTCACAGTGACTTTGAGCTGCCCACATCCTTCCCTGCATCGTTATCTGAGCTTGACGATCCCCCCACAGTGACGTGGGAAGGGGATGAATAATCTCAAAACAACAACACATGTCTGTCTACATAATGTGTGTGTTCTATTAATGCTGTTATGCATTACCTAATACCTGACTATTGTGGACTTGATCTCACCCTCCTCTGTATATATATATATATATATATATACCTTGTTATGAACTTCTCGTTCGTCTGTACTCACCCCCGAAGATGTGAATTACACGAAAGCACTTGGGAACTTCGCGTTTTCTTTTTCCTTGTGGTTATTAGCATATACCTGGATCATGCCCAATAAAGCACGCGGACTTCTACATACAATCAACACCTCAACCCGCCAAGATTCGAACCCACGGCCCACAAGCCCATGACTGTGACCAGGGAACGCTAACCGCTGGACCACCAGGATACTAAAAGCAATCCTAGACTTTGTTATATTTCACACAAAGCCTGTTCAACGAGCTTATGGCGCCGTGAACCTCTAATGGGTGACCACCCGTATCACTTAGTGTGGTCAGAGTAACGTTTTACCATAATCCGGCTTCGAATACACGAGGATCCATATATATATTCATTAGCCATATATAAGCACTCGGATATTCTACATACAATCAACACCTCAACCCGCCAGGATTCGAACCCACGGCCCACAAGCCTATGACTGTGACCGGGGAACGCTAACCGCTGGACCACCAGGATTCTAAAAGCAGTCCTAGACTTTGTTATATTTCACACAAAGCCTGTTCAACGAGCTTATGGCGCCGTGAACCTCTAATGAGGACCACCTGTATCACTTAGGTGGTCAGAGTAACGTTTTACCAAATCCGGCTTCGAAACACGAGGATCCATATATATTTCATTAGCCCAATAAAGCACGCGGACTTCTACATACAATCAACACCTCAACCCGCCAGGATTTGAACCCACGGCCCACAAGCCTATGACTGTGACCGGGGAACGCTAACCGCTGGACCACCAGGATACTAAAAGCAGTCCTAGACTTTGTTATATTTCACACAAAGCCTGTTCAACGAGCTTATGGCGCCGTGAACCTCTAATGGGGACCACCCGTATCACTTAGGTGGTCAGAGTAACGTTTTACCAAATCCGGCTTCGAAACACGAGGATCCATATATATTTCATTAGCCCAATAAAGCACGCGGACTTCTACATACAATCAACACCTCAACCCGCCAGGATTCGAACCCACGGCCCACAAGCCTATGACTGTGGGCTAATGAAATATATATATATATATATATATATATATATATAGTATATATATATATATATATATATATATATATATATATATATATATATATATATATATATATATATATATATATATATATATATATATATACACGATATATATATATATATATATATATATATATATATATATATATATATATATATATATATATATACATATATATATATATATATATATACATATATACAATCAACGACCTCACCAGCAAGGAATCGAACCCTCGACCTACTGGGTGTGACTAGGGAATGCTTACCGGCTAGGCCACAAGGACACTAAAAGCAGTTCTAGACTCTGTTATATTTCACACAAAGCCTGTTCATCGAGCTGATGGCGCCGTGAACCTCATTGGGAAACTGCCCGTGCCTCGTATGTGGTGTCAGTAGCATTTTACCGAATCCAGCTGGTATGAAACGCGAGGTACATATATATACTTCATTTTTAGTCCATTTAACACGCGGACTTTGAACATACAATCAACGACCTCACCAGCAAGGAATCGAACCGGTAAGCGTTCCCTAGTCACACCCAGTAGGTCGAGGGTTCGATTCCTTGCTGGTGAGGTCGTTGATTGTATGTTCAAAGTCCGCGTGTTAAATGGACTAAAAATGAAGTATATATATATATATATATATATATATATATAATATATATATATATATATATATATATATATA
>CAUDMG010001265.1:0-95157 GCA_958450375.1 Homarus gammarus
CCTCTCAATATAGGTGTCACACACTAACACCACTCACTGTAGGTGCCTCACACTAACACCTCTCACTGTAGGTGTCACACTTACACCATTCACCGTAGGTACCACACACTAACACCACTCCCTGTAGGTGCCTCACACTAACACCACACACTGTACGAATCACACACTAACACCACACACTGCACGTGCCTCACATTAACACCACTCACTGTAGGTGCCTCACACTAACACCACTCACTATAGGTGCCTCACACTAACACCACTCACTATAGGTGCCTCACACTAACAAAATTCACTGTAGGTGCCTCACACTAACACCTCTCACTGTAGGTGTCAAACACTAATGCCACACACTGCAGGTGCCTCACACTAACACCTCTCACTGTAGGTGCCTCACACTAACACCTCTCACTGTAGGTGTCACACACTAACACTACTCACTGTTGGTGCCTCACACTAACACCACTCACTGAAGTGCCTCACACTAACACTATTCACTGTAGGTGTCACACACTTACACCACTCACCATAGGTACCACACACTAACACCTCTCACTTCTAGGTGCCTCACACTAACAACTCTCACTCTAGGTGCCTCACACTAATACCTGTCACTGTAGGTGTCACAGACTAACACCACTCACTGTAGGTGTCAAAGACTAACACCACTCACTGTAGGTGTCAAAGACTAACACCACTCACTGTAGGTGTCACACACTATCACCACTCACTGTTGGTGCCTCACGCTAACACCTCTCACTCTAGGTGCCTCACTAACACCACTCACTGTAGGTGTCACACACTAACACCACTCACTGTAGGTGTCACACACTAACACCACTCACTGTAGGTGTCACACACTAACACCACTCACTGTATGTGTCACACACTAACACCACTCACTGTAGGTGTCACACACTAACACCACTCACCGTAGCTGCCTCACACTAACACCTCTAACTGTAGGTGCCTCACATTAATATCTCTCACTGTAGGTGCATCACACTAACACTATTCACTGTAGGTGTCACACACTAACGCCACTCACCGTAAGTGTCACACACTAACAACACTCACCGTAGGTGCCTCACACTAACACCACTCACTGTAGGTGCGTCACACTAAAACCACTCACTGTACGAGTCACACACTAACACTACTCACTGTAGGTGCCTCACACTAACACCACTCACTGTAGGTGTCTCACACAAGCACCTCTCACTGTAGGTGTCAAACAGTAATGCCACACACTGTAGGTGCCTCACACTAACACCACTCACTGTAGGTGTCTCACACAAACACCACTCACTGTAGGTGTCAAACACTAACACCACACACTGCAGGTGCCTCACACTAACACCACTCACTGTAGGTGCCTCACACTAACACCTCTCACTATAGGTGTCACACACTAACACCACTAACTGTAGGTGCCTCGTAATAAAACCTTTCGCTGTAGGTGTCACACACTTGCACCACTCACCATAGGTACCACACACTAACACCTCTCACTTCTAGGTGCCTCACACTAACACCTCTCACTCTAGGTGCCTCACACAAACACCACTCACTCTAGGTGTCACACACAAACACCACTCACTGTAGGTGTCACACACTAACACCACTCACTGTAGGTGTCACACACTAACACCACTCACTGTAGGTGCCTCACACAAATATCTCTCACTGTAGGTGTCAAACAGTAATGACACACACTGCAGGTGCCTCACACTAACACCACTCACTGAAGGTGGCTCACACTAACACCACTCACTGTAGGTGCCTCACACTAACACCTCTCACTGTATGTGTCACACACCAACACCACTCACTGTAGGTGCCTCACACTAACACCACTCACTGTAGGTGGCACACACTAACACCACTCATTGTAGGTGCCTCACACTAACACCACTCCCTGTAGGTGTCACACACTAACACCACTCACTGTAGGTGCGTCACACTAACACCTCTCACTGTAGGTGTAAGACACTAACTCCACACACTGCAGGTGCCTCACACTAACACCACTCACTGAAGTTGGCTCACACTAACACCACTCACTGTAGGTGCCTCATACTAACACCTCTCACTGTAGGTGTCACACACGATCACCGCTCAGTGTAGGTGCCTCACACTATCACCTCTCACTGTATGTGTCACACACTAACACCACTCACTGTAGGTGCCTCACACTAAAACCTCTCACTCTAGGTGCCTCACACTAATACCTGTCACTGTAGGTGTCACACACTAACACCACTCACACTGTAGGTGTCACAAACTAACAACACTCACTGTAGGTGCCTCACACTAACACCATTCACTGTAGGTGTCATACACTAACACCACTCACTGTAGGTGCCTCACATAAACACCTCACTGTAGGTGCCTCACACTAAAACTATTCACTCTAGGTGTCACACACACCACTGACTGTAGGTGTCACACACTAACACCACTCACTGTAGGTGACTCACACTAATACCTCTCACTGTTGGTGTCACAAACTAACACCACTCACTGTAGATGTCACACACTAACACCACTCAATGTAGGTGCCTCACACTAACACCACTCACTGTAGGTGTCACACACTAACACCAAACACTGTAGGTACCTCATACTAACACCACTCACTGTAGGTGCCTCATACTAACACCACACACAGTAGGTGTCACACACTAACACCACTCCTTGTAGGTGCCTCACTAAAACCAAACAATGTAGTTGTCTCAAACTAACACCACACGCTGTAGGTGTCACACACTAACACCACTCACTGTAGGTGACTCACACTAATACCTCTCACTGTTGGTGTCACAAACTAACACCACTCACTGTAGGTGCGTCACACTAACACCACTCGCTGTAGGTGCGTCACACTAACACCACTCACTGTAGGTGCGTCACACTAACACCACTCACTGTAGGTGCGTCACACTAACACCACTCACTGTAGGTGCCTTGCACTAAGACCACTCACTGAAGGTGTCACACACTAACTCCACACACTGTAGGTGCCTCACACTTCCACCTCTCATTATAGGTGTCACACACTAACACCACTCCCTGTAGGTACCTCACACTAACACCACACACTGTACGAGTCACACACTAACACCACTCACTATAGGTGCCTCACACTAACACCACTCACTATAGGTGCCTCACACTAACACAATTCACTGTAGGTGCCTCACACTAACACCTTTCCCTGTAGGTGTCACACACAAACACTACTCACTGTAGGTGCCTCACACTAACACCTCTCACTGAAGGTGTCACACACTAACACTACTCACTGTAGGTGCCTCACACTAACACCACTCACTGTAGGTGCCTCACACTAACACCTCTCACTGTAGGTGTCAAACACTAATGCCACACACTGCAGGTGCCTCACACTAACACCTCTCACTGTAGGTGCCTCACACTAACACCCCTCACTGTAGGTGTCACACACTAACACTACTCACTGTAGGTGCCTCACACTAACACCACTCACTGAAGTGCCTCACACTAACACTACTCACTGTAGGTGTCACACACTTACACCACTCACCATAGGTACCACACACTAACACCTCTCACTTGTAGGTGCCTCACACTAACACCTCTCACTCTAGGTGCCTCACACTAATACCTGTCACTGCAGGTGTCACAGACTAACACCACTCACTGTAGGTGTCACACACTAACACCACTCACTGTAGGTGTCACACACTAACACCACTCACTGTAGGTGCCTCACACTAACACCACTCACTGTAGGTGCCTCACACTTCCACCTCTCATTATAGGTGTCACACACCAACACCACTCACTGTTGGTTCCTCACGCTAACACCTCTCACTCTAGGTGCCTCACTAATACCTCACTGTTGGTGTCACACACTAACACCCCTCACTGTAGGTGTCACACACTAACGCCACTCACTGTAGGTGTCACACACTAACACCACTCACCGTAGCTGCCTCACACTAACACCACTCACCGTAGCTGCCTCACACTAACACCTCTAACTGTAGGTGCCTCACATTAACATCTCTCACTGTAGGTGCATCACACGAACACTATTCACTGTAGGTATCACACACTAACGCCACTCACCGTAAGTGTCACACACTAACAACACTCACCGTAGGTGCCTCACACTAACACCACTCACTGTAGGTGCGTCACACTAAAACCACTCACTGTAGGTGTCACACACTTACACCACTGACTGTAGGTGACACACACTAACACCACTCACTGTAGGTGCCTCACACGAACACAACTCACTGTAGGTGCCTCACACTAACACCACTCACTGTAGGTGTCACACACTAACTCCACTCACTGTAGGTCATCACACTTCCACCTCTCACTGTAGGTGTCACACACTAACACTACTCACTGTAGGTGCCTCACACTAACACCTCTCACTCTAGGTGCCTCACACTAATACCTGTCACTGTAGGTGTCACACACAAAAACCACTCACTGTAGGTGTCACACACTAACACCACTCACTGTAGGTGTCACACACTAACACCACTCACTGTAGGCGTCTCACACAAGCACCTCTCACTGTAGGTGTCAAACACTAACACCACACACTGCTGGTGCCTCACACTAACACCACTCACTGTAGGTGCCTCGCACTAAACACCACTCACTATAGGTGCCTCACACTAATACCGCTCACTGTAAGTGCCATACTCTAACACCACTCACTGTAGATATCACACACTAACATCACTCACTCTATGTGTCACACACTAACATCACTCACTATAAGTGTCTCACACTAACACCACTCACTGTATGTACCTCACACTAACACCACTCACTTTAGGTGCCTCACACTAACACCACACACTGTAGGTACCTCATACTAACACCACTCACTGTAGGCACCTCATAATAACACCACACACTGTAGGTGTCACCCAGTAACATCACTCACTGTAGGTGCCTCACACTAACACCACTCACTGTAGGTGCCTCACACTAACATCACATACTAACACCACTCACTGTAGGTGACTCACACTAACACCTCTCACTGTAGGTGTCACACACTAACACCACTCACTGTAGGTGCCTCACACAAAAACCTCACAACTGTAGGTGTCACCCAGTAACATCACTCACTGTAGGTGCCTCACACTAACACCACTCACTGTAGGTGCCTCACACTAACACCACTCACTGTAGGTACCACACACTAACACCACTCACTGGAGATGCCTCACACTAACACCACTCACTGTAGGTACCTCATACTAACACCACTCACTTTAGGTGCTTCATACTAACACCACAGACTGTACGTGTCACACACTAACACCACTCATTGTCGGTACCTTACACTAACCCCACTCACTGTACGTGTCTCACACTAACACCTCTCACTGTAGGTGTCACACACTAACACCACTCACTGTAGGTGCCTCACACAAAAATCTCACAACTGTAGGTGTCACCCAGTAACATCACTCACTGTAGGTGCCTCACACTAACACCACACACTGCAGGTGCCTCACATTAACACCACTCACTGTGCGTGCCTCACACTAACACCACTCACTGTAGGTGCCTCACACTAACACCACTCACTGTAGGTACCTCATACTAACACCACTCACTTTAGGTGCTTCATACTAACACCACAGACTGTACGTGTCACACACTAACACCACTCATTGTCGGTACCTTACACTAACCCCACTCACTGTACGTGTCTCACACTAACACCACTCACTGTAGGTGCCTCACACTAACACTATTCACTGTAGGTGTCACACACTAACACCACTCACTGTAGGTGTCACACACTAACACCACTCTCTGTAGGTGCCACACACTAACACTATTCACTGTAGGTGTCACACACAAACACCACTCACTGTAGGTACCTTACACTAACACCACTCACTGTACGTGCCTCACACTAACACCACTCACTGTAGGTGCCTCACACTAAAACTATTCACTGTAGGTGTCACACACTAACACCACTCACTGTAGGTGCCTCACACTAACACCACTCACTGTAGGTGCCTCACACTAACACCACTCACTGTAGGTTCCTCACACTAACACCACTCACTGTAGGTGCCTCACACTAACACCACTCACTGTAGGTGCCTCACACTAACACCACTCACTGTAGGTGCCTCACACTAACACCACACACTGTAGGTGTCACACTTACACCACTCACCGTAGGTGTCACACACTAACACAATTCACTGTAGGTGCCTCACACTAACACCACTCACTGTAGGTGCCTCACACTAACACCACTCACTGTAGGTTTCACACACTAACACCACTCACTGTATGTGTCACACACTAACATCACTCACTGTAGGTGCTTCACACTAACACCACTCACTGTAGGTGCCTCACACTAAACACCACTCACTGTAGGTGTCACAAACTAACACCACACACTGTAGGTACCTCATACTAACACCACTCACTTTAGGTGCTTCATACTAACACCACACACTGTAGGTGTCAGACACTAACACCACTCACTATAGGTGTCTTACACTAACACCAATCAATGTAGTTTCCTCACACTAACACCACAGACTGTACGTGTCAGACACTAACACCACTCATTGTAGGTACCTTACACTAACACCACTCACTGTACGTGTCTCACACTAACACCACTCACTGTAGGTGCCTCACACTAACACTATTCACTGTAGGTGTCACACTTGCACCACTCACCATAGGTGTCACACACTAACACAATTCACTGTAGGTGCCTCACACTAACACCACTCTCTGTAGGTGCCTCACACTAACACTGCTCACTGTAGGTGTCACACACTAACACCACTCACTGTATGTGTCACACACTAACATCACTCACTGTAGGTGCCTCGCACTAAACACCTCTCACTGTAGGTGCCTCACACTAACACCACTCACTGTAGGTGCCTCACAGCAACACCTCTCACTGTAGGTCCCACACACTAACCCGACTCACTATAGGTACCTTACACTAACACCACTCCCTCTAGGTGCCTCATACTAACACCACTCACTGTAGGTGCCTCACACTAACACCACTCACTGTAGGTGTGACACACTAACACTACTCACTGTAGGTGCCTCACACTAACACCTCTCTCTGTAAGTGTCACACACTAACATTACTCACTGTAGGTGACTCACACTAACACCACTCACTGTAGGTGCCTCACACTAACACAACACACTTTAGGTGTCACACACTAACATCACTCACTGTAGGTGTCTCACACTAAACACCACTCACTGTAGGTGCCTCACACTAATACCGCTCACTGTAAGTGCCATACTCTAACACCACTCACTGTAGATATCACACACTAACACCACTCACTGTATGTGTCACACACTAACATCACTCACTATAAGTGTCTCACACTAACACCACTCACTGTAGGTACCTCACACTAACACCTTTCACTGTAGGTGCCTCACACTAACACCACACACTGTAGGTACCTCATACTAACACCACTCACTGTAGGCACCTCATAATAACATCACTCACTGTAGGTGTCACCCAGTAACATCACTCACTGTAGGTGCCTCACACTAACACCACTCACTGTAGGTGCCTCACACTAACACCACTCACCGTAGGTACCACACACTAACACCACTCACTGTAGGTGCCTCACACTAACACCACTCACTGTACGAGTCACACACTAACACCACACACTGCAGGTGCCTCACATTAACACCACTCACTGTGCGTGCCTCACACTAACACCACTCACTGTAGGTGCCTCACACTAACACCACTCACTGTAGGTGCCTCACACTATCACCTCTCACTGTAGATGTCACACACTAACACTACTCACTTTAGGTGCCTCACACTAACACCACTCACTGTAGGTGCCACACACTAACACCACTCTCTGTTGGTGCCTCAAATTAACACCTCTCACTCTAGGTGCCTCACACTAATACCTCTCACTATAGGTGTCACACACTAACACCACTCACTGTAGGTGTCACACACTAACACCACTCACTTTAGGTGTCACACACTAACACCACTCACTGTAGGTGCCTCACACTAACACCTCTCACTGTAGGTGCCTCACATTAACACTTCCCACTGTAGGTGCCTCACACTAACACCTCTCATTGTAGGTCACACACTAACATCACTCACTGTAGGTGCCTCACACTAAACACCACTCACTGTAGTGCCACAGACTAACACCACTCACTGTAGGTGTCACACACTAACATCACTCACTGTAGGTGCCTCACACTAAACACCACTCACTCTTGGTGGCACACACTAATACCACTAACGTTAGGTGTCACACACTAACACGACTCACTATAGGTACCTTTCACTAACACCACTCACTATAGGTGTGACACACTAACACTACTCACTGTAGGTGCCTCACACTAACACCTCTCGCTGTAAGTGTCACACACTAACACTACTCACTGTAGGAGCCTCACTAACACCAATCACTGTAGGTGCCTCACACTAAACACCACTCACTGTAGGTGTCACACACTAACATCACTCACTGTAGGTGTCTCGCACTAAACACCACTCACTGTAGGTGCCTCACACTAACACTACTCACTGTAGGAGCCTCACTAACACCACTCACTGTAGATATCACACACTAACACCACTCACTGTATGTGTCACACGCTAACATCACTCACTGTAGGTAATTCACACTAACACCACTCACTGTAGGTAATTCACACTAACACCACTCACTGTAGGTGCCTCACACTAACACCACACACTGTAGGTACATCATACTAACACCACTCACTGTAGGCACCTCATAATAACACCACACACTGTAGGTGTCACCCAGTAACATCACTCACTGTAGGTGCCTCACACTAACACCACTCACTATAGGTGCCTCACACTAACACCACTCACTGTAGGTGTCACATACTAACACCACTCACTGTAGGTGCCTCACACGAACACCACACACTGTAGGTACCTCATACTAACACCACTCACTGTAGGCACATCATAATAACACCACACACTGTAGGTGTCACCCAGTAACATCACTCACTCTAGGTGCCTCACACTAACACCACTCACTATAGGTGCCTCACACTAACACCACTCACTGTAGGTGTCACATACTAACACTACTCACTGTAGGTAACTCACACTAACACCTCTCACTGTAGGTGTCACATACTAACACCACTCACTGTAGGTGCCTCACACGAACACCACACACTGTAGGTACCTCATACTAACACCACTCACTGTAGGCACATCATAATAACACCACTCACTGTAAGTGCCTCACATTATCACCTCACTGTAGATGTCACACACTAACACTACTCACTTTAGGTGCCTCACACTAACACCACTCACTGTAGGTGCCTCACACTAACACTTCTCACTGTAGGTGCCACACACTAACACCAATCTCTGTTGGTGCCTCAAATTAACACCTCTCACTCTAGGTGCCTCACACTAATACCTCTCACTATAGGTGTCACACACTAACACCACTCACTGTAGGTGTCACACACTAACACCACTCACTGTAGGTGTCACACACTAACACCACTCACTTTAGGTGTCATGCACTAACACCACTCACTGTAGGTGCCTCACACTAACACCTCACCGTAGGTGCCCCACATTAACACTTCCCACTGTAGGTGCCTCACACTAACACCTCTCATTGTAGGTCACACACTAACATCACTCACTGTAGGTGCCTCACACTAAACACCACTCACTGTAGGTGCCACAGACTAACACCACTCACTGTCGGTGTCACACACTAACGTCACTCACTGTAGGTGCCTCACACTAAACACCACTCACTGTAGGTGCCACAGACTAACACCACTCACTGTCGGTGTCACACACTAACATCACTCACTGTAGGTGCCTCACACTAAACACCACTCACTGTAGGTGCCACAGACTAACACCACTCACTGTCGGTGTCACACACTAACATCACTCACTGTAGGTGCCTCACACTAACACCACTCACTTTAGGTGCTTCATACTAACACCACACACTGTAGGTACCTCATACTAACACCACTCACTTTAGGTGCTTCATACTAACACCACACACTGTAGGTGTCAGACACTAACACCACTCACTATAGGTGTCTTACACTAACACCAATCAATGTAGTTGCCTCACACTAACACCACAGACTGTACGTGTCACACACTAACACCACTCATTGTCGGTACCTTACACTAACACCACTCACTGTACGTGTCTCACACTAACACCACTCACTGTAGGTGCCTCACACTATTCACTGTAGGTGCCTCACACTAACACCACTCACTGTAGGTGTCACACACTAACATCACTCACTCTAGGTGCCTCACACAAAACATCATTCACTGTAGGTGCCACAAACTAACGCCACTCACTGTATGTGCCTCACACTAACACTACTCACTGTAGGTGCCAAACACTAACACCACTCACTGTAGGTGTCACACAATAACACCACTCACTCTGTGTCACACACTAACATCACTCATTGTAGGTGCCTCACACTAAACACCACTCACTGTAGGTGCCTTACATTAACACCACAATCTGCAGGTGTCACACAATAACACCACTCACTATAGGTACCTTAAACTAACACCACTCCCTCAAGGTTTCTCACACTAACACCACACATTGTAGGTGCCTCACACTAACACCACTCACTGTAGGTATCACACACTAACACCACACACTGTAGGTACCTCATACTAACACCACTCAATGTAGGCACCTCATATTAACACCACACACTGTAGGTGTCACACACCAACACCACTCACTATAGGTGCCTCACACTAACACCAATCACTGTAGTTGCCTCACACTAACACCACAGACTGTAGGTGTCACACACTAACACCACTCACTGTAGGTACCTTACACTAACACCACTCACTGTAGGTGCCTCACACTAACACCAATCAATGTAGTTGCCTCACACTAACACCACAGACTGTAGGTGTCACACACTAACACCACTCACTGTAGGTACCTTACACTAACACCACTCACTGTACGTGCCTCACACTAACACCACTCACTGTAGGTGCCTCACACTAACACTATTCACTGGAGGTGACACAAACTAACACCACTCACCGTAGGTGTCACAGACTAACAGCACTCACTGTAGTTGCCTCACACTAACACCATTCAGTGTAGGTACCTTACACTAACACCACTCACTGTACGTGCCTCACACTAACACCACTCACTGTAGGTGCCTCACACTAACACCACTCACTGTAGGTGCCTCACAGTAACACCTCTCACTGTAGGTGCCACACACTAACACTACTCACTGTAGGTACCTCACACTAACACCACTCACTGTAGGTGCCTCACAATAACACCTATCACTGTAGGTGTCACACACTAACGCCACACACTGTAGGTGCCTCACACTAACACCACTCACTATAGGTGCCTCACACTAACACCTATCACTGTAAGTGTCACAAACTAACGCCACACACTGCAGGTGCCTCACACTAACACCACTCACTGTAGGTGTTACACACTTACACCACTTGCTGTAGGTGCCTCACACTAACACCTCTCACTCCAGGTGTCACACACTTACACCACTCGCTGTAGGTATCACGCACTAACACAACTCACTGGAGGTGCCTCACACTAACACCTTTCTCTGTAGGTGTCACACACTAACACCACTCACTGTAGGTGCCTCGCACTAAACACCACTCACTGTAGGTGCCTCACACTAACACTACTCACTGTATGTGCCTCACAGTAGCCCATCTCACTGTAGGTGCCACACACTAACACTGCTCACTGTAGGTGTCACACACTAACACCTGTCACTGTACGTGTCACACATTAACACTACTCACTGTAGGTGACTCACACTAAACACCACTCACTGTAGGTGTCACACACTAACAACACTCACTGTACGTGTCCTCGCACAAAACACCACTTATTGTAGGTGCCTCACACTAACACTACAGACTGTAGGTGCCACACTCAAACACCACTTACTGTAGGTATCACACACTAGCATCACTCACTGTATGTGTCACACACTAACATCACTCACTGTAAGTGCCTCACACTAACACCACTCACTGTAGGTGCCTCACCCTAACACCACTCACTGTAGGTACCTCATACTAACACCACTCACTATAGGTGCCTCACACTAACACCACACACTTTAGGTGTCACACACGAACAATGCTCTCTGTTGGTTGCCTCACATTAACACTTCTCACTCTAGGTGCCTCACAGTAATACCTCTCACCGTAGGTGTCACACACTAACACCACTCACTGTAGGTGTCACCCAGTAACACCACTCACCGTAGGTGCCACACACAAAACATCACTCTCTGTAGGTGCCACACACTAACACCACTCACTGTATGTGCCTCACACAAACAATACTCACTGTAGGTGCCTCACACAAACACCACTCACTATAGGTTCCAAGCACTAATACCTCTCACTTTACGTGTCACACACTAACACCACTCACTGTATGTGTCACACACTAACACCACGCACTGTAGGTACCTCATACTAACACCACTCACTGTAGGTGCCTCAAACTAACACCACACACTGTAGGTGTCACACACTAACACTACTCACTATAGGTGCCTCACACTAACACCAGTCAATGTACTTGCCTCACACTAACAACGCAGACTGTAGGTACCTTACACTAACACCACTCACTGTAGGTGCCTCACACTTCCACCACTCACTGTAGGTGCCTCACACTAACACCATTCACTGTAGGTGTCACACACTAACACCACTCACTGTAGGTGCCTCACACAACACCACTCACTGTAGGTGTCACACACTTACACCACTGACTGTAGGTGTCACACACTAACACCTATTACTGTAGGTGCCTCACACTAACACCTCTCACTCTAGGTGTCACACACTTACACCACTCACTGTAGGTGTCACACACTAACACCACTCACTGTAGGTGCCTCACACTAACACCACTCACTGTAGGTGTCACACACTAACACCACTCACTGTAGGTGCCTCACACTAACACCACTCACTGTAGGTGTCACACACTAACACCACTCACTGTAGGTGCATCACACAAAAACCTCACAACGGTAGGTGTCACTTACTTAAGCCACTCATCGTAGGTACCACACACTAACACCACTCACTGTAGGTGCCTCACACTAACACCACTCACTGTACAAGTCACACACTAACACCACACACTACAGGTGCCTCACATTAACACCACTCACTGTGCGTGCCTCACAATAACACTACTCACTGTAGGTGCCTCACACTAACACCACTCACTGTAGGTGCCTCACACTAACACCACTCACTGTAGGTGCCTCACACTAACACCACTCACTGTAGGTGCCCACACTAACACCACTCACTGTAGGTGCCACACACTAACACCACTCACTGTAGGTGCCTCACACTAACACCACTCACTGTAGGTGCCTCACACTAACACCACTCACTGTAGGTGCCTCACACTAACACCACTCACTGTAGGTGCCACACACTAACACCACTCACTGTAGGTGCCACACACTAACACCACTCACTGTAGGTGCCTCACACTAACACACTCACTGTAGGTGCCACACACTAACACCACTCACTGTAGGTGCCTCACACTAACACACTCACTGTAGGTCACACACTAACACACTCACTGTAGGTGCCTCACACTAACACCACTCACTGTAGGTGCCACACACTAACACCACTCACTGTAGGTGCCTCACACTAACACCACTCACTGTAGGTGCCTCACACTAACACCACTCACTGTAGGTGCCACACACTAACACCACTCACTGTAGGTGTCACACACTAACACCACTCACTGTAGGTGCCTCACACTAACACCACTCACTGTAGGTGCCTCACACTAACACCACTCACTGTAGGTGTCACACACTAACACCACTCACTGTAGGTGCCTCACACTAACACCACTCACTGTAGGTGCCTCACACTAACACCACTCACTGTAGGTGCCTCACACTAACACCACTCACTGTAGGTGCCTCACACTAACACCACTCACTGTAGGTGTCACACACTAACACCACTCACTGTAGGTGTCTCACACTAACACCACTCACTGTAGGTGCCTCACACTAACACCACTCACTGTAGGTGTCACACACTAACACCACTCACTGTAGGTGCCTCACACTAACACCACTCACTGTAGGTGCCTCACACTAACACCACTCACTGTAGGTGCCACACTAACACTCACTTAGGTGCCACACTATCACCACTCACTGTAGGTGCTCACACTAACACCACTCACTGTAGGTGCCTCACACTAACACCACTCACTGTAGGTGTCACACACTAACACCACTCACTGTAGGTGCCTCACACTAACACCACTCACTGTAGGTGTCACACTAACACCACTCACTGTAGGTGCCTCACACTAACACCACTCACTGTAGGTGTCACACACTAACACCACTCACTGTAGGTGCCTCACACTAACACCACTCACTGTAGGTGTCACACACTAACACCACTCACTGTAGGTGCCTCACACTAACACCACTCACTGTAGGTGCCACACACTAACACCACTCACTGTAGGTGCCACACACTAACACCACTCACTGTAGGTGCCTCACACTAACACCACTCACTGTAGGTGCCTCACACTAACACCACTCACTGTAGGTGCCTCACACTAACACCACTCACTGTAGGTGCCTCACACTAACACCACTCACTGTAGGTGCCTCACACTAACACCACTCACTGTAGGTGCCTCACACTAACACCACTCACTGTAGGTGTCACACACTAACACCACTCACTGTAGGTGCCTCACACTAACACCACTCACTGTAGGTGCCTCACACTAACACCACTCACTGTAGGTGTCACACACTAACACCACTCACTGTAGGTGCCTCACACTAACACCACTCACTGTAGGTGCCTCACACTAACACCACTCACTGTAGGTGCCTCACACTAACACCACTCACTGTAGGTGCCTCACACTAACACCACTCACTGTAGGTGCCTCACACTAACACCACTCACTGTAGGTGCCTCACACTAACACCACTCACTGTAGGTGCCTCACACTAACACCACTCACTGTAGGTGCCTCACACTAACACCACTCACTGTAGGTGCCTCACACTAACACCACTCACTGTAGGTGTCACACACTAACACCACTCACTGTAGGTGCCTCACACTAACACCACTCACTGTAGGTGCCTCACACTAACACCACTCACTGTAGGTGCCTCACACTAACACCACTCACTGTAGGTGCACACACTAACACCACTCACTGTAGGTGCCTCACACTAACACCACTCACTGTAGGTGCCTCACACTAACACCACTCACTGTAGGTGTCACACACTAACACCACTCACTGTAGGTGCCTCACACTAACACCACTCACTGTAGGTGCCTCACACTAACACCACTCACTGTAGGTGCCTCACACTAACACCACTCACTGTAGGTGCCTCACACTAACACCACTCACTGTAGGTGTCACACACTAACACCACTCACTGTAGGTGCCTCACACTAACACCACTCACTGTAGGTGCTCACACTAACACCACTCACTGTAGGTGCCTCACACTAACACCACTCACTGTAGGTGCCTCACACTAACACCACTCACTGTAGGTGCTCACACTAACACCACTCACTGTAGGTGCCTCACACTAACACCACTCACTGTAGGTGCCTCACACTAACACCACTCACTGTAGGTGCCTCACACTAACACCACTCACTGTAGGTGCCTCACACTAACACCACTCACTGTAGGTGTCACACACTAACACCACTCACTGTATGTGTCACACTAACACATTTCAATGTAGGTGCTCACACTAACACCACTCACTGTAGGTGCCTCACACTAACACCACTCACTGTAGGTGCCTCACACTAACACCACTCACTGTAGGTGCCTCACACTAACACCACTCACTGTAGGTGCCTCACACTAACACCACTCACTGTAGGTGTCACACACTAACACCACTCACTGTAGGTGTCACACACTAACACCACTCACTGTAGGTGCCTCACACTAACACCACTCACTGTAGGTGCCTCACACTAACACCACTCACTGTAGGTGCCTCACACTAACACCACTCACTGTAGGTGCCTCACACTAACACCACTCACTGTAGGTGCCTCACACTAACACCACTCACTGTAGGTGTCACACACTAACACCACTCACTGTAGGTGCCTCACACTAACACCACTCACTGTAGGTGCCACACACTAACACCACTCACTGTAGGTGCCTCACACTAACACCACTCACTGTAGGTGTCACACACTAACACCACTCACTGTAGGTGCCACACACTAACACCACTCACTGTAGGTGTCACACACTAACACCACTCACTGTAGGTGTCACACACTAACACCACTCACTGTAGGTGCCTCACACTAACACCACTCACTGTAGGTGCCTCACACTAACACCACTCACTGTAGGTGTCACACACTAACACCACTCACTGTAGGTGCCTCACACTAACACCACTCACTGTAGGTGCCTCACACTAACACCACTCACTGTAGGTGCCTCACACTAACACCACTCACTGTAGGTGCCTCACACTAACACCACTCACTGTAGGTGCCTCACACTAACACCACTCACTGTAGGTGTCACACACTAACACCACTCACTGTAGGTGCCTCACACTAACACCACTCACTGTAGGTGCCTCACACTAACACCACTCACTGTAGGTGTCACACTAACACCACTCACTGTAGGTGCCTCACACTAACACCACTCACTGTAGGTGTCACACACTAACACCACTCACTGTAGGTGCCTCACACTAACACCACTCACTGTAGGTGCCTCACACTAACACCACTCACTGTAGGTGCCTCACACTAACACCACTCACTGTAGGTGCCTCACACTAACACCACTCACTGTAGGTGTCACACACTAACACCACTCACTGTAGGTGCCTCACACTAACACCTCACACTGTAGGTGTCACACACTAACACCACTCACTGTAGGTGCCTCACACTAACACCACTCACTGTAGGTGCCTCACACTAACACCACTCACTGTAGGTCACACACTAACACCACTCACTGTAGGTGCCTCACACTAACACCACTCACTGTAGGTGCCTCACACTAACACCACTCACTGTAGGTGCCTCACACTAACACCACTCACTGTAGGTGCCTCACACTAACACCACTCACTGTAGGTGCCTCACACTAACACCACTCACTGTAGGTGCCTCACACTAACACCACTCACTGTAGGTGCCACACACTAACACCACTCACTGTAGGTGCCTCACACTAACACCACTCACTGTAGGTGCCTCACACTAACACCACTCACTGTAGGTGCCTCACACTAACACACTCACTGTAGGTGCCACACACTAACACCACTCACTGTAGGTGCCTCACACTAACACCACTCACTGTAGGTGCCACACACTAACACCACTCACTGTAGGTGCCTCACACTAACACCACTCACTGTAGGTGCCTCACACTAACACCACTCACTGTAGGTGCCACACAAACACACTCACTTAGGTGTCACACACTAACACACTCACTGTAGGTGCCTCACACTAACACCACTCACTGTAGGTGCCTCACACTAACACCACTCACTGTAGGTGCCTCACACTAACACCACTCACTGTAGGTGCCTCACACTAACACCACTCACTGTAGGTGCCTCACACTAACACCACTCACTGTAGGTGCCTCACACTAACACCACTCACTGTAGGTGTCACACACTAACACCACTCACTGTAGGTGTCACACACTAACACCACTCACTGTAGGTGCCTCACACTAACACCA
Organism: Homarus gammarus; assembly: GCA_958450375.1. Classification (NCBI taxonomy): domain Eukaryota; kingdom Metazoa; phylum Arthropoda; class Malacostraca; order Decapoda; family Nephropidae; genus Homarus; species Homarus gammarus. The sequence goes on from CAUDMG010001265.1 coordinate 17,946, forward strand.
CTCACTGTAGGTGCCTCACACTAACACCACTCACTGTAGGTGCCTCACACTAACACCACTCACTGTAGGTGTCACACACTAACACCACTCACTGTAGGTGCCTCACACTAACACCACTCACTGTAGGTGCCACACACTAACACCACTCACTGTAGGTGTCACACACTAACACCACTCACTGTAGGTGCCTCACACTAACACCACTCACTGTAGGTGCCTCACACTAACACCACTCACTGTAGGTGTCACACACTAACACCACTCACTGTAGGTGCCTCACACTAACACCACTCACTGTAGGTGCCTCACACTAACACCACTCACTGTAGGTGCTCACACTAACACCACTCACTGTAGGTGTCACACACTAACACCACTCACTGTAGGTGCCTCACACTAACACCACTCACTGTAGGTGCCTCACACTAACACCACTCACTGTAGGTGCCTCACACTAACACCACTCACTGTAGGTGCCTCACACTAACACCACTCACTGTAGGTGTCACACACTAACACCACTCACTGTAGGTGTCACACACTAACACCACTCACTGTAGGTGCCTCACACTAACACCACTCACTGTAGGTGCCTCACACTAACACCACTCACTGTAGGTGCCTCACACTAACACCACTCACTGTAGGTGCCTCACACTAACACCACTCACCGTAGGTCCCACACACAAAACATAACTCACTGTAGGTGCCACACACTAACACCACTCACTGTATGTGCCTCACACTAACACTACTCTCTGTAGGTGCCTCACACTAACACCACTCACTGTAGGTGCCAAACACTAACACCACTCACTGTAGGTGTCACACACTAACACCACTCACTGTATGTGTCACACACTAACATCACTCACTGTAGGTGCCTCACACTAACACCACTCACTGTAGGTGCCTCACACTAACACCACTCACTGTAGGTGTCACACACTAACACCACGCACTGTAGGTACCTCATTCTAACACCACTTTCTGTAGGTGCCTCATACTAACACCACACACTGTAGGTGTCACACACTAACACCACTCACTATAGATGCCTCACACTAACACCAGTCAATGTACTTGCCTCACACTAACAACACAGACTGTAGGTACCTTACACTAACACCACTCACTGTAGGTGTCACACACTTACACCACTCACTGTAGGTGTCACGCACTAACACCACTCACTGTAGGTGCCTCACACTAACCCCTCTCAATGAAGGTGTCACACACTAACACCACTCACTGTAGGTGCCTCACACTTACACCACACACTGTAGGTGTCACATACTAACACCACTCACTGTAAGTGCCTCACACTAACACCTCTCACTGTAGGTGTCACACACTAACACCAGTCACTGTAGGTGTCACACACTAACACCACTCACTGTAGGTGCCTCACACAAAAACCTCACAAATGTAGGTGTCACATACTTACGCCACTCACCGTAGGTACCACACACTAACACCACTCACTGTAGGTGCCTCACACTAACACCACTCACTGTACAAGTCACACACTAACACCACACACTATAGGTGCCTCACATTAACACCATTCACTGTGCGTGCCTCACAATAACACCACTCACTGTAGGTGCCTCACACTAACACCTCTCACTGTAGGTGTCACACACTAACATCACTCACTGTAGGTGCCTCACACTAACACCACTCACTGTAGGTGCCTCACACTAACACCACTCACTGTAGGTGCCTCACACTAACACCACTCACTGTAGGTGCCACACACTAACACCACTCACTGTAGGTGTCACACACTAACACCACTCACTGTAGGTGTCACACACTAACACCACTCACTGTAGGTGCCTCACACTAACACCACTCACTGTAGGTGCCTCACACTAACACCACTCACTGTAGGTGCCTCACACTAACACCACTCACTGTAGGTGCCTCACACTAACACCACTCACTGTAGGTTTCACACACTAACACCACTCACTGTATGTGTCACACACTAACACCACTCACTGTAGGTGCCTCACACTAACACCACTCACTGTAGGTGCCTCACACTAACACCACTCACTGTAGGTGCCTCACACTAACACCACTCACTGTAGGTGCCTCATACTAACACCACACACTGTAGGTGTCACACACTAACACCACTCACTATAGGTGTCTCACACTAACACCAATCAATGTAGTTGCCTCACACTAACACCACAGACTGTAGGTGTCTCACACTAACACCACTCACTGTAGGTACCTTACACTAACACCACTCACTGTAGGTGCCTCACACTAACACTATTCACTGTAGGTGTCACACACTAACTCCACTCACCGTAGGTGTCACACACTAACACCACTCACTGTTGGTGCATCACACTAACACCACTCACCGTAGGTGTCAAACACTAACATCACTCACTGTAGGTGCCTCACACTAACACCACTCACCGAAGGTGCCACACACAAACACCACTCACTTTAGTTGTCACACACTAACACTACTCACTGTAGGTGCCTTACAGTAACCCCACTCACTGTAGGTGCCAAACACTAACACCACTCACTGTAGGTGCCTCACACTAACACTTCTCACTGTAGGTGCCTTACAGTAACCCCACTCACTGTAGGTGCCAAACACTAACACCACTCACTGTAGGTGTCACACAATAACACCACTCACTGTACGTGTCACACACTAACACCAGTCAATGTACTTGCCTCACACTAACAACGCAGTCTGTAGGTACCTTACACTAACACCACTCACTGTAGGTGCCTCACACTTACACCACTCACTGTAGGTGCCTCACACTAAACACCACTCACTGTAGGTGCCACACACTAACACCACTCACTGTAGGTGTCACACACTAACACCACTCACTGTAGGTGCCTCATACTAGCACCACACATTGTAGGTGCCTCACACTAACACCACTCACTGTATGTATCACACACTAACACCACACACTGTAGGTACCTCATAGTAACACCACTCATTGTAGGCACCTCATACTAACACCACACACTGTAGGTGTCACACACTAACACCACTCACTATAGTTGCCTCACACTAACACCACAGACTGTAGGTGTCACACACTAACACCACTCACTGTAGGTACCTTACACTAACACCACTCACTGTAGGTGCCACACACTAACACCACTCACTGTAGGTGCCTCACAATAAGACCTCTCACTATAGGTGTCGCACTCTAACATCTCTCACTGTAGGTGCCTCACACTAACACTACTCTCTATAGGTGTCTCACACTAACACCACTCACTCTAGGTGCCTACATTAACACCACACACTGTAGGTGTCACACACTAACACCACTCACTGTAGGTACCTTACACTAACACCACTCACTGTAGGTGCCTCACACTAACACCACTCACTGTAGGTGCCTCACAATAAGACCTCTCACTATAGGTGTCGCACTCTAACATCTCTCACTGTAGGTGCCTCACACTAACACCACTCACTGTAGGTGCCACACAGTAACACCACTCACTGTATGTGTCACACACTAACATCACTCACTGTAGGTGCCTCACACTAAACACCACTCACTCTTGGTGCCTTACATTAACACCACACACTGGAGGTGTCACACACTAACACCACTCACTATAGGTACCTTACACTAACACCACTCCCTCTAGGTGCCTCACACTAACACCACTCACTGTAGGTGCCTCACACTAACACTACTCACTGTAGGTGCCTCACACTAACACTATTCGCTGGAGGTGACACACACTAACACCACTCACCTTAGGTGTCACACACTAACACCACTCACTGTAGGTGCCTCACACTAACACCACTCACTGTAGGTACCTTACACTAATACCACTCACTGTACGTGCCTCACACTAACACCACTCACTGTAGGTGCCTCACACTAACACTATTCACTGTAGGTGTCACACACAAACACCACTCACTGTAGGTGCCTCACACTAACACCACTCTGTGTAGGTGCCTCACACTAACACTATTCACTGTAGGTGTCACACACAAACACCATTCACTGTAGGTGCCTCACACTAACACCACTCACTGCAGGTACCTTACACTAACACCACTCACTGTAGGTGCCTCACACAATCACTATTCACTGTAGGTGTCACACACAAACACCACTCTCTGCAGGTGCCTCACACTAACACCACTCACTGTAGGTGCCTCACACTAACACCACTCACTAGGTGCCTCACAGTAACACCTCTCACTGTAGGTGCCACAAACTAACACTACTCACTGTAGGTACCTAACACTAACACCACTCACGGTAGGTGCCTCACAATAACACCTATCACTGTAGGTGTCACACACTAACGCCACACACTGCAGGTGCCTCACACTAACACCATTAACTATATGTGCCTCAAACTAACACCTATCACTGTAGGTGCCTTACACTAACACCACTCACTGTAGGTGCCTCACACTAACACCACTCACTGTAGGTGTCACACAATAACACCACTCACTTTAGGTGTCACACACTAACATCACTCACTGTAGGTGCCTCACACAAAACATCACTCACTGTAGGTGCCACACACTAACACCACTCATTGTAGGTGCCTCACACTATCACTACTCACTGTAGGTGCCTTACACTAACACCACTCACTGTTGGTGCCAAACACTAACACCACTCATTGTAGGTGCCTCACACTAACACCACTCACTGTAGGTGCCTCACACTAAACACCACTCACTGTAGGTGCCTTACATTAACACCACAATCTGTAGGTGTCACACAATAACACCACTCACTATAGGTACCTTACACTAACACCACTCCCTCTAGGTGCCTCACACTAACACCACACATTGTCGGTGCCTCACGCTAACACCACTCACTGTAGGTATCACACACTAACACCACACACTGTAGGTACCTCATACTAACACCACTCAATGTAGGCACCTCATACTAACACCACTCACTGTAGGTGCCTCACACAAACACCAATCACTGTAGTTGCCACACACTAACACCAATCACTGTAGTTGCCACACACTAACACCACTCATTGTAGGTGCCTCACACTATCACTACTCACTGTAGGTGCCTTACACTAACACCACTCACTGTAGGTGCCTCACAATAAGACCTCTCACTATAGGTGTCACACACTAACATCTCTCACTGTAGGTGCCTCACACTAACACTACTCTCTGTAGGTGTCTCACACTAACACCACTCACTGTAGGTGCCACACAGTAACACCACTCACTGTATGTCACCCACTAATATCACTCACTGTAGGTGCCTCACACTAAACACCACTCACTCTAGGTGCCTTACATTAACACCACACACTGTAGGTGTCACACACTAACACCACTCACTATAGGTACCTTACACTAACACCACTCCCTCTAGGTGCTTCACACTAACACCACTCACTGTAGGTGCCTCACACTAACACCACTCACTGTAGGTGTCACACACTAACACCACTCACTGTAGGTGTCACACACTAACACCACTCACTATATCTGTCTCACACTAACCCCAATTAATGTAGTTGCCTCACACTAACACCACAGACTTTAGGTGTCACAGACTAACACCACTCATTGTAGGTACCTTGCACTACAACCACTCACTGTACGTGCCTCACACTAACACCACTCACTGTAGGTGCCTCACACTAACACTATTCACTGGAGGTGACACACACTAACACCACTCACCTTAGGTGTCACACACTAACACCACTCACTGTAGTTGCCTCACACTAACACCATTCACTGTAGGTACCTCACACTAACACTACTCTCTGTAGGTGTCTCACACTAACACCACTCACTGTAGGTGCCACACAGTAACACCACTCACTGTATGTGTCACACACTAACACCACTCACTGTAGGTGCCTCACACTAACACTATTCACTGTAGGTGTCACACACAAACACCATTCACTGTAGGTGCCTCACACTAACACCACTCACTGTAGGTACCTTACACTAACACCACTCACTGTACGTGCCTCACACTAACACCACTCACTGTAGGTGTCACACACTAACACCACTCACTGTAGGTGTCACACACTAACACCACTCACTTTAGGTGTCACATACTAACACCTCTCACTGTAGGTGCCTCACATTAACACTTCCCACTGTAGGTGCCTCACACTAACACCTCTCATTGTAGGTGTCACACACTAACATCACTCACTGTAGGTGCCTCACACTAAACACCACTCACTGTAGGTGTCACACACTAACATCACTCACTCTAGGTGCCTCACACTAAACATCACTCACTGTTGGTGGCACACACTAACACCACTTACTGTAGGTGTCACACACTAACACCACTCACTGTATGTGTCACACACTAACATCACTCACTGTAAGTGCCTCACACTAAACACCACTCACTGTAGGTGCATTACATTAACACCACTAACTTTAGGTGTCACACACTAACACGACTCACTATAGGTACCTTACACAAACACCACTCCCTCTAGGTGCCTCATACTAACACCACTCACTGTAGGTGCCTCACACTAACACCACTCACTGTAGGTGCCACACACTAACACCTGTCACTGTAAGTGTCACACATTAACACCACTCACTGTAGGTGCCTCACACTAACACCACTCACTATAGGTGTCACACACTAACACCACTCACTATAGGTGTCACACACTAACACCACTCACTAACACCACTCACCATAGGTGTCACACACTAACACAATTCACTGTAGGTGCCTCACACTAACACCTCTTACTGTAGGTGTCACACACGAACAATGCTCTCTGTTGGTTGCCTCACATTAACACCTCTCACTCTAGGTGCCTCACACTAATACCTCTCACTGTAGGTGTCACACACTAACACCACTCACTGTAGGTGTCACCCAGTAACATCACTCACTGTAGGTGCCTCACACTAACACCACTCACTGTATGTGTCTCACACAAACAATACTCACTGTAGGTGCCTCACACAAACACCACTCACTATAGGTGCCAAGCACAAATACCACTCACTTTAGGTGTCACACACTAACACCACTCACTGTATGTGTCACACACTAACACCACGCACTGTAGGTACCTCATACTAACACCACTCACTGTAGGTGCCTCATACTAACACCACACACTGTAGGTGTCACACACTAACACCACTCACTATAGGTGCCTCACACTAACACCAGTCAATGTACTTGCCTCACACTAACACCACAGACTGTAGGTACCTTACACTAACACCACTCACTGTAGGTGCCTCACACTTACACCACTCACTGTAGGTGCCTCACACTAACTCTATTCACTTTAGGTGTCACACACTAACATCACTCACCATAGGTGACATACAACAACACCACTCACTGTAGGTGTCACACACTTACACCACTGACTGTAGGTGTCACACACTAACACCTATCACTGTAAGTGTCACAAACTAACGCCACACACTGCAGATGCCTCACACTAACACCACTCACTGTAGGTGTCACACACGAACACCACTTACTGTTGGTGCCTCACACTAACACCACTCACTGTAGGTGCCTCACACTTACACCACTCACTGTAGGTGTCACATACTAACGCCACTCTCTGTAAGTGCCTCACACTAACACCTCTCACTGTAGGTGTCACACACTAACACAACTCACTGTAGGTGCATCACACAAAAACCTCACAACTGTAGGTGTCACATACTTACGCCACTCATCGTAGGTACCACACACTAACACCACTCACTGTAGGTGCCTCACACAAACACCACTCACTGTACAAGTCACACACTAACACCACACACTACAGGTGCCTCACATTAACACCACTCACTGTGCGTGCCTCACAATAACACCACTCACTGTAGGTGCCTCATACGAACACCACTCACTGTAGGTGCCTCACACTATCACCTCTCACTGTAGGTGTAACACACTAACACTACTCACTGTAGGTGCCTCACACTAACACCACTCACTGTATGTGTCACACACTTACACCACTGACTGTAGGTGTCACACACTAACACCACTCACTCTAGGTGTCACCCAGCAACATCACTCACTGTAGGTGCCTCACACTAACACCACTCACCGTAGGTGCCACACACTAACACCACGCACTGTAGGTACCTCATACTAACATCACTCACTCTAGGTGCCTCACATTAACACCACTCACTGTCCGTGCCTCACAATAACATCACTCACTGTAGATGCCACACACTAACACCACTCACTGTATGTGCCTTCACTAACACTACTCACTGTAGGTGCCTCACACTAACACCACTCACTGTGCGTGCCTCACAATAACATCACTCACTGTAGGTGCCACACACTAACACCACTCACTGTATGTGCCTCACACTAACACTACTCACTGTAGGTGCCTCACACTAACACCACTCACTATAGGTGCCAAGCACTAATACTACTCACTTTAGGTGTCACACACTAACACCACGCACTGAAGGTACCTCATACTAACACCACTCACTGTAGGTGCCTCATACTAACACTACACACTGTAGGTGTCACACACTAACACCACTCACTATAGGTGCCTCACACTAACACCAGTGAATGTACTTGCCTCACACTAACAACACAGTCTGTAGGTACCTTACACTAACACTACTCACTGTAGGTGCCTCACACTAACACCACTCACTGTAGGTGTCACACACTTACACCACTCACTGTAGGTGTCACACACTAACACCACTCACTGTAGGTGCCTCACACTAACACCACTCACCGTAGGTGCCTCACACTAACACCTCTCACTGTAGGTGACTCACACTAGACACCACTCACGGTAGGTGCCACACACTAACACCAGTCACTGTAGGTGCCTCATACTAACACTACACACTGTAGGTGCCTCATACTAACACTACACACTGTAGGTGCCTCATACTAACACTACACACTGTAGGTGCCTCATACTAACACTACACACTGTAGGTGTCACACACTAACACCACTCACTGTAGGTGTCATACACAAACACCACTCACTGTAGGTGCCACACACTAACACTACAGACTGTAGGTGCCTCACACTAATACCACTCAATGTAGGTGCCTCACTCAAACACCACTCTCTGTAGGTATCACACACTAACACCACTCACTGTATGTGTCACACACTAACATCACTGACTGTTAGTGCCTCACACTAACACCACTCACTGTAGGTATCTCACACTAACACCACTCACTGTAGGTGCCTCACACTAACACCACTCACTGTAGGTATCTCACACTAACACCACTCACTGAAGGTGCCTCACACTAACACCACTCACTCTAGGTGCCTCACACTAACACCTCTCACTCTAGGTGTCACACACTAACACCTCTCACTCTAGGTGCCTCACACTAACACCACACACTGTAGGTGTCACACTTACACCACTCACTGTAGGTGTCACACACTAACACCACTCACTTTAGGTGTCACACACTGAGACCACTCACTCTAGATGCCTCACACTAATACCTCTCACTGTAGGTGTCACACACTAACACCTTTCACTGTATGTGCCTCACACTAACACTACTCACTGTAGGTGCCTCACACTAACACCACTCACTATAGGTGCCAAACGCTAATACCACTCACTGTAGGTGTCGCACACTAACACTACTCACTGTATGTGTCACACACTAACACCAGACACTGTAGGTGTCAATCACTAACACCACTCACTATATGTGCCTCACACTAACACCAGTCAATGTACTTGCCTCACACTAACAACACAGACTGTAGGTACCTTACACTAACACCATTCACTGTAGGTGCCTCACACTTACACCACTCACTGTAGGTGCCTCACACTAACACTATTCACTGTAGGTGTCACACACTAACACCACTCACCATAGGTGTCATACAACAACACCACTCACTGTAGGTGTCACACACTTACACCACTGACTGTAGGTGTCACACACTAACACCTATCACTGTAGGTGCCTCACACCACTCACCATTAGGGTGTGTCAATTTTGTCAACATGTTAAAAATCAAATTTGGTAGTCAAAATATTGTGCCTCTTTATGTCTAAACTTGAGATTAGCAAACAAAAATGAATTGAAATAACCCTCACCTACATCAATTATACCTTAAAGTTTCAAATATCAGTATTTCAACAAATTAATGAGACTTGATTAGAATTATTCACTTGATATTAACTAATCTAATGTAAGCATATGGATTATGGAGTATTTTATGGTTCTATAGCTTGTGTACAATATGCATGTCAGAACATGAACAGGCTCTCCGTGTGGGACAGTTTAATTCTTGTTTTGACTTGTACCAAGCGTGAGGATAAGGCGCCCGGCTCATTCTCCTTCTAGATATCATAGACGGTGGTTTGCTCTCATTGCACTTGCACCTACTCTACCAGACGAATTCTACATTTTAATTATTGTAAGTAGGGCATATTGATTGTCGCAGTTACTTATATCATTGTATAAAACATTATGTTCTAAGAAATTATTATGTTATTTCTGTTACAGCATTTTTGATAAACAAATTGATATTTTTTGAAACAACAATTGAATTATGAAACCTTGAAATATTTTTCTATTTGTCAGATAATGTGAAGATGTCAAAATTGAAGACAAGAAGTCAGTTGTCAACCCACTTGAGCCTGCTAGTTGGTAAAGGGAAGGAGCTTCCTGTATCAGAACTTCCAACAGTGAGAGACCTGCTAAGATTAGGGTTACTCCTTCGAGAAAAAAATGCAAAGGACAGAAGGAACTATACAGATAAAGAACTCATAAATGACATGATCGTCCCTCTTCTGCATCAATGGACAAAAGCTAATGCACTATTCAAACCACCTGTGATTAATCAGTGTCGAACTATTGAGCTAAAACTAACGAAATTATGGCACAAAGCCGTTGAAACATCACTTGGTAAAGGAAACTTGGCCAGGAAAAATGAATTTCTGCACACACTTGATACTCTGTTTGACATTTTGACCTGCAAGTGCTCCATACAATTATGTTCTGAATCCAACTGTTCTCACTCAGGTAAGAGAGAAAATAATTCCCACATTGATTGTGGTTGTCCTCGTGAAAAGAAGATCCCTGTTTTAGAGCTTGAATTTATAAAGGCACAGAGGACAAAGGCAGAAGGCCAAGGAAGTATGCAAATGGGTTCAATAGATTATTCAGAAACAAAGAAGCAGATTGCTAATGCCAAGAAGAGAGAACAAATCCGAGAGAGGGAACAAAAGAAGAAAATGAAGAGTGAAGAAGCCATCCAAAGAGAGGAAGAGCTGTGTCAAGATGTTTATCACTTCTTTGATAGTTCTTCTGATGAACAGGAAGCAACATCAGATGATAGTTCCAAAGAGCCATCTGAACCTTTACCAAAGAAAATGAAATACAACACAAGAAATATTTCAAACATTGCTTTAGCTAGTATTCGCCACCATGCTGGACTTCGTGAGGCTGCAGAAATTGCAACTGCCGCTTGGATAGATGCAGGCCTCATCAGCCGAGAGGATGTATCTTTGGTGATAGATCATAATAAAATTAGAAGAGCACAAGAAAAAATAATGAAGGAAATATCTGATCAGCATGAAAAAGATTTAAGCGAGGGAGGGCTCTCCTGTCTTTTGTTTGATGGAAGAATAGATGACACAAAAGTTTTGCTAGAAGTAGAGGGAGTGAACAGAAAGTTTCCAGGTCTCATAAGAAGAACACTACTCTGTCTGTTCTGAGCCTGGTGGTCGGTTTTTGTTTCACTTTGCTCCCGAAACTGAAGTAGAAGGGAAGAAACATGCAGAGGTCATTGCTGATCATATTTTATGTTGGGTTCAGGAGAGAGGACTTGGCAGTTCACTGCAGGCTGTTGGTGGAGATTCAACTGCAGTGAACACCGGATGGCAGGGGGGTGTAATGACGCATTTAGAGAAAAAACTAGGAAGAAGACTTGTTTGGATTGTATGTGATTTACATATAGGCGAGCTACCTCTTCGTCATCTCATCCAGGAACTTGATGGTCCTACAAAGAGCAACAACAAGTGGTCAGGTCCCCTTGGCATCATGCTGGATGAAGCAACACAACTAGAAATAAATACAACCTTTCCAAAGGTCGAAGTTGGCCCTCCCCTTCCGGCGTTGTCTGAAGGAGTCATCAAAGATCTCAGCACAGATCAATCCTATGCTTATCGTATTGCCCAAGCAATAAGATCAGGAGAAGTGCCTCAGTCATTGGCTCTCTTGGAGATTGGACCTGTCAGTCACAGCCGTTGGTTAACTACAGCTCTTCGTTTCTGCAGGATTTGGATTTCCAAACACGAATTGAAGGGCAAAGTGCTGAAGAATTTGAGGTTAATTGTTGAATTTATTATTGGAGTTTATCTTCCCCAGTGGTTTAGTGTGAAACTTAATCCTATGTGGGTGGATGGGCCCAATCACCTTTTGTTTCAATTGCAGCTAGTAAGAACACAGAGGAAGGTAGTGAGGGACATCGTGTTACCTGTGGCAAGAAGGTCCGCTTGGTATGCTCGATCAGAAGCAGTTTTGCAAGCAATGCTTTGCAGTCAATGTACCAATCTCCGAACCGAGGCTGTAGAAGTCATTCTAAAGATTAGAGGAACGCTAATAGATGACGACCAGTTGGGAGACTGTTCGTTTCATTCAAGAAAAGTTCCCCCAATAAACGTCAATGCCACCAAATTGTCAGAATTGGTTGACTTGAGTTTGGAAGTCATAGAGCCACCATTGACAACAAGTCTAACTAGCCAAGAATTGAGAAACCTTAAAGAGACTCCAATGCAGGTGCCGAAATGGCCTTCCCACACTCAAAGTGTGGAGAGATGTGTGAAAATGGTCACAGAAGCAGCGGGCCATGTTTACAGCCACGAGAGGCGCGAAGGTTATATCAAAGCACAAATAGCAAGCAGACTACTGATGACAAGAAACCAAAGCAAAGAGAGTATGAAGGCATTGGTTACTTTCAAATAGACTACGGATAATAAAATATAATAATTTGAAACTTGAAACAGTAACATGTGTGCAAATGCTGGTTATGTTATAAATTCACAAATATGTACATTTAAAAATCCATTTGATGTAGGTAGGACTTATTATAAAAAAAAATTTATGCCAGAATATTGTTTTGCATGCTTAAAGACTACAATAAATTGCTACCAAATTACTCGATTTTCAATTTAGCCAGTTCACCCCCTAAATTGACACACCCTACTCACCATAGGTGCCTCACACTAACACCTCTCACTCTAGGTGTAACACACTTACACCACTCACTGTAGGTGTCACGCACTAACACCACTCACTGTAGGTGCCTCACACTTACACCACACACTGTAGGTGTCACATACTAACACCACTCACTGTAAGTGCCTCGCACTAACACCACTCACTGTAGGTGCCTCACACAAAAACCTCACAACTGTAGGTGTCACATACTTACGCCACTCACCGTAGGTACCACACACTAACACCACTCACTGTAGGTGCCTCACACTAACACCACTCACTGTAGGTGTCACACACTAACACCACTCACTGTAGGTGCCTCACACTAACACCACTCACTGTAGGTGCCTCACACTAACACCACTCACTGTAGGTGCCTCACACTAACACCACTCACTGTAGGTGCCTCACACTAACACCACTCACTGTAGGTGCCTCACACTAACACCACTCACTGTAGGTGCCTCACACTAACACCACTCACTGTAGGTGCCTCACACTAACACCACTCACTGTAGGTGCCTCACACTAACACCACTCACTGTAGGTGCCTCACACTAACACCACTCACTGTAGGTGCCTCACACTAACACCACTCACTGTAGGTGCCTCACACTAACACCACTCACTGTAGGTGCCTCACACTAACACCACTCACTGTAGGTGCCTCACACTAACACCACTCACTGTAGGTGCCTCACACTAACACCACTCACTGTAGGTGCCTCACACTAACACCACTCACTGTAGGTGCCTCACACTAACACCACTCACTGTAGGTGCCTCACACTAACACCACTCACTGTAGGTGCCTCACACTAACACCACTCACTGTAGGTGCCTCACACTAACACCACTCACTGTAGGTGCCTCACACTAACACCACTCACTGTAGGTGCCTCACACTAACACCACTCACTGTAGGTGCCTCACACTAACACCACTCACTGTAGGTGCCTCACACTAACACCACTCACTGTAGGTGCCTCACACTAACACCACTCACTGTAGGTGCCTCACACTAACACCACTCACTGTAGGTGCCTCACACTAACACCACTCACTGTAGGTGCCTCACACTAACACCACTCACTGTAGGTGCCTCACACTAACACCACTCACTGTAGGTGCCTCACACTAACACCACTCACTGTAGGTGCCTCACACTAACACCACTCACTGTAGGTGCCTCACACTAACACCACTCACTGTAGGTGCACACACTAACACCACTCACTGTAGGTGCCTCACACTAACACCACTCACTGTAGGTACCTTAAAACACCACTCACTGTACGTGCCTCACACTAACACCACTCACTGTAGGTGCCTCACACTAACACCACTCACTGTAGGTGTCACACACTAACACCACTCACTGTAGGTGCCTCACACTAACACCACTCACTGTAGGTGCCTCACACTAACACCACTCACTGTAGGTGCCTCACACTAACACCACTCACTGTAGGTGTCACACTAACACCACTCACTGTAGGTGCCTCACACTAACACCACTCACTGTAGGTGCCTCACACTAACACCACTCACTGTAGGTGCCTCACACTAACACCACTCACTGTAGGTGCCTCACACTAACACCACTCACTGTAGGTGCCTCACACTAACACCACTCACTGTAGGTGCCTCACACTAACACCACTCACTGTAGGTGCCTCACACTAACACCACTCACTGTAGGTGCCTCACACTAACACCACTCACTGTAGGTGCCTCACACTAACACCACTCACTGTAGGTGCCTCACACTAACACCACTCACTGTAGGTGTCACACACTAACACCACTCACTGTAGGTGCCTCACACTAACACCACTCACTGTAGGTGCCTCACACTAACACCACTCACTGTAGGTGCCTCACACTAACACCACTCACTGTAGGTGCCTCACACTAACCACTCACTGTAGGTGTCACACACTAACACCACTCACTGTAGGTGCTCACACTAACACCACTCACTGTAGGTGCCTCACACTAACACCACTCACTGTAGGTGTCACACTTACACCACTCGCTGTAGGTGTCCACACTAACACACTCACTGTAGTGTCTCACACTAACATCACTCACTGTAGGTGCCTCACACTAACACCACTCACTGTAGGTGCCTCACACTAACAACACTCACTGTAGGTGCCTCACACTAACACCACTCACTGTAGGTGCCTCACACTAACACCACTCACTGTAGGTGCCCACACTAACACCACTCACTGTAGGTGCCTCACACTAACACCACTCACTGTAGGTGCCTCACACTAACACCACTCACTGTAGGTGCCTCACACTAACACCACTCACTGTAGGTGCCTCACACTAACACCACTCACTGTAGGTGCCTCACACTAACACCACTCACTGTAGGTGCCTCACACTAACACCACTCACTGTAGGTGCCTCACACTAACACCACTCACTGTAGGTGCCTCACACTAACACCACTCACTGTAGGTGCCTCACACTAACACCACTCACTGTAGGTGCCTCACACTAACACCACTCACTGTAGGTGTCACACACTAACACCACTCACTGTAGGTGCCTCACACTAACACCACTCACTGTAGGTGCCTCACACTAACACCACTCACTGTAGGTGCCTCACACTAACACCACTCACTGTAGGTGCCTCACACTAACACCACTCACTGTAGGTGCCTCACACTAACACCACTCACTGTAGGTGCCTCACACTAACACCACTCACTGTAGGTGCCTCACACTAACACCACTCACTGTAGGTGTCACACACTAACACCACTCACTGTAGGTGCCTCACACTAACACCACTCACTGTAGGTGCCTCACACTAACACCACTCACTGTAGGTGTCTCACACTAACACCACTCACTGTAGGTGCCTCACACTAACACCACTCACTGTAGGTGCCTCACACTAACACCACTCACTGTAGGTGCCTCACACTAACACCACTCACTGTAGGTGCCTCACACTAACACCACTCACTGTAGGTGCTCACACTAACACCACTCACTGTAGGTGCCTCACACTAACACCACTCACTGTAGGTGTCACACACTAACACCACTCACTGTAGGTGCCTCACACTAACACCACTCAATGTAGTGCCTCACACTAACACCACACTGTAGGTGTCACACACTAACACCACTCACTGTAGGTACCTTACACTAACACCACTCACTGTAGGTGCCTCACACTAACACCACTCACTGTAGGTGCCTCACACTAACACCACTCACTGTAGGTGTCACACACTAACACCACTCACTGTAGGTGCCTCACACTAACACCACTCACTGTAGGTGCCACACTAACACCACTCACTGTAGGTGTCACACTAACACCACTCACTGTAGGTGTCACACACTAACACCACTCACTGTAGGTGCCTCACACTAACACCACTCACTGTAGGTGCCTCACACTAACACCACTCACTGTAGGTGCCTCACACTAACACCACTCACTGTAGGTGCCTCACACTAACACCACTCACTGTAGGTGCCTCACACTAACACCACTCACTGTAGGTGCCTCACACTAACACCACTCACTGTAGGTGTCTCACACTAACACCACTCACTGTAGGTGCCTCACACTAACACCACTCACTGTAGGTGCCTCACACTAACACCACTCACTGTAGGTGCCTCACACTAACACCACTCACTGTAGGTGCCTCACACTAACACCACTCACTGTAGGTGCCTCACACTAACACCACTCACTGTAGGTGTCACACACTAACACCACTCACTGTAGGTGCCTCACACTAACACCACTCACTGTAGGTGCCTCACACTAACACCACTCACTGTAGGTGCCTCACACTAACACCACTCACTGTAGGTGCCTCACACTAACACCACTCACTGTAGGTGCCTCACACTAACACTCACTTAGGTGCTCCACTAACACTCACTGTAGGTGCCTCACACTAACACCACTCACTGTAGGTGCCTCACACTAACACCACTCACTGTAGGTGCCTCACACTAACACCACTCACTGTAGGTGCCTCACACTAACACCACTCACTGTAGGTGCCTCACACTAACACCACTCACTGTAGGTGCCTCACACTAACACCACTCACTGTAGGTGCCTCACACTAACACCACTCACTGTAGGTGCCTCACACTAACACCACTCACTGTAGGTGCCTCACACTAACACCACTCACTGTAGGTGCCTCACACTAACACCACTCACTGTAGGTGCTCACACTAACACCACTCACTGTAGGTGCCTCACACTAACACCACTCACTGTAGGTGCCACACACTAACACCACTCACTGTAGGTGCCTCACACTAACACCACTCACTGTAGGTGCTCACACTAACACCACTCACTGTAGGTGCCTCACACTAACACCACTCACTGTACGTGCCTTTACACTAACACCACTCACTGTAGGTGCCTCACACTAACACCACTCACTGTAGGTGCCTCACACTAACACCACTCACTGTAGGTGCCTCACACTAACACCACTCACTGTAGGTGCCTCACACTAACACCACTCACTGTAGGTGCCTCACACTAACACCACTCACTGTAGGTGCCTCACACTAACACCACTCACTGTAGGTGCCTCACACTAACACCACTCACTGTAGGTGCCTCACACTAACACCACTCACTGTAGGTGCCTCACACTAACACCACTCACTGTAGGTGCCTCACACTAACACCACTCACTGTAGGTGCCTCACACTAACACCACTCACTGTAGGTGCCTCACACTAACACCACTCACTGTAGGTGCCTCACACTAACACCACTCACTGTAGGTGCCTCACACTAACACCACTCACTGTAGGTGCCTCACACTAACACCACTCACTGTAGGTGCCTCACACTAACACCACTCACTGTAGGTGCCTCACACTAACACCACTCACTGTAGGTGCCTCACACTAACACCACTCACTGTAGGTGCCTCACACTAACACCACTCACTGTAGGTGCCTCACACTAACACCACTCACTGTAGGTGCCTCACACTAACACCACTCACTGTAGGTGCCTCACACTAACACCACTCACTGTAGGTGCCTCACACTAACACCACTCACTGTAGGTGCCTCACACTAACACCACTCACTGTAGGTGCCTCACACTAACACCACTCACTGTAGGTGCCTCACACTAACACCACTCACTGTAGGTGCCTCACACTAACACCACTCACTGTAGGTGCCTCACACTAACACCACTCACTGTAGGTGCCTCACACTAACACCACTCACTGTAGGTGCCTCACACTAACACCACTCACTGTAGGTGCCTCACACTAACACCACTCACTGTAGGTGCCTCACACTAACACCACTCACTGTAGGTGCCTCACACTAACACCACTCACTGTAGGTGCCTCACACTAACACCACTCACTGTAGGTGCCTCACACTAACACCACTCACTGTAGGTGCCTCACACTAACACCACTCACTGTAGGTGCCTCACACTAACACCACTCACTGTAGGTGCCTCACACTAACACCACTCACTGTAGGTGCCTCACACTAACACCACTCACTGTAGGTGCCTCACACTAACACCACTCACTGTAGGTGCCTCACACTAACACCACTCACTGTAGGTGCCTCACACTAACACCACTCACTGTAGGTGCCTCACACTAACACCACTCACTGTAGGTGCCTCACACTAACACCACTCACTGTAGGTGCCTCACACTAACACCACTCACTGTAGGTGCCTCACACTAACACCACTCACTGTAGGTGCCTCACACTAACACCACTCACTGTAGGTGCCTCACACTAACACCACTCACTGTAGGTGCCTCACACTAACACCACTCACTGTAGGTGCCTCACACTAACACCACTCACTGTAGGTGCCTCACACTAACACCACTCACTGTAGGTGCCTCACACTAACACCACTCACTGTAGGTGCCTCACACTAACACCACTCACTGTAGGTGCCTCACACTAACACCACTCACTGTAGGTGCCTCACACTAACACCACTCACTGTAGGTGCCTCACACTAACACCACTCACTGTAGGTGCCTCACACTAACACCACTCACTGTAGGTGCCTCACACTAACACCACTCACTGTAGGTGCCTCACACTAACACCACTCACTGTAGGTGCCTCACACTAACACCACTCACTGTAGGTGCCTCACACTAACACCACTCACTGTAGGTGTCACACACTAACACCACTCACTGTAGGTGCCTCACACTAACACCACTCACTGTAGGTGCCTCACACTAACACCACTCACTGTAGGTGCCTCACACTAAACATCACTGTGTCACACTAACCATCACTGTAGGTGCCTCACACTAACACCACTCACTGTAGGTGCCACACTAACACCACTCACTGTAGGTGCCTCACACTAACACCACTCACTGTAGGTGTCACACACTAACACCACTCACTGTAGGTGCCTCACACTAACACCACTCACTGTAGGTGCCTCACACTAACACCACTCACTGTAGGTGCCTCACACTAACACCACTCACTGTAGGTGCCTCACACTAACACCACTCACTGTAGGTGCCTCACACTAACACCACTCACTGTAGGTGCCTCACACTAACACCACTCACTGTAGGTGCCTCACACTAACACCTCTCACTGTAGGTGCCTCACTAACACCACTCACTGTAGGTGCCTCACACTAACACCACTCACTGTAGGTGCCTCACACTAACACCACTCACTGTAGGTGCCTCACACTAACACCACTCACTGTAGTGCCTCACACTAACACCACTCACTGTAGGTGCCTCACACTAACACCACTCACTGTAGGTGCCTCACACTAACACCACTCACTGTAGGTGCCTCACACTAACACCACTCACTGTAGGTGCCTCACACTAACACCACTCACTGTAGGTGCTCACACACTAACACCACTCACTGTAGGTGCCTCACACTAACACCACTCACTGTAGGTGCTCACACTAACACCACTCACTGTAGGTGCCTCACACTAACACCACTCACTGTAGGTGTCACACACTAACACCACTCACTGTAGGTGCCTCACACTAACACCACTCACTGTAGGTGCCTCACACTAACACCACTCACTGTAGGTGCCTCACACTAACACCACTCACTGTAGGTGCCTCACACTAACACCACTCACTGTAGGTGCCTCACACTAACACCACTCACTGTAGGTGCCTCACACTAACACCACTCACTGTAGGTGCCTCACACTAACACCACTCACTGTAGGTGCCTCACACTAACACCACTCACTGTAGGTGCCTCACACTAACACCACTCACTGTAGGTGCCTCACACTAACACCACTCACTGTAGGTGCCTCACACTAACACCACTCACTGTAGGTGCCTCACACTAACACCACTCACTGTAGGTGCCTCACACTAACACCACTCACTGTAGGTGCCTCACACTAACACCACTCACTGTAGGTGCCTCACACTAACACCACTCACTGTAGGTGCCTCACACTAACACCACTCACTGTAGGTGTCACACACTAACACCACTCACTGTAGGTGCCTCACACTAACACCACTCACTGTAGGTGCCTCACACTAACACCACTCACTGTAGGTGCCTCACACTAACACCACTCACTGTAGGTGCCTCACACTAACACCACTCACTGTAGGTGCCTCACACTAACACCACTCACTGTAGGTGCCTCACACTAACACCACTCACTGTAGGTGCCTCACACTAACACCACTCACTGTAGGTGCCTCACACTAACACCACTCACTGTAGGTGCCTCACACTAACACCACTCACTGTAGGTGCTCACACTAACACCACTCACTGTAGGTGCCTCACACTAACACCACTCACTGTAGGTGCCTCACACTAACACCACTCACTGTAGGTGCCTCACACTAACACCACACACTGTAGGTGCCTCACACTAACACCACTCACTGTAGGTGCCTCACACTAACACCACTCACTGTAGGTGCCTCACACTAACACCACTCACTGTAGGTGCCTCACACTAACACCACTCACTGTAGGTGCCTCACACTAACACCACTCACTGTAGGTGCCTCACACTAACACCACTCACTGTAGGTGCCTCACACTAACACCACTCACTGTAGGTGCCTCACACTAACACCACTCACTGTAGGTGCCTCACACTAACACCACTCACTGTAGGTGCCTCACACTAACACCACTCACTGTAGGTGCCACACTAACACCACTCACTGTAGGTGCCTCACACTAACACCACTCACTGTAGGTGCCTCACACTAACACCACTCACTGTAGGTGCCTCACACTAACACCACTCACTGTAGGTGCCTCACACTAACACCACTCACTGTAGGTGCCTCACACTAACACCACTCACTGTAGGTGCCTCACACTAACACCACTCACTGTAGGTGCCTCACACTAACACCACTCACTGTAGGTGCCTCACACTAACACCACTCACTGTAGGTGCCTCACACTAACACCACTCACTGTAGGTGCCTCACACTAACACCACTCACTGTAGGTGCCTCACACTAACACCACTCACTGTAGGTGCCTCACACTAACACCACTCACTGTAGGTGCCTCACACTAACACCACTCACTGTAGGTGCCTCACACTAACACCACTCACTGTAGGTGCCTCACACTAACACCACTCACTGTAGGTGCCTCACACTAACACCACTCACTGTAGGTGCCTCACACTAACACCACTCACTGTAGGTGCCTCACACTAACACCACTCACTGTAGGTGCCTCACACTAACACCACTCACTGTAGGTGCCTCACACTAACACCACTCACTGTAGGTGCCTCACACTAACACCACTCACTGTAGGTGCCTCACACTAACACCACTCACTGTAGGTGCCTCACACTAACACCACTCACTGTAGGTGCCTCACACTAACACCACTCACTGTAGGTGCCTCACACTAACACCACTCACTGTAGGTGCCTCACACTAACACCACTCACTGTAGGTGCCTCACACTAACACCACTCACTGTAGGTGCTCACACTAACACCACTCACTGTAGGTGCCTCACACTAACACCACTCACTGTAGGTGCCTCACACTAACACCACTCACTGTAGGTGCCTCACACTAACACCACTCACTGTAGGTGTCACACACTAACACCACTCACTGTAGGTGCCTCACACTAACACCACTCACTGTAGGTGCCTCACACTAACACCACTCACTGTAGGTGCCTCACACTAACACCACTCACTGTAGGTGCCTCACACTAACACCACTCACTGTAGGTGCCTCACACTAACACCACTCACTGTAGGTGCCTCACACTAACACCACTCACTGTAGGTGCCTCACACTAACACCACTCACTGTAGGTGCCTCACACTAACACCACTCACTGTAGGTGCCTCACACTAACACCACTCACTGTAGGTGCCTCACACTAACACCACTCACTGTAGGTGCCTCACACTAACACCACTCACTGTAGGTGCCTCACACTAACACCACTCACTGTAGGTGCCTCACACTAACACCACTCACTGTAGGTGCCTCACACTAACACCACTCACTGTAGGTGCCTCACACTAACACCACTCACTGTAGGTGCCTCACACTAACACCACTCACTGTAGGTGCTCACACTAACACCACTCACTGTAGGTGCCTCACACTAACACCACTCACTGTAGGTGCCTCACACTAACACCACTCACTGTAGGTGCCTCACACTAACACCACTCACTGTAGGTGCCTCACACTAACACCACTCACTGTAGGTGCCTCACACTAACACCACTCACTGTAGGTGCCTCACACTAACACCACTCACTGTAGGTGTCACACACTAACACCACTCACTGTAGGTGCCTCACACTAACACCACTCACTGTAGGTGCCTCACACTAACACCACTCACTGTAGGTGCCTCACACTAACACCACTCACTGTAGGTGCCTCACACTAACACCACTCACTGTAGGTGCCTCACACTAACACCACTCACTGTAGGTGCCTCACACTAACACCACTCACTGTAGGTGCCTCACACTAACACCACTCACTGTAGGTGTCACACACTAACACCACTCACTGTAGGTGCCTCACACTAACACCACTCACTGTAGGTGCCTCACACTAACACCACTCACTGTAGGTGCCTCACACTAACACCACTCACTGTAGGTGCCTCACACTAACACCACTCACTGTAGGTGCCTCACACTAACACCACTCACTGTAGGTGCCTCACACTAACACCACTCACTGTAGGTGCCTCACACTAACACCACTCACTGTAGGTGCCTCACACTAACACCACTCACTGTAGGTGCCTCACACTAACACCACTCACTGTAGGTGCCACACTAACACCACTCACTGTAGGTGCCTCACACTAACACCACTCACTGTAGGTGCCTCACACTAACACCACTCACTGTAGGTGTCACACACTAACACCACTCACTGTAGGTGCCTCACACTAACACCACTCACTGTAGGTGCCTCACACTAACACCACTCACTGTAGGTGCCTCACACTAACACCACTCACTGTAGGTGCCTCACACTAACACCACTCACTGTAGGTGCTCACACTAACACCACTCACTGTAGGTGCCTCACACTAACACCACTCACTGTAGGTGCCTCACACTAACACCACTCACTGTAGGTGCCTCACACTAACACCACTCACTGTAGGTGCCTCACACTAACACCACTCACTGTAGGTGCCTCACACTAACACCACTCACTGTAGGTGCCTCACACTAACACCACTCACTGTAGGTGCCTCACACTAACACCACTCACTGTAGGTGCCTCACACTAACACCACTCACTGTAGGTGCCTCACACTAACACCACTCACTGTAGGTGCCTCACACTAACACCACTCACTGTAGGTGCCTCACACTAACACCACTCACTGTAGGTGCCTCACACTAACACCACTCACTGTAGGTGCTTCACACTAACACCACTCACTGTAGGTGCCTCACACTAACACCACTCACTGTAGGTGCCTCACACTAACACCACTCACTGTAGGTGTCACACACTAACACCACTCACTGTAGGTGCCTCACACTAACACCACTCACTGTAGGTGCCTCACACTAACACCACTCACTGTAGGTGCCTCACACTAACACCACTCACTGTAGGTGCCTCACACTAACACCACTCACTGTAGGTGCCTCACACTAACACCACTCACTGTAGGTGCCTCACACTAACACCACTCACTGTAGGTGCCTCACACTAACACCACTCACTGTAGGTGTCACACACTAACACCACTCACTGTAGGTGCCTCACACTAACACCACTCACTGTAGGTGCCTCACACTAACACCACTCACTGTAGGTGCCTCACACTAACACCACTCACTGTAGGTGCCTCACACTAACACCACTCACTGTAGGTGCCTCACACTAACACCACTCACTGTAGGTGCCTCACACTAACACCACTCACTGTAGGTGCCTCACACTAACACCACTCACTGTAGGTGCCTCACACTAACACCACTCACTGTAGGTGCCTCACACTAACACCACTCACTGTAGGTGTCGCACACTAACACACTCACTGTAGGTGCCTCACACTAACACCACTCACTGTAGGTGCTCACACTAACACCACTCACTGTAGGTGCCTCACACTAACACCACTCACTGTAGGTGCCTCACACTAACACCACTCACTGTAGGTGCCTCACACTAACACCACTCACTGTAGGTGCCTCACACTAACACCACTCACTGTAGGTGTCACACACTAACACCACTCACTGTAGGTGCCTCACACTAACACCACTCACTGTAGGTGCCTCACACTAACACCACTCACTGTAGGTGCCTCACACTAACACCACTCACTGTAGGTGCCTCACACTAACACCACTCACTGTAGGTGCCTCACACTAACACCACTCACTGTAGGTGCCTCACACTAACACCACTCACTGTACGTGCCTTTACACTAACACCACTCACTGTAGGTGCCTCACACTAACACCACTCACTGTAGGTGCCTCACACTAACACCACTCACTGTAGGTGCCTCACACTAACACCACTCACTGTAGGTGCCTCACACTAACACCACTCACTGTAGGTGCCTCACACTAACACCACTCACTGTAGGTGCCTCACACTAACACCACTCACTGTAGGTGCCTCACACTAACACCACTCACTGTAGGTGCCTCACACTAACACCACTCACTGTAGGTGCCTCACACTAACACCACTCACTGTAGGTGCCTCACACTAACACCACTCACTGTAGGTGCCTCACACTAACACCACTCACTGTAGGTGCCTCACACTAACACCACTCACTGTAGGTGCCTCACACTAACACCACTCACTGTAGGTGTCACACTAACACCACTCACTGTAGGTGCCTCACACTAACACCACTCACTGTAGGTGCCTCACACTAACACCACTCACTGTAGGTGCCTCACACTAACACCACTCACTGTAGGTGCCTCACACTAACACCACTCACTGTAGGTGCCTCACACTAACACCACTCACTGTAGGTGCCTCACACTAACACCACTCACTGTAGGTGCCTCACACTAACACCACTCACTGTAGGTGCCTCACACTAACACCACTCACTGTAGGTGCCTCACACTAACACCACTCACTGTAGGTGCCTCACACTAACACCACTCACTGTAGGTGCCTCACACTAACACCACTCACTGTAGGTGCCTCACACTAACACCACTCACTGTAGGTGCCTCACACTAACACCACTCACTGTAGGTGCCTCACACTAACACCACTCACTGTAGGTGCCTCACACTAACACCACTCACTGTAGGTGCCTCACACTAACACCACTCACTGTAGGTGCCTCACACTAACACCACTCACTGTAGGTGCCTCACACTAACACCACTCACTGTAGGTGCCTCACACTAACACCACTCACTGTAGGTGCCTCACACTAACACCACTCACTGTAGGTGCCTCACACTAACACCACTCACTGTAGGTGCCTCACACTAACACCACTCACTGTAGGTGCCTCACACTAACACCACTCACTGTAGGTGCCTCACACTAACACCACTCACTGTAGGTGCCTCACACTAACACCACTCACTGTAGGTGCCTCACACTAACACCACTCACTGTAGGTGCCTCACACTAACACCACTCACTGTAGGTGCCTCACACTAACACCACTCACTGTAGGTGCCTCACACTAACACCACTCACTGTAGGTGCCTCACACTAACACCACTCACTGTAGGTGCCTCACACTAACACCACTCACTGTAGGTGCCTCACACTAACACCACTCACTGTAGGTGCCTCACACTAACACCACTCACTGTAGGTGCCTCACACTAACACCACTCACTGTAGGTGCCTCACACTAACACCACTCACTGTAGGTGCCTCACACTAACACCACTCACTGTAGGTGCCTCACACTAACACCACTCACTGTAGGTGCCTCACACTAACACCACTCACTGTAGGTGCCTCACACTAACACCACTCACTGTAGGTGCCTCACACTAACACCACTCACTGTAGGTGCCTCACACTAACACCACTCACTGTAGGTGCCTCACACTAACACCACTCACTGTAGGTGCCTCACACTAACACCACTCACTGTAGGTGCCTCACACTAACACCACTCACTGTAGGTGCCTCACACTAACACCACTCACTGTAGGTGCCTCACACTAACACCACTCACTGTAGGTGCCTCACACTAACACCACTCACTGTAGGTGCCTCACACTAACACCACTCACTGTAGGTGCCTCACAGTAACACCACTCACTGTAGGTGCCTCACACTAACACCACTCACTGTAGGTGCCTCACACTAACACCACTCACTGTAGGTGCTCACACTAACACCACTCACTGTAGGTGCCTCACACTAACACCACTCACTGTAGGTGCCTCACACTAACACCACTCACTGTAGGTGCCTCACACTAACACCACTCACTGTAGGTGCCTCACACTAACACCACTCACTGTAGGTGCCTCACACTAACACCACTCACTGTAGGTGCCTCACACTAACACCACTCACTGTAGGTGCCTCACACTAACACCACTCACTGTAGGTGCCTCACACTAACACCACTCACTGTAGGTGCCTCACACTAACACCACTCACTGTAGGTGCCTCACACTAACACCACTCACTGTAGGTGCCTCACACTAACACCACTCACTGTAGGTGCCTCACACTAACACCACTCACTGTAGGTGCCTCACACTAACACCACTCACTGTAGGTGCCTCACACTAACACCACTCACTGTAGGTGCCTCACACTAACACCACTCACTGTAGGTGCCTCACACTAACACCACTCACTGTAGGTGCCTCACACTAACACCACTCACTGTAGGTGCCTCACACTAACACCACTCACTGTAGGTGCCTCACACTAACACCACTCACTGTAGGTGCCTCACACTAACACCACTCACTGTAGGTGCCTCACACTAACACCACTCACTGTAGGTGCCTCACACTAACACCACTCACTGTAGGTGCCTCACACTAACACCACTCACTGTAGGTGCCTCACACTAACACCACTCACTGTAGGTGCCTCACACTAACACCACTCACTGTAGGTGCCTCACACTAACACCACTCACTGTAGGTGCCTCACACTAACACCACTCACTGTAGGTGCCTCACACTAACACCACTCACTGTAGGTGCCTCACACTAACACCACTCACTGTAGGTGCCTCACACTAACACCACTCACTGTAGGTGCCTCACACTAACACCACTCACTGTAGGTGCCTCACACTAACACCACTCACTGTAGGTGCCTCACACTAACACCACTCACTGTAGGTGCCTCACACTAACACCACTCACTGTAGGTGCCTCACACTAACACCACTCACTGTAGGTGCCTCACACTAACACCACTCACTGTAGGTGCCTCACACTAACACCACTCACTGTAGGTGCCTCACACTAACACCACTCACTGTAGGTGCCTCACACTAACACCACTCACTGTAGGTGCCTCACACTAACACCACTCACTGTAGGTGCCTCACACTAACACCACTCACTGTAGGTGCCTCACACTAACACCACTCACTGTAGGTGCCTCACACTAACACCACTCACTGTAGGTGCCTCACACTAACACCACTCACTGTAGGTGCCTCACACTAACACCACTCACTGTAGGTGCCTCACACTAACACCACTCACTGTAGGTGCCTCACACTAACACCACTCACTGTAGGTGCCTCACACTAACACCACTCACTGTAGGTGCCTCACACTAACACCACTCACTGTAGGTGCCTCACACTAACACCACTCACTGTAGGTGCCTCACACTAACACCACTCACTGTAGGTGCCTCACACTAACACCACTCACTGTAGGTGCCACACTAACACCACTCACTGTAGGTGCCACACTAACACCACTCACTGTAGGTGCCTCACACTAACACCACTCACTGTAGGTGCCTCACACTAACACCACTCACTGTAGGTGCCTCACACTAACACCACTCACTGTAGGTGCCTCACACTAACACCACTCACTGTAGGTGCCTCACACTAACACCACTCACTGTAGGTGCCTCACACTAACACCACTCACTGTAGGTGCCTCACACTAACACCACTCACTGTAGGTGCCTCACACTAACACCACTCACTGTAGGTGCCTCACACTAACACCACTCACTGTAGGTGCCTCACACTAACACCACTCACTGTAGGTGCCTCACACTAACACCACTCACTGTAGGTGCCTCACACTAACACCACTCACTGTAGGTGCCTCACACTAACACCACTCACTGTAGGTGCCTCACACTAACACCACTCACTGTAGGTGCCTCACACTAACACCACTCACTGTAGGTGCCTCACACTAACACCACTCACTGTAGGTGCCTCACACTAACACCACTCACTGTAGGTGCCTCACACTAACACCACTCACTGTAGGTGCCTCACACTAACACCACTCACTGTAGGTGCCTCACACTAACACCACTCACTGTAGGTGCCTCACACTAACACCACTCACTGTAGGTGCCTCACACTAACACCACTCACTGTAGGTGCCTCACACTAACACCACTCACTGTAGGTGCCTCACACTAACACCACTCACTGTAGGTGCCTCACACTAACACCACTCACTGTAGGTGCCTCACACTAACACCACTCACTGTAGGTGCCTCACACTAACACCACTCACTGTAGGTGCCTCACACTAACACCACTCACTGTAGGTGCCTCACACTAACACCACTCACTGTAGGTGCCTCACACTAACACCACTCACTGTAGGTGCCTCACACTAACACCACTCACTGTAGGTGCCTCACACTAACACCACTCACTGTAGGTGCCTCACACTAACACCACTCACTGTAGGTGCCTCACACTAACACCACTCACTGTAGGTGCCTCACACTAACACCACTCACTGTAGGTGCCTCACACTAACACCACTCACTGTAGGTGCCTCACACTAACACCACTCACTGTAGGTGCCTCACACTAACACCACTCACTGTAGGTGCCTCACACTAACACCACTCACTGTAGGTGCCACACAACTAACACCACTCACTGTAGGTGCCTCACACTAACACCACTCACTGTAGGTGCCTCACACTAACACCACTCACTGTAGGTGCCTCACACTAACACCACTCACTGTAGGTGCCTCACACTAACACCACTCACTGTAGGTGCCTCACACTAACACCACTCACTGTAGGTGCCTCACACTAACACCACTCACTGTAGGTGCCTCACACTAACACCACTCACTGTAGGTGCCTCACACTAACACCACTCACTGTAGGTGCCTCACACTAACACCACTCACTGTAGGTGCCTCACACTAACACCACTCACTGTAGGTGCCTCACACTAACACCACTCACTGTAGGTGCCTCACACTAACACCACTCACTGTAGGTGCCTCACACTAACACCACTCACTGTAGGTGCCTCACACTAACACCACTCACTGTAGGTGCCTCACACTAACACCACTCACTGTAGGTGCCTCACACTAACACCACTCACTGTAGGTGCCTCACACTAACACCACTCACTGTAGGTGCCTCACACTAACACCACTCACTGTAGGTGCCTCACACTAACACCACTCACTGTAGGTGCCTCACACTAACACCACTCACTGTAGGTGCCTCACACTAACACCACTCACTGTAGGTGCCTCACACTAACACCACTCACTGTAGGTGCCTCACACTAACACCACTCACTGTAGGTGCCTCACACTAACACCACTCACTGTAGGTGCCTCACACTAACACCACTCACTGTAGGTGCCTCACACTAACACCACTCACTGTAGGTGCCTCACACTAACACCACTCACTGTAGGTGCCTCACACTAACACCACTCACTGTAGGTGCCTCACACTAACACCACTCACTGTAGGTGCCTCACACTAACACCACTCACTGTAGGTGCCTCACACTAACACCACTCACTGTAGGTGCCTCACACTAACACCACTCACTGTAGGTGCCTCACACTAACACCACTCACTGTAGGTGCCTCACACTAACACCACTCACTGTAGGTGCCTCACACTAACACCACTCACTGTAGGTGCCTCACACTAACACCACTCACTGTAGGTGCCTCACACTAACACCACTCACTGTAGGTGCCTCACACTAACACCACTCACTGTAGGTGCCTCACACTAACACCACTCACTGTAGGTGCTCACACTAACACCACTCACTGTAGGTGCCTCACACTAACACCACTCACTGTAGGTGCCTCACACTAACACCACTCACTGTAGGTGCCTCACACTAACACCACTCACTGTAGGTGCCTCACACTAACACCACTCACTGTTGGTGCCACACACTAACACCACTCACTGTAGGTGCCTCACACTAACACCACTCACTGTAGGTGCCACACTAACACCACTCACTGTAGGTGCCCCACACTAACACCACTCACTGTAGGTGCCTCACACTAACACCACTCACTGTAGGTGCCTCACACTAACACCACTCACTGTAGGTGCCTCACACTAACACCACTCACTGTACGTGCCTCACACTAACACCACTCACTGTACGTGCCTTTACACTATCACCACTCACCGTAGGTGCCTCACACTAACACCACTCACTGTAGGTGTCACACACTTACACCACACACTGTAGGTACCTCATACTAACACCACTCACTGTAGGCACCTCATACTAACACCACACACTGTAGGTGTCACACACTAACACCACTCACTCTAGGTGCCTCTCACTTACAATACTCACTGTAGGTGCCTCACACTAACACCACTCACTGTAGGTGCCTCACACTAACACCACTCACCATAGGTGTCAAACACTAACACCACTCACTGTTGGTGCCTCACAACTAACACCACTCACTCTAGGTGCCTCACACTAACACCACACACTGTAGGTACCTCATACTAACACCACTCACTGTAGGCACCTCATACTAACACCACACACTGTAGGTGTCACACACTAACACCATTCACTATAGGTGCCTCACACTAACACCAGTCAATGTATTTGCCTCACACTAACACCACAGACTGTAGGTACCTTACACTAACACCACTCACTGTAGGTGCGTCACTATAAAATCACTCACTGTAGGTATCACACACTTACACCAGTGACTGTAGGTGTCACACACTAACACCTATCACTGTAGGTGCCTCACACTAACTCCACTCACTGTAGGTGTCACACACTAACACCACACACTGTAGGTGTCACACAATAACACCTCTCATAATAGGTACATTACACTAACACCACTCCCTCTAGGTGTCTCACACTAACACCACTCACTCTAGGTGCCTCACACTAAAACCACTCACTGTAGGTGCGTCACTATAAAATCACTCACTGTAGGTATCACACACTTACACCACTGACTGTAGGTGTCACACACTAACACCTATCACTGTAGGTGCCTCACACTAACACCACTCACTGTAGGTGCCTCACACTAACACTGTTCACTGTACGTGCCTCACACTAACACCACTCACTGTAGGTGTCACACATAAACACCACTCACTGTAGGTGCCCCACACTAACACCACTCACTGTAGGTGCCTCACACTAACACCACTCACTGTAGGTGCCTCACACTAACACTATTCACTGTAGGTGTCACACATAAACACCACTCACTGTAGGTGCCTCACACTAACACCACTCACTGTAGGTGCCTCACACTAACACCACTCACTGTAGGTGCCTCACACTAACACCACTCACTGTAGGTGCCTCACACTAACACCACTCACTGTAGGTGCCTCATACTAACACCACTCACTGTAGGCACCTCATACTAACACCACACACTGTAGGTGTCACACACTAACACCTCTCACTCTAGATGCCTCACACTAACACCACTCACTGTAGGTGCCTCATACTAACACCACTCACTGTAGGCACCTCATACTAACACCACACAAGGTAGGTGTCACACACTAACACCACTCACTGTAGGCACATCATACTAACACCACACACTGTAGGTGTCACACACTAACACCTCTCACTCTAGATGCCTCACACTAACACTACTCACTGTAGGTGGCTCACACTAACACCACTCACTGTAGGTGCCAAACACTAACACCACTCACTGTAGGTGTCACACACTAACACCACTCACTGTATGTGTCATACATTAACATCACTCACTGTAGGTGCCTCACACTAACACCGCTCACTGTAGGTGCCTCACACTAACACCACTCACTGTACGTGCCTCACACTAACACCACTCACTGTACGTGCCCCACACTAACACCACTCACTGTAGGTGCCTCACACTAACACCACTCACTGTAGGTGCCTCACACTAACACCACTCACTGTAGGTGCCTCACACTAACACCACTCACTGTTGGTGCCACACATAAAACATCACTCACTGCAGGTGCCTCACACTAACACCACTCACTGTAGGTGTCACATACTAACACCACTCACTGTAGGTGTCGCACTAACACCACTCACTGTAGGTGCCTCACACGAACACCACACACACTGCAGGTGCCTCACACTAACACCACTCACTGTAGGTACCTCATACTAACACCACTCACTGTAGGTGCCTCATACTAACACCACACACTGTAGGTGTCACACACTAACACCTCTCACTATAGGTGTCTCACACTAACACCAATCAATGTAGTTGCCTCACACTAACACCACAGACTGTAGGTGTCACACACTAACACCACTCACTGTACGTGCCTCACACTAACACCACTCACTGTACGTGCCTCACAATAACACTATTCACTGTAGGTGTCAATCACTAACACCACTCACTGTTGGTGCCTCACAATTAACACCACGCACTGTAGGTGCATCACTCTAAAACCACTCACTGTAGGTGCCACACACTAACACCACTCTCTGTAGGTGCCTCACACTAACACCACTCTCTGTAGGTGCCTCACACTAACACCACTCACTGTAGGTGCCTCACACTAACACTATTCACTGTAGGTGTCACACATAAACACCACTCACTGTAGGTGCCCCACACTAACACCACTCACTGTAGGTGCCTCACACTAACACCACTCACTATAGGTGCCTCACACTAACACCACTCACTGTAGGTGCCTCACACTAACACCACTCACTGTAGGTGCCTCACACTAACACCACTCACTGTAGGTGCCTCACACTAACACCACTCACAGTAGGTGCCTCACACTAACACCACTCACTGTAGGTGCCCCACACTAACACTATTCACTGTACGTGCCTCACACTAACACCACTCACTGTAGGTGCCCCACACTAACACTATTCACTGTACGTGCCTCACACTAACACCACACACTGTAGGTGTCACACACTAACACCTCTCACTCTAGGTGCCTCACACTAATACCTCTCACTGTAGGTGCCTCACACTAACACCACTCACTGTAGGTGCCTCACACTAACACCACTCACTGTAGGTGCCTCACACTAACACCACTCACCGTAGGTGCCACACACAAAACATCACTCACTGTAGGTGCCACACACTAACACCACTCACTGTATGTGCCTCACACTAACACTACTCACTGTAGGTGCCTCACACTAACACCACTCATTGTAGGTGCCAAACACTAACACCAATCACTGTAGGTGTCACACACTAACACCACTCACTGTATGTGTCATACATTAACATCACTCACTGTAGGTGCCTCATACTAACACCGCTCACTGTAGGAGCCTCACACTAACACCACTCACTGTAGGTGCCTCACACTAACACCACTCACTGTAGGTGCCTCACACTAACACCACTCACTATAGGTGTCTCACACTACCACCAATTAATGTAGTTGCCTCACACTAACACCACAGACTGTAGGTGTCACACACTAACACCACTCACTGTAGGTGCCTCACACTAAACACCACTCACTGTAGGTGCCAAACACTAACACCACTCACTGCAGGTGTCACACACTAACATCATTCACTGAAGGTGCCTCACAGTAACACCACTCACTGTAGGTGCCACACACTAACACCACTCACTGTATGTGTCATACATTAACATCACTCACTGTAGGTGCCTCACACGAACACCACACACACTGCAGGTGCCTCATGCTAACACCACTCACTGTAGGTGCCTCATACTAACACCACACACTGTAGGTGTCACACACTAACACCTCTCACTATAGGTGTCTCACACTACCACCAATCAATGTAGTTGCCTCACACTAACACCACAGACTGTAGGTGTCACACACTAACACCACTCACTGTAGGTACCTTACACTAACACCACTCACTGTACGTGCCTCACACTAACACCACTCACTGTACGTGCCTCACACTAACACCACTCACTGTAGGTGCCTCACACTAACACTATACACTGTAGGTGTCACACACTAACTCCACTCACCGTAGGTGTCAAACACTAACACCACTCACTGTTGGTGCCTCACAACTAACACCACTCACTGTAGGTGCATCACTCTAAAACCACTCACTGTAGGTGTCACACTCCAACACAACTCTCTGTAGGTGCCTCACACTAACACCACTCACTGTAGGTTCCTTATACTAACATCACTCACTGTACGTGCCTCACACTAACAACACTCACTGTAGGTGCCTTACACTAATACCACTCACTGTAGGTACCTTACACTAACACCACTCACTGTACGTGCCTCACACTAACACCACTCACTGTAGGTGCCTCACACTAACACCACTCACTGTAGGTGCCTCACACTAACACCACTCACTGTAGGTGTCACACACTAACACCACTCACTGTAGGTGCCTCACACTAACACCACTCACTGTAGGTGCCTCACACTAACACCACTCACTGTAGGTGCCTCACACTAACACCACTCACTGTAGGTGCCTCACACTAACACCACTCACTGTAGGTGCCTCACACTAACACCACTCACTGTAGGTGCCTCACACTAACACCACTCACTGTAGGTGCCTCACACTAACACCACTCACTGTAGGTGCCTCACACTAACACCACTCACTGTAGGTGCCTCACACTAACACCACTCACTGTAGGTGCCTCACACTAACACCACTCACTGTAGGTGCCTCACACTAACACCACTCACTGTAGGTGCCTCACACTAACACCACTCACTGTAGGTGCCTCACACTAACACCACTCACTGTAGGTGCCTCACACTAACACCACTCACTGTAGGTGCCTCACACTAACACCACTCACTGTAGGTGCCTCACACTAACACCACTCACTGTAGGTGCCTCACACTAACACCACTCACTGTAGGTGCCTCACACTAACACCACTCACTGTAGGTGCCTCACACTAACACCACTCACTGTAGGTGCCTCACACTAACACCACTCACTGTAGGTGCCTCACACTAACACCACTCACTGTAGGTGCCTCACACTAACACCACTCACTGTAGGTGCCTCACACTAACACCACTCACTGTAGGTGCCTCACACTAACACCACTCACTGTAGGTGCCTCACACTAACACCACTCACTGTAGGTGCCTCACACGAACACCACTCACTGTAGGTGCCTCACACTAACACCACTCACTGTAGGTGCCTCACACTAACACCACTCACTGTAGGTGCCTCACACTAACACCACTCACTGTAGGTGCCTCACACTAACACCACTCACTGTAGGTGCCTCATACTAACACCACTCACTGTAGGTGTCACACACTAACACCACTCACTGTAGGTGCCTCACACTAACACCACTCACTGTAGGTGCCTCACACTAACACCACTCACTGTAGGTGCCTCACACTAACACCACTCACTGTAGGTGCCTCACACTAACACTACTCACTGTAGGTGCCTCACACTAACACCACTCACTGTAGGTGCCACACACTAACACCACTCACTGTAGGTGCCTCACACTAACACCACTCACTGTATGTGCCTCACACTAACACTACTCACTGTAGGTGCCTCACACTAACACCACTCACTGTAGGTGCCTCACACTAACACCACTCACTGTAGGTGTCACACACTAACACCACTCACTGTATGTGTCATACATTAACATCACTCACTGTAGGTGCCTCACACTAACACCGCTCACTGTAGGTGCCTCACACTAACACCACTCACTGTTCGTGCCTCACACTAACACCACTCACTGTACGTGCCCCACACTAACACCACTCACTGTAGGTGCCTCACACTAACACCACTCACTGTAGGTGCCTCACACTAACACCACTCACTGTAGGTGCCTCACACTAACACCACTCACTGTTGGTGCCACACATAAAACATCACTCACTGCAGGTGCCTCACACTAACACCACTCACTGTAGGTGTCACATACTAACACCACTCACTGTAGGTGCCTCACACTAACACCACTCACTGTAGGTGCCTCACACGAACACCACACACACTGCAGGTGCCTCACACTAACACCACTCACTGTAGGTACCTCATACTAACACCACTCACTGTAGGTGCCTCATACTAACACCACACACTGTAGGTGTCACACACTAACACCTCTCACTATAGGTGTCTCACACTAACACCAATCAATGTAGTTGCCTCACACTAACACCACAGACTGTAGGTGTCACACACTAACACCACTCACTGTACGTGCCTCACACTAACACCACTCACTGTAGGTGCCTCACACTAACACTATTCACTGTAGGTGTCAATCACTAACACCACTCACTGTTGGTGCCTCACAACTAACACCACTCACTGTAGGTGCATAACTCTAAAACCACTCACTGTAGGTGCCACACACTAACACCACTCTCTGTAGGTGCCTCACACTAACACCACTCACTGTAGGTGCCTCACACTAACACCACTCACTGTAGGTGCCTCACACTAACACTATTCACTGTAGGTGTCACACATAAACACCACTGACTGTAGGTGCCCCACACTAACACCACTCACTGTAGTTGCCTCACACTAACACCACTCACTATAGGTGCCTCACACTAACACCACTCACTGTAGGTGCCTCACACTAACACCACTCACTGTAGGTGCCTCACACTAACACCACTCACTGTAGGTGCCTCACACTAACACCACTCACAGTAGGTGCCTCACACTAACACCACTCACTGTAGGTGCCCCACACTAACACTATTCACTGTACGTGCCTCACACTAACACCACTCACTGTAGGTGCCCCACACTAACACTATTCACTGTACGTGCCTCACACTAACACCACACACTGTAGGTGTCACACACTAACACCTCTCACTCTAGGTGCCTCACACTAATACCTCTCACTGAAGGTGCCTCACACTAACACCACTCACTGTAGGTGACTCACACAAACACCACTCACTGTAGGTGCCTCACACTAA
Source organism: Homarus gammarus (assembly GCA_958450375.1). Lineage (NCBI taxonomy): Eukaryota > Metazoa > Arthropoda > Malacostraca > Decapoda > Nephropidae > Homarus > Homarus gammarus. The sequence goes on from CAUDMG010001265.1 coordinate 56,169, forward strand.
CACCACTCACAGTAGGTGCCACACACAAAACATCACTCACTGTAGGTGCCACACACTAACACCACTCACTGTATGTGCCTCACGCAAACACTACTCACTGTAGGTGCCTCACACTAACACCACTCATTGTAGGTGCCAAACACTAACACCAATCACTGTAGGTGTCACACACTAACACCACTCACTGTATGTGTCATACATTAACATCACTCACTGTAGGTGCCTCATACTAACACCGCTCACTGTAGGAGCCTCACACTAACACCACTCACTGTAGGTGCCTCACACTAACACCACTCACTGTAGGTGCCTCACACTAACACCACTCACTATAGGTGTCTCACACTACCACCAATCAATGTAGTTGCCTCACACTAACACCACAGACTGTAGGTGTCACACACTAACACCACTCACTGTAGGTGCCTCACACTAAACACCACTCACTGTAGGTGCCAAACACTAACACCACTCACTGCAGGTGCCAAACACTAACACCACTCACTGCAGGTGTCACACACTAACATCATTCACTGAAGGTGCCTCACAGTAACACCACTCACTGTAGGTGCCACACACTAACACCACTCACTGTATGTGTCATACATTAACATCACTCACTGTAGGTGCCTCACACGAACACCACACACACTGCAGGTGCCTCATGCTAACACCACTCACTGTAGGTGCCTCATACTAACACCACACACTGTAGGTGTCACACACTAACACCTCTCACTATAGGTGTCTCACACTACCACCAATCAATGTAGTTGCCTCACACTAACACCACAGACTGTAGGTGTCACACACTAACACCACTCACTGTAGGTACCTTACACTAACACCACTCACTGTACGTGCCTCACACTAACACCACTCACTGTACGTGCCTCACACTAACACCACTCACTGTAGGTGCCTCACACTAACACTATACACTGTAGGTGTCACACACTAACTCCACTCACCGTAGGTGTCAAACACTAACACCACTCACTGTTGGTGCCTCACAACTAACACCACTCACTGTAGGTGCATCACTCTAAAACCACTCACTGTAGGTGTCACACTCCAACACAACTCTCTGTAGGTGCCTCACACTAACACCACTCACTGTAGGTTCCTTATACTAACATCACTCACTGTACGTGCCTCACACTAACACCACTCACTGTAGGTGCCTCACACTAATACCACTCACTGTAGGTACCTTACACTAATACCACTCACTGTACGTGCCCCACACTAACACCACTCACTGTAGGTGCCTCACACTAACACCACTCACTGTAGGTGCCTCACACTAACACCACTCACTGTGGGTGTCACACACTAACACCACTCACTGTAGGTGCCTCATACTAACACCACACACTGTAGGTGTCACACACTAACACCTCTCACTCTAGGTGCCTCACACTAATACCTCTCACTGTAGGTGCCTCACACTAACACCACTCACTGTAGGTGCCTCACACTAACACCACTCACTGTATGTGCCTCACACTAACACTACTCACTGTAGGTGCCTCACACTAACACCACTCACTGTAGGTGCCTCACACTAACACCACTCACTGTAGGTGCCTCACACTAACACCACTCACCGTAGGTGCCACACAAAACATCACTCACTGTAGGTGCCTCACACTAACACCACTCACTGTAGGTGTCACACTAACACCACTCACTGTAGGTGCCTCACACGAACACCACACACTGCAGGTGCCTCACACTAACACCACTCACTGTAGGTACCTCATACTAACACCACTCACTGTAGGTGCCTCATACTAACACCACACACTGTAGGTGTCACACACTAACACCTCTCACTATAGGTGTTTCACACTCACACCAATCAATGTAGTTGACTCACACTAACACCACTCACTGTAGGTGTCACACACTAACACCACTCACTGTAGGTGACACACACAAACACCACTCACTGTTGGTGCCTCACAACTAACACCACTCACTGTAGGTGCCTCACACTAACACCACTCACTGTAGGTGCCTCACACTAACACCACTCACTGTAGGTGCCTCACACTAACACCACTCACTGTAGGTGCCTCACACTAACACCACTCACTGTAGGTGCCTCACACTAACACCACTCACTGTATGTGCCTCACACTAACACCTCTCACTGTAGGTGTCACACACTAACACCACTCACTGTAGGTGCCTCACACTAGCACCAGTCACTGTAGGTGCCTTACACTAACACCACTCACTGTAGGTGCCTCACACTAACACCACTCACTGTAGGTGCCTCACACTAACACCACTCACTGTAGGTGCCTCACACTAACACCACACACTGTAGGTGTCACACTTACACCACTCACCGTAGGTGCCTCACACTAAACACTACTCACTGTAGGTGCCTTACATTAACACCACACACTGTAGGTGTCACACAATAACACCTCTCACTATAGGTACCTTACACTAACACCACTCCCTCTAGGTGCCTCACACTAACACCACTCATTGTAGGTGCCTCACACTAACACCACTCACTGTAGGTGTCACACACTAACACCACACACTGTAGGTACCTCATACTAACACCACTCACTGTAGGCACCTCATACTAACACCACACACTGTAGGTGTCACACACTAACACCTCTCACTATAGGTGTCTCACACAACCAACAATCAATGTAGTTGCCTCACACTAACACCACAGACTGTAGGTGACTCACACTAAACACTCTTCACTGTAGGTGCCTTACATTAACACCACACACTGTAGGTGTCACACAATAACACCTCTCACTATAGGTACCTTACACTAACACCACTCCCTCTAGGTGCCTCACACTAACACCTCTCACTGTAGGTGTCACACTTACACCACTCACCGTAGGTGCCTCACACTAAACACTACTCACTGTAGGTGCCTTACATTAACACCACACACTGTAGGTGTCACACAATAACACCTCTCACTATAGGTACCTTACACTAACACCACTCCCTCTAGGTGCCTCACACTAACACCACACACTGTAGGTACCTCATACTAACACCACTCACTGTAGGCACCTCATACTAACACCACACACTGTTGGTGTCACACACTAACACCACTCACTCTAGGTGCCTCACACAAACAATACTCACTGTAGGTGCCTCACACTAACACCACTCACTGTAGGTGCCTCACACTAACACCACTCACTGTACGTGCCTCACACTAACACCACTCACTGTACGTGCCTCACACTAACACCACTCACTGTACGTGCCTTTACACTATCACCACTCACCGTAGGTGCCTCACACTAACACCACTCACTGTAGGTGTCACACACTTACACCACACACTGTAGGTACCTCATACTAACACCACTCACTGTAGGCACCTCATACTAACACCACACACTGTAGGTGTCACACACTAACACCACTCACTCTAGGTGCCTCACACTAACAATACTCACTGTAGGTGCCTCACACTAACACCACTCACTGTAGGTGCCTCACACTAACACCACTCACCATAGGTGTCAAACACTAACACCACTCACTGTTGGTGCCTCACAACTAACACCACTCACTGTAGGTGCCTCACACTAACACCACACACTGTAGGTGCCTCATACTAACACCACTCACTGTAGGCACCTCATACTAACACCACACACTGTAGGTGTCACACACTAACACCATTCACTATAGGTGCCTCACACTAACACCAGTCAATGTATTTGCCTCACACTAACACCACAGACTGTAGGTACCTTACACTAACACCACTCACTGTACGTGCGTCACTATAAAATCACTCACTGTAGGTATCACACACTTACACCAGTGACTGTAGGTGTCACACACTAACACCTATCACTGTAGGTGCCTCACACTAACTCCACTCACTGTAGGTGTCACACACTAACACCACTCACTGTAGGTGTCACACAATAACACCTCTCATAATAGGTACCTTACACTAACACCACTCACTGTAGGTGCCTCACACTAACACTACTCACTGTAGGTGCCTCACACTAATACCACTCACTGTTGGTGCCACACTCTAACACCACTCACTGTAGGTATCACACACTAACACCACTCACTGTAGGTGTCACACACTAACACCACTCACTGTAGGTGCCTCACACTAACACCACTCACTGTAGGTGCCTCACACTAACACCACTCACTGTACGTGCCTCACACTAACACCACTCACTGTAGGTGTCACACATACTAACACCACACACTGTAGGTGTCCCACACTAACACCACTCACTATAGGTGTCTCACACTAACACCAAACAATGTAGTTGCCTCACACTAACACCACAGACTGTAGGTGTCACACACTAACACCACTCACTGTAGGTACCTTACACTAACACCACTCACTCTACGTGCCTCACACTAACACCACTCACTGTAGGTGCCTCACACTAACACTATTCACTGAAGGTGTCTCAAACAAACTCCACTCACCGTAGGTGTCACACACTAACGCCACTCACCGTAGGTGTAACACACTAACGCCACTCACTGTTGGTGCCTCACACTAACACCACTCACTGTAGGTGCCTTCCACTAACACCACTCACTGTACATGCTTCACACTAACACCACTCACTTTAGGTGCCTCACACTAACACTATTCACTATAGGTGTCACACACTAACACCACTCACTGTATGTGCCACACACTAACACCACTAACTGTAGGTGCCACACACTAACACCACTCACTGTAGGTGTCACACACTAACACCTCTCACTGTAGGTATCACACACTAACACTACTCACTGTAGGTGCCTCGCACTAACACCACTCACGGTAGGTACCTCACACTAACACCACTCACCGTAGGTGTCACACACTAACACCACTCACTGTTGGTGCCTCACATTTACACCACTCACTGTAGGTGCGTCACTCAAAACCACTCAACACCACACTTACACCTCGTAGGTGTCACACACTAACACCACTCTCTGTTGGTGCCTCAAATTAACTCCTCTCACTCTAGGTGCCTCACACTAATACCTCTAACTGTAGGTGTCAAACACTAACACCACTCACTGTAGGTGTCACACACTATCACCACTCACTGTAGGCGTCACACACTAACACCACTCACTGTACGTGCCTCACACTAAGACCTCTCACTGTAGGTGCCTCACACTAACACCAATCACTATGTGCCTCACACTACCACCACTCACTGTAGGTGCCTCACACTACCACCACTCACTGTAGGTGCCTCACACTACCACCACTCACTGTAGGTGCCTCACACTAACACCACTCACTGTAAGTGCCACACACTAACACCACTCACTGTAAGTGCCACACACTAACACCACTCACTATAAGTGCAACACACTAACACCACTCACTGTTGCTGTCACACACAAACACCACTCACTGTATGTGTCACACACTAAAACCACTCACTGTAGGTGCCTCACACTAAAATCACTCACTGTAGGTGCCACACACTAACACCACTCACTGTATGTGTCACACACTAACATCAATTACTGTACGTGCCTCACACTAAACACCACTCATGTAGGTGCCTTACATTAACACCACACACTTTAGGCGTCACACACTAACGTCACTCATAGTAGGTGCCTCACACTAACACCACTCACTGTCGGTGTCACACACTAACAACACTCACTGTATGTCACACACTAACATCACTCACTGTAGGTGTCACACACTAACACCACTCACTGTAGGTGTCAAACGCTAACACCACTCACTATAGGTGCTCACACTAACACTACTCACTGTAGGTGCCCCACACTAACACCACTCACTGTAGGTGTCATACACTAACAACACTCACTCTATATGTCGCACACTAACATCACTCACTGTAGGTGTCACACACTAACACCACTCACTGTATGTGTCAAACACGAACATCACTCACTGTATGTATCACACACTAGCACCACTCACTGTATGTGTCGCACATTAACATCACTCACTGTAAGTGCCTCACACTAAACACCACTCACTGTAGGTGCCTTTCATTAACACCACTCACTGTAGGTGTCACACACTAACACGACTCGCTATAGGTACCTTACACTAACACCACTCACTAAAGGTATCTTACACTAACACCACTCACTCTAGGTGCCTCACACTAACACCACTCACTGTAGGTGCCTCACACTAACACCATTCACTGTAGGCGTCACACACTAACACCACACACTGTAGGTACCTCATACTAACGCCACTCTCTGTAGGTGCCACATACTAACACCACTCAGTGTAGGTGTCACACACTAACACTACTCACTGTAGGTGCCTCAAACTAACACCACTCACTGTAGGTGCCTCACACTAACACCACTCACTGTAGGTGCCTCACACTACCACTTCCCACAATAGGTGCCTCACACTAACACATCTTACTGTAGGTGTCACACATTAACACCACTCACTGTAGGTGTCACACACTACACCACACACTGTAGGTACCTCATACTAACACCACTCTCTGTAGGTGCCTCACACTAACACCACTCGCTGTATGAGTCACACACTAATACCACACACTGCAAGTGCCTCACACTAACACCACTCACTGTATGAGCCTCACACTAACACCACTCACTGTAGGTGCTTCACACTAACACCACTCACCGTAGGTGTCACACACTTACACCACTCACCGTAGGTGTCACACACTTACACCACTCACCGTAGGTGCCACACACTAACACCACTCACTGTAGGTGCCTCACACTAACACCACTCACTGTAGGTGCCTCACACTAACACCACTCACTGTAGGTGCCTCACACTAACACCACTCACTGTAGGTGCCTCACACTAACACCACACACTGTAGGTGTCACACTTACACCACCACCGTAGGTGTCACATACTAACACCACTCACTGTAGGTGCCTCACACTAACACCACTCACTGTAGGTGTCACACACTAACACCTCCCACTGTAGGTATCACACAGTTGCACTGTAGGTATCACACACTTACACCACTCACTGTAGGTACCACACACTTACACCACTCACTGTACGAGTCACACACTAACACCACACACTGCAGGTGCCTCACACTAACACCACTCACTGTATGTGCCTCACACTAACACCACTCACTGTAGGTGCTTCTCACTAACACCACTCACTGTAGGTGCCTCAATAAGACCTCTAACTATAGGTGCCACACACTAACACTACTCACTGTTTGGGCCTCCCACGAACAGCACTCACTGTAGGTGCCTCACACTAAGAACACTCACTGTAGGTACCTCACACTAACACGTCTCACTGTAGTTGCCACCACACACTAACACCACTCACTGTAGGTGCCACACACAAACACCACTCCCTGTTGATGCCTCACACTATCACCTCACACTGTAGGTGCCATACACAAACTCCACTCACTGTAGGTTCCTCACACTAAGACCACTCACTGTAGGTGCCTCACACCAACACCACTCACTGTAGGCGCCTCACATTAACACCACTCACTGTAGGTCCGTCACACTAAGACCTCTCACTATAGGTGCCACATACTAACACTACTAACTGTAGGTGCCTCACACTAAGACCACTCACTGGACGTACCTCACACTAGCGCCTCTCACTTTACGTGCCGCACAATAACACTATTCACTGTAGGTGCAACACACTAACACCACTCACTGTTGGTGCCTCACACTAACACCACTCACTCTAGGTGCCTCACACTAATACCTCTCACTGTAGGTGTCACACACTAACACCACTCACTGTAGGTGTCACACACTAACACCACCCACTGTAGGTGCCTCACACTAACACCTCTCACTGTAGGTGCCTCACATTAACACATCTCACCGTAGGTGTCACACACTAACACCACTCACTGTAGGTGTCACACACTAACATCACTCACTGTAGGTGCCTCACACTAACACCACTCACTGTAGGTGTCACGCACTAACACCACTCACTGTAGGTGCCTCACACTAACTCCTCTCACTGTAACGTGCCTCAGACTAACACCACTCACTGTAGGTGCCACACACAAGCACCACTCACTGTAGGTGCCTCACACTAACTCCACTCATTGTACGAGTCACACACTAACACCACACGATGCAGGTGCCTCACACTAACACCACACACTGTAGGTACCTTATACTAACACTACTCACTGTAGGTGCCTCACACTAACACTACTCACTGTAGGTGCCTCACTCTAACACCACTCACTGTACGTGCCACACTCTATCACCACTCAGTGTAGGTGTCACACACTAACACCACTCACTGCATGTGTCACACACTAACATCACTCACTGTAGGTGTCACACACACTAACACCATTCACTGTATGTGTCAAACACGACCACCACTCACTATGTGTGTCACACACTAACACCACTCAAGACTGTAAGTGTCACACACTAACACCACTAACTCTAGGTGTCACACACTAACACCACTCACTGTATGTGTCACACATTATCATCACTCACTGTAGGTGCCTCACACTAAACACCACTCACTGTAGGTGCCTTACATTAACACCACTCACTGTAGGTGTCACACACTAACACGACTCACTATAGGTACCTTACACTAACACCACTCACTAAAGGTATCTTACACTAACACCACTCGCTGTAGTCGTCACACACTAACACCACACACTGTAGGTACCTCATACTAACGCCACTCTCTATAGGTGCCTCATACTAACACCTCTCACTGTAGGTGCTTCACACAAACACCACTCACTGTAGGTGCTTCACACAAACACCACTCACTGTAGGTGTCACACACTACTACCACTCACTGTAGGTGCCCCACACTAACACCACTCACTTTAGGTGCCACACTCTAACACCACTCACTGTAGGTGCCACACACTAACACCACTCACTGTAGGTGCCACACTCTAACACCACTCACTGTAGGTGTCACACACTAACACCACTCACTGTATGTGTGACACACTAACATCACTCACTGTAAATGCCTCACACTAAGCACCACTCACTGTAGGTGCCTTACATTAACACCACACACTGTAGGTGTCACACACTAACATCACTCACTGTAGGTGCCTAAAACTAAACAACACTCACTGTATGTTCCACACACTAACACCACACACTGTTGGTACCTCATACAAACACCACTCTTTGTAGGTGCCTCATACTAACACCTCTAACTGTAGGTGTCACACACTAACACCACTCACTGTAGATGCTATTCACAAACTCCTCTCACTGTAGGTGTAACACACTACTACCACTCACTGTAGGTGCCTCACACTAACACCTCTCACTGTAGGTGTCACACACTTACACTACTCACGGTAGGTACCACAAACTAACACCACTCACTGTAGGAGTCACACACTAACACCACTCACTGTAGGTGCCTCACACTACCACTTCCCACAATAGGTGCCTCACACTAACACATCTTACTGTAGGTGTCACACACTAACACCACTCACTGTACGTGTCACACACTAACACCACACACTGTAGGTACCTCATACTAACACCACTCTCTGTAGGTGCCTCACACTAACACCACTCGCTCTACGAGTCACACACTAACACCACACACTGCAGGTGCCTCACACTAACACCAATCACTGTAGGTGTCACACACTAACACCACACACTGTAGGTACCTTATACTAACACCACTCACTGTAGGTGTCACACACTAACACTACTCACTGTAGGTGCCTCACACTAACACCACTCACTGTAGGTGCCTCACACTCACACCACTCACTGTAGGTGCCTCACAATAAGACCTCTCACTATAGGTGCCACACACTAACACTACTCACTGTAGGTGCCTTACACTAACACCACTCACTGTACGTGCCTCACACTAACACCACTCACTGTAGGTGCCTCACACTAACACTATTCACTGTAGGTGTCACACACAAACACCACTCACTGTAGGTACCTTACACTAACACCACTCACTGTAGGTGCCTCACACTAACACTATTCACTGTAGGTGTCAAACACAAACACCATTAACTGTAGGTGCTTCACACTAACACCACTCACTGTAGGTGCCTCACAGTAACACCTCTCACTGTAGGTGCCACACACTAACACTACTGACTGTAGGTACCTCACAGTATCACCACTCACTGTAGGTGACTCACAATAACACCTATCACTGTAGGTGTCACACACTAACACCACTCACTGTATGTGTCACACACAAACATCGCTCACTGTAGGTGCCTCACACTAACACCACTCACTGTAGGTGCCTCACACTAACACCACTCACTGTAGGTGCCTCACACTAACACCACTCACTGTAGGTGCCTCACACTAACACCACTCACCGTAGGTGTCACACACTAACACAATTCACTGTAGGTGCCTCACACTAACACCTCTCACTGTAGGTGTCACACACGAACAATGCTCTCTGTTGGTGCCTCACATTAACACCTCTCACTCTAGGTGCCTCACACTAATACCTCTCACTGTAGGTGTCACACACTAACACCACTCACTGTAGGCGTCACCCAGAAACCTCACTCACTGTAGGTGCCTCACACTAACACCACTCACTGTAGGTGCCACACACTAACACCACTCACTGTAGGTGTCACACACTAACACCACTCACTGTATGTGTCACACACTAACATCACTCACTGTAGGTGCCTCACACTAACACCACTCACTGTATGTGTCACTCACTAACACCACTCACTGTAGGTGCCTCACACTAACACCACTCACTGTAGGTGCCTCACACTAACACCACTCACTGTAGGTGTCACACACTAACACCACACACTGTAGGTACCATATACTAACACCACTCACTGTAGGTGCCTCATACTAACACCACACACTGTAGGTGCCTCATACTAACACCACACACTGTAGGTGTCACACACTAACACCACTCACTGTATGTGTCACACACAAACATCGCTCACTGTAGGTGCCTCACACTAACACCACTCACTGTAGGTGTCACTCACTAACACCACTCACTGTAGGTGCCTCACACTAACACCACTCACTGTAGGTGCCTCACACTAACACCACTCACTGTAGGTGTCACACACTAACACCACTCACTGTAGGTACCTTACACTAACACCACTCACTGTAGGTGCCTCACACTAACACCACACACTGTAGGTGCCTCACACTAACACCACTCACTGTAGGTGTCACACACTAACACCACTCACTGTAGGTGTCACACACTAACACCACTCACTGTAGGTGCCTCACACTAACACCACTCACTGTAGGTGTCACACACTAACACCACTCAATGTATGTGTCACACACTAACATCACTCACTGTAAGTGCCTCACACTAAACAACACTCATTGTAGGTGCATTACATTAACACCACTAACTGTAGGTGTCACACACTAACACGACTCACTATAGGTACCTTACACTAACACCACTCCCTCTAGGTGCCTCATACTAACACCACTCACTGTAGGTGCCTCACACTAACACCACTCACTGTAGGTGCCTCACACTAACACCTCTCACTGTAAGAGTCACACACTAACACTACTTACTGTAGGTGACTAACACTAACACCACTCACTGTAGGTGCCTCGCACTAAACACCACTCACTGTAGGTGCCTCACGCTAACACTACTCACTGTAGGTGCCTCACACTAATAAAACTCACTGTAGGTGCCTCACACTAACACCATTCACTGTAGGTGTCACACACTAACACCACAGACTGTAGGTGTCACACACTAACACCACTCACTCTAGGTGCCTCACACTAACACAACTCACTGTAGGTACCTTACACTAACACCACTCACTGTAGGTGTAGGTGCCTCACACTTACACTACTCACTGTAGTTGCCTCACATTAACACTATTCACTGTAGGTGTCACACACTAACACCACTCACCGTAGGTGTCATACACTAACACCACTCACTGTAGGTGCCTCACTTTAACACCACTCACTGTAGGTGTGTCACTATAAAACCACTCACTGTAGGTGTCACACACCTACACCACTGACTGTAGGTGTCACACACTAACACCTATCACTGTAGGTGTCTCACACTAACACCTATCACTGTAAGTGTCACAAACTAACGCCACACATTGCAGGTGCCTCACACTAACACCACTCACTGTAGGTGTCACACACTTACACCACTGACTGTAGGTGTCACACACTAATACCTCTCAATGTGGGTGTCACACACGAACACCACTCACTGTAGGTGCCTCACAGTAATACCACTCACTGTATATGTCGCACACTAACATCACTCACTGTAGATGTCACACACTAACACCACTCACTGTATGCGTCGAACACGAACACCACTCGTTGTATGTGTCACACACTAACACCACTCACTGTATGTGTCACACACTAACACCACTCACTGTAGGTGCCTCATACTAACACCTCTCACTGTAGGTGCCTCACACTAATATCTCTCACTGTAGGTGCTTCACATTAACACTTCCCACTATAGGTGCCTCACATTAACACCACTCACTGTAGGTCCCTCACACTAGGACCTCTCACTATAGGTGCCACATACTAACACCTCTCACTCGAGTTGTCATGCACTAACACCACTCACTGTAGGTGTCTCACACTAATTCCTCTCACTGTAGGTTTCACACACTAACACCACTCACTGTAGGTGCCTTATACAAAAACCTCACAACTGTAGGTGTCACACACTAACACCACTCACTGTAGGTGCCTCACACTAACACTACTCACTGTAGGTGCCTCACACTAATACCACTCACTGTATAAGTCGCACACTAACATCACTCACTGTATGTGTCACACACTAACCCCACTCACTGTATGTGTCACACACTAACACCACTCACTGTAGGTGCCTCACACTAACACCACTCACTGTAGGTGGCTCACACTAACATCTCTCACTGTAGGTGCTTCATATTAACACTTCCCACTATAGGTGCCTCACACTAACACCACTCACTGTAGGTGCCTCACACTAACACTATTCACTGTAGGTGTCACACACTAACACCACTCACTGTAGGTGCCTCACACTAACACCACTCACTGTAGGTGCCTCACACTAACACCACTCACTGTAGGTGCATCACACTAACACCACTCACTGTAGGTGCCTCACACTAACACCACTCACTGTAGGTGTCACACACTAACACCACTCACTGTAGGTGCCTCACACTAACACCACTCACTGTAGGTGCCTCACACTAACACCACTCACTGTAGGTGTCACACACTAACACTACTCACTGTAGGTGTCACACAAACACCACTCACTGTAGGTGTCACACACTAACACCACTCACTGTAGGTGCCTCACACTAACACCACTCACTGTAGGTGTCTCACACTAACACCACTCACTGTAGGTGCCTCACACTAACACCACTCACTGTAGGTGCCACACACTAACACCACTCACTGTAGGTGCCTCACACTAACACCACTCACTGTAGGTGCTCACACTAACACCACTCACTGTAGGTGTCACACACTAACACCACTCACTGTAGGTGTCTCACACTAACACCACTCACTGTAGGTGCCTCACACTAACACCACTCACTGTAGGTGCCTCACACTAACACCACTCACTGTAGGTGCTTCACACTAACACCTCTCACTGTAGGAGTCAGACACTAACACCACTCACTGTAGGTGCCTCACACTAACACCACTCACTGTAGGTGCCTCACACTAACACCACTCACTGTAGGTGCCTCACACTAACACCACTCACTGTAGGTGCCTCACACTAACACCACTCACTGTAGGTGCCTCACACTAACACCACTCACTGTAGGTGCCTCACACTAACACCACTCACTGTAGGTGTCACACACTAACACCACTCACTGTAGGTGCCTCACACTAACACCACTCACTGTAGGTGTCACACACTAACACCACTCACTGTAGGTGTCACTCACTAACACCACTCACTGTAGGTGCCTCACACTAACACCACTCACTGTAGGTGCCTCACACTAACACCACTCACTGTAGGTGCCTCACACTAACACCACTCACTCTAGGTGCCTCACACTAACACCACTCACTCTAGGTGCGTCACAATAAAACCACTCACTGTAGGTGTCACACACCTACACCACTGACTGTAGGTGTCACACTAACACCTACCACTGTAGGTGTCTCACACTAACACCTATCACTGTAAGTGTCACAAACTAACGCCACACACTGTAGGTGCCTCACACTAACACCACTCACTGTAGGTGTCACACACTAACACCACTCACTGTAGGTGTCACACACTAACACCTCTCACTGTAGGTGTCACACACTAACACCACTCACTGTAGGTGCCTCACACTAACACCACTCACTGTAGGTGTCACACACTAACACCACTCACTGTAGGTGCCTCACACTAATACATCTCACTGTAGGTGTCACACACTAACACCACTCACTATAGGTGCCTTACACAAAAACCTCACAACTGTAGGTGTCACACACTAACACCACTTACTGTAGGTGCCTCACACTAACACCTCTCACTGTAGGTGTCACACACTAACACTACTCACTGTAGGTGACTCACACTAACACCACTCACTGTAGGTGTCTCACACTAACACCACTCACTGTAGGTGCCTCACACTAACACTACTCACTGTAGGTGCCTCACACTAACACCACTCACTGTAGGTGCCTCACACTAACACCACTCACTGTAGGTGTCACACACTAACACCACACACTGTAGGTGTCACACACTAACACCACTCACTGTAGGTACCTTACACTAACACCACTCACTGTAGGTGCCTCACACTAACACCACTCACTGTAGGTGCCTCACACTAACACTATTCACTGTAGGTGTCACACACTAACACCACTCACTGTAGGTGCCTCACACTAACACCACTCACTGTAGGTGCCTCACACTAACACCACTCACTGTAGGTGTCAAACACTAACACCACTCACTGTAGGTGTCACACACTAACACCACTCACTGTAGGTGTCACACACTAACACCACTAACTCTAGGTGTCACACGCTAACACCACTCACTGTATGTGTCACACACTAACGCCACACACTGTAGGTACCTCATACTAACACCACTCTCTGTAGGTGCCTCACACTAACACCTCTCACTGTAGGTGTCACACACTAACACCACTCACTGTAGGTGCCTCACACTAACACCTCTCACTGTAGGTGTCACACACTAACACCACTCACTGTAGGTGCCTCACACTAACACCACTCACTGTAGGTGCCACACTCTAACACCACTCACTGTAGGTGTCACACACTAACACCACTCACTGTAGGTGTCACACACTAACACCACTCACTGTATGTGTCACACACTAACATCACTCACTGTAGGTGCCTCACACTAAACACCACTCACTGTAGGTGCCTTACATTAACACCACACACTGTAGGTGTCGCACACTAACATCACTCACTGTAGGTGCCTCAAACTAAACATCACTCACTGTATGTGCCACAAACTAACATAACACACTGTAGGTACCTCATACTAACACCACTCTCTGCAGGTGCCTCATACTAACACCTCTCACTGTAGGTGTAACACACTACTACCACTCTCTGTAGGTGCCTCACACTAACACCTCTCACTGTAGGTGTCACACACTTACACCACTAACCGAAGGTACCACAAACTAACACCACTCACTGTAGGTGCCTCACACTAACACCACTCACTGTTGGTGCCTCACACTAACACCACTCACTGTAGGTGCCTCACACTAACACCTCTCACTGTAGGTGTCACACACTAACACTACTCACTGTAGGTGCCTCACACTAACACCACTCACTGTAGGTGCCTCAGACTACCACTTCCCACAATAGGTGCCTCACACTAACACATCTTACTGTAGGTGTCACACACTAACACCACTCACTGTTGGTGTCACACAAACACCACACACTGTAGGTACCTCATACTAACACCACTCACTGTAGGTACCACACACTAACACCACTCACTGTACGAGTCACACACTAACACCACACACTGCAGGTGCCTCACACTAACACCACTCACTGTATGTGCCTCACACTAACACCACTCACTGTAGGTGCTTCTCACTAACACCACTCACTGTAGGTGCCTCAATAAGACCTCTATCTATAGGTGCCACACACTAACACTACTCATTGTTGGGGCCTCACATGAACACCACTGACTGTAGGTGCCTCACACTAAGACCACTCACTGTAGGTACCTCACACTAACACCTCTCACTGTAGGTGCCACCACACACTTACACCACTCACTGTTGGTGCCACACACAAACACCACTCCCTGTTGATGCCTCACACTAACACCTCTCACTGTAGGTGCCACACACTAACACCACTCACTGTAGGTGCCTCACACTAACACCACTCACTGTAGGTGCCTCACACTAACACCACTCACTGTAGGTGCCTCACACTAACACCACTCACTGTAGGTGCCTCACACTAACACCACTCACTGTAGGTGCCACACACTAACACCACTCACTGTAGGTGCCTCACACTAACACCACTCACTGTAGGTGCCTCACACTAACACCACTCACTGTAGGTGCCTCACACTAACACTATTCACTGTAGGTGTCACACACTAACACCACTCACTGTAGGTGTCTCACACTAACACCACTCACTGTAGGTGTCACACATTTACACCACTGTCTGTAGGTGCCTCACACAATTACCACTCACTATAGGTGCCTCACACTAATACCTCTCACTGTAGGTGTCACACACGAACACCACTCACTGTAGGTGCCTCACAGTAACACCTCTCACTGTAGATGTCACACACTAACACCACTCACTGTAGGTGCTTCACACTAACACCTCTCACTGTAGATGTCACACACTAACACCACTCGCTGTAGGTGCCTCACACAAAAACCTCACAACTGTAGGTGTCACATACTTACGCCACTCACCGTAGGTACCACACACTAACACCACTCACTGTAGGTGCCTCACACTAACACCTCTCACTGTAGGTGTCACACACTAACACTACTCACTGTAGGTGCCTCACACTAACACCACTCACTGTAGGTGCCTCACACTAACACCTCTCACTGTAGGTGCCACACACTAACACCACTCACTGTAGGTGCCTCACACTAACACCTCTCACTGTAGGTGCCTCACACTAATACCTCTCACTGAAGATGTCACACACAAACACCACTCACTGTAGGTGTCACACACTAACACCACTCACTGTAGGTGCCTCACACAAACACCTCTCACTGTAGGTGCCTTACAGTAACATCTCTCACTGTAGGTGTCACACAGTAACATCACTCACTGTAGGTGCCTCACAATAACACCACTCACTGTAGGTGCTACACACTAACACCACTCACTGTAGGTGCCACACACTAACACCAATCACTGTAGGTGTCAAACACTAACATCACTCACTGTAGGTGCCTCACACTAAACATCACTCAATGTAGGTGCCTCACACTAAACATCACTCACTGTATGTGCCAGACACTAACACTACTCACTGTAGGTGCCTCACACTAACACCACTCACTGTAGGTGCCAAACACTAACACCACTCACTGTATGTGTCACCCACTAACATCACTCACTCTAGGTGCCTCACACTAAACACCACTCACTGTAAGTTCCTTACATTAACACCACACACTGCAGGTGTCACACACTAACTCCACTCACTATAGGTACCTTACACTAACACCACTCCCTCTAGGTGCCTCACACTAACGTCACTCACTGTAGCTGCCTCACACTAACACCACTCACTGTAGGTGTCACACACTAACACCACTCACTGTAGGTACCTCACACTAACACCACTCACTGTAGGTGCCTCACACTAACACCACTCACTGTAGGTGCCTCACACTAACACCTCTCACTGTAGGTGTCACACACTAACACCACTCACTGTAGGTGTCACACACTAACATCACTCCCTATAGGTGCCTCACACTAACACCTCTCACTGTAGGTGTCACACACTAACACCACGCACTGTAGGTGTCACACACTTACACCACTGACTGTAGGTGTCACACACTAATACCTCTCACTGTAGGTGTCACACACGAACACCACTCACTGTAGGTGCCTCACACTAACACCTCTCACTCTAGGTGCCACACACTTACACCACTCACTGTAGGTGTCACACACTAACTCCACTCACTGTAGGTGCCTCACACTAACACCACTCACTGTAGGTGTCACACACTAACACCACTCACTGTAGGTGCCTCACACTAACACCTATCACTGTAGGTGTCACACACTAACACCACTCACTGTATGTGTCACCCACTAACATCACTCACTGTAGGTGTTACACACGAACACCACTCACTCTAGGTGCCTCAAACTAACTCCTCTCACTCTAGGTGCCACACACTAACACCACTCACTGTAGGTGCCTCACACTAACGCCTCTCACTGTAGGTGTCACACACTAACACCACTCACTGTAGGTGCCTCACACTAACACCAATCAATGTAGTTGCCTCACATTAACACCACAGACTATAGGTGTCACACACTAACACCACTCACTGTAGCTACCTTACACTAACACCACTGACTGTACGTGCCTAACACTAACACCACTCACTGTAGGTGCCTCTCGCTAACACCTCTCACTGTAGGTGTCACACACTAGCACCACTCACTGTAGGTGCCTCACACTAACACCTCTCACTGTAGGTGTCACACACTAAAACCACCCACTGTAAGTGTCACACACTAACACCACTCACTGTAGGTGCCTCACACTAACACCTCTCACTGTAGGTGCATCACACTAACACCTCTCACTGTAGGTGTCACACACTAACATCACTCACTGTAGGTGCCTTACACTAAACACCACTCACTGTAGGTGCCACACACTAACACCACTCACTGTAGGTGTCACACACTAACACCACTCACTGTAGGTGCCTCACACTAACACTACTCACTGTAGGTGTCACACACTAACACCACTCACTGTAGGTGCCTCACACTAACACTACTCACTGTAGGTGCCTCATACTAACACCACACACTCTTAGTGTCTCACACTATCACCACTCACTATAGGTGCCTCACACTAACACCACTCACTGAAGTTGCCTCACAGTGACACTACTCACTGTAGGTACCTCACACTAACACCATTCACTGTAGGTGCCTCACACTAGCACCTCTCACTATAGGTGTCACATAGTACCACCACTCACTGTAGGTGCCTCACACTAACACCTCTCACTGTAGGTGTCACACACTTACACCACTCACCGTAGGTACCACAAACTAACACCACACACTGTAGGTGCCTTACACTAACACCTCTCACTGTAGGTGTCACACACGAACACCACTCACTCTAGGTGCCTAACACTAACACCACTCACTGTAGGTGCCACACACTAACACCACTCACCGTAGGTGCCTCACACTAACACCTCTCACTGTAGGTGTCACACACTAACACCACTCACTGTAGGTGCCACACACTAACACCACTCACTGTAGGTGTCACACACTAACACCACTCACTGTAGGTGTCACACACTAACACCACTCACTGTAGGTGCCACACACTAACACCACTCACTGTAGGTGCCTCACACAAACACCTCTCACTGTAGGTGTCACACACTTACACCACTCACTGTAGGTACCACACACTAACACCACTCACTGTAGGTGCCTCACTAACACCACTCACTGTAGGTGCCACACACTAACACCACTCACTGTAGGTGCCTCACACTAACACCACTCACTGTAGGTGCCTCACACTAACACCTCTCACTGTAGGTGTCACACACTAACACCACTCACTGTAGGTGTCACACACTAACACCACTCACTGTAGGTGTCACACACTAACACCACACACTGTAGGTACCTCATACTAACACCACTCACTATAGGTACCTCACACTAACACCAATCAATGTAGTTGCCTCACACTAACACCACAGACTATAGGTGTCACACACTAACACCACTCACTGTAGCTACCTTACACTAACACCACTGACTGTACGTGCCTAACACTAACACCACTCACTGTAGTTGTCACACATTAACACCACTCACTGTAGGTGCCTCACACTAACACCACTCACTGTAGGTGTCAAACACTAACACCACTCACTGTAGGTGTCTCTCACTAACACCACTCACTGTAGGTGTCACACACTAGCACCACTCACTGTAGGTGCCTCACACTAACACCTCTCACTGTAGGTGTCACACACTAACACCACCCACTGTAAGTGTCACACACTTACACCACTCACTGTAGGTGCCACACACTAACACCACTCACCGTAGGTGCCTCACACTAACGCCTCTCACTGTAGGTGTCGCACACTAACACCACTCACTGTAGGTGCATCACACTAACACCTCTCACTGTAGGTGTCACACACTAACACCACTCACTGTAGGTGCCTCACACTAACACTACTCACTGTAGGTGTCACACACTAACACCACTCACTGTAGGTGCCTCACACTAAACACTACTCACTGTAGGTGCCACACACTAACACCACTCACTGTAGGTGTCACACACTAACACCACTCACTGTAGGTGCCTCACACTAACATCACTCACTGTAGGTGTCACACACTAACACCACTCACTGTAGGTGCCTCACACTAACACCACTCACTGTAGGTGCCTCACACTAACACCACACACTCTTAGTGTCTCACACTATCACCACTCACTGTAGGTGCCTCACACTAACACCACTCACTGTAGGTGCCACACACTAACACCACTCACTGTAGGTGTCACACACTAACATCACTCACTGTAGGTGCCTCACACTAACACCACTCACTGTAGGTGTCACACACTAACACCACTCACTGTAGGTGTCACACACTAACACCACTCACTGTAGGTGCCTCACACTAAACACCACTCACTGTAGGTGCCACACACTAACACCACTCACTGTAGGTGTCACACACTAACACCACTCACTGTAGGTGCCTCACACTAATACCTCTCACTGTAGGTGTCACACACTACTAATCACTGTAGGTGTCACACACTAACACCACTCACTGTAGGTGCCTCACACTAACACCACTCACTGTAGGTGCCTCACACTAACACCACTCACTGTAGGTGCCTCACACTAACACCACTCACTGTAGGTGTCACACACTAACACCACTCACTGTAGGTGCCTCACACTAACACCACTCACTGTAGGTGCCTCACACTAACACCACTCACTGTAGGTGCCACACACTAACACCACTCACTGTAGGTGTCACACACTGACATCACTCACTGTAGGTGCCTCACACTAACACCACTCACTGTAGGTGCCACACACTAACACCACTCACTGTACGTGTCACACACTAACACCACTCACTGTAGGTGTCACACACTAACACCACTCACTGTAGGTGCCTCACACTAACACCTCTCACTGTAGGTGTCACACACTAACACCACTCACTGTAGGTGCTTCACACTAACACCACTCACTGTAGGTGTCACACACTTACACCACTCACCGTAGGTACCACAAACTAACACCACTCACTGTAGGTGCCTCACACTAACACCTCTCACTGTAGGCGTCACACACTAACACCACACACTGTAGGTACCTCATAGTAGCACCATTCACTGTAGGTGCCTCATACTAACACCACACACTCTTAGTTTCTCACACTATCACCACTCACTATAGGTGCCTCACACTAACACCACTCACTGTAGTTGCCTCACACTAACACCACTCACTGTAGGTGCCTCACACTAACACCACTCACTGTAGTGCCTCACACTAACACCTCTCACTGTAGGTGTCACACTAACACCACTCACTGTAGGTGCCTCACACTAACACCTCTCACTGTAGGTGTCACACACTACACCACTATTCCCGTATGTGGTTCACAAACTAACACCACTCACTGTAGGTGCCTCACACTAACACTACTCACTGTAGGTGCCTCACACTAACACCTCTCACTGTAGGTGCCACACACTAACACTACTCACTGTAGGTGCCTCACACTAACACCACTCACTGTAGGTGTCACACACTAACATCACTCACTGTAGGTGCCTCACACTAACACCACTCACTGTAGGTGTCACACACTAACACCACTCACTGTAGGTGCTTCACAAATAACACCACTCACTGTAGGTGCCTAACACTAACACCACTCGCTGTAGGTGCCTCACACTACCACCACTCACTGTAGGTGTCACACAATAAAACCACACACTGTAGGTGCCTCATACTAACACCACTCACTATAGGTGCCTCAAACTAACACCAATCAATTTAGTTTCCTCACATTAACACCACAGACTATAGGTGTCACACACTAACACCACTCACTGTAGCTACCTTACACTAACACCACTGATTGTACGTGCCTAACACTAACACCACTCACTGTAATTGTCACATATTAACACCACTCACTGTAGGTGCCCCTCACTAACACCACTCACTGTAGGTGTCAAACTCTAACACCACTCACTGTAGGTGCCTCCCACTAACACCTCTCACTGTAGGTGTCACACACTAGCACCATTCACTGTAGGTGCCTCACACTAACACCTCTCACTGTAGGTGTCACACACTAACACCACCCACTGTAAGTGTAACACACTAACACCACTCACTGTAGGTGCCTCACACTAACACCTCTCACTGTAGGTGCATCACACTAACACCTCTCACTGTAGGTGCATCACACTAACACCTCTCACTGTAGGTGTCACACACTAACATCACTCACTGTAGGTGCCTCACACTAACACCACTCACTGTAGGTGCCACACACTAACACCACTCACTGTAGGTGCCACACACTAACACCACTCACTGTAGGTGTCACACACTAAACACCACTCACTGTAGGTGCCACACACTAACACCACTCACTGTAGGTGCCAAACACTAACACCACTCACTGTAGGTGCCTCACACTAACACCACTCACTGTAGGTGCCTCACACTAACACCACTCACTGTAGGTGCCTCACACTAACACCACTCACTGTAGGTGCCTCACACTAACACCACTCACTGTAGGTGCCAAACACTAACACCACTCACTGTAGGTGTCACACACTAACTTCATTCACTGTAGGTGCCTCACACTAACACCACTCACTGCAGGTGCACACACTAACACCACTCACTGCAGGTGTCACACACTAACACCACTCACTGTAGGTGTCACACACTAACACCACTCACTGTAGGTGCCTCTCACTAACACCTCTCACTATAGGTGTCACACACTTACACCAATCACCGTAGGTACCACAAACTAACACCACTCACTGTAGGTGCCAAACACTAACACCACTCACTGTAGGTGTCACACACTAACTTCATTCACTGTAGGTGCCTCACACTAACACCACTCACTGCAGGTGTCACACACTAACACCACTCACTGCAGGTGTCACACACTAACACCACTCACTGCAGGTGTCACACACTAACACCACTCACTGTAGGTGTCACACACTAACACCACTCACTGTAGGTGCATCACACTAACACCACTCACTCTAGGTGTCAAACACTAACACCACTCACTGTAGGTGCCTCTCACTAACACCTCTCACTGTAGGTGTCACACACTAGCACCACTCACTGTAGGTGCCTCACACCAACACCTCTCACTGTAGGTGTCACACACTGACACCACACACTGTAGGTACCTCATAGTAACACCACTCACTGTAGGTGCCTAATACTAACACCACACACTCTTAGTGTCTCACACTATCACCACTCACTATAGGTGCCTTCACTAACACCACTCGCTGTAGTTGCCTCACAGTATCACTACTCACTGTAGGTACCTCACACTAACACCACTCACTGTAGGTGCCTCACACTAGCACCTCTCACTATAGGTGTCACATAGTTCCACCACTCACTGTAGGTGCCTCACACTAACACCTCTCACTGTAGGTGTCACACACTTACACCACTCACCGTAGGTACCACAAACTAACACCACTAACTGAAGGTGCCACCCTCTAACACCACTCACTGTAGGTGCTTCACAATAAACACCACTCACTGTAGGTGTCACACACTAACACCATTCACTGTAGGTGTCACACACTAACATCACTCACTGTAGGTGCCTCACACTAACACCACTCACTGTAGGTGCCTCACACTATTACCACTCACTATAGGTGCCTCACATTTAACTCCGATCACTGTAAGTGTCACAAACTAACGCCACACACTGCAGGTGCCTCACACTAACACCAGTCACTGTAGGTGTCACACACATACACCACTGACTGTAGGTGTCACTCACTAATACCTCTCACTGTAGGTGTCACACACGAACACCACTCACTCTAGGTGCCTGAAACTAACACCTCTCACTCTAGGTGTCACACACTTACACCACTCACTGTAGGGTGTCACGCACTAACTCCACTCACTGTAGGTGCCTCACACTAACACCTCTTACTGTAGGTGTCACACACTAACACCACTCACAGTAGGTGCCTCACACTGACACCTATCATTGTAGGTGTCACACACTAACATCACTCACTGTAGGTGCCTCACACTAAACATCACTCACTGTATGTGCCACACACTAACACCACTCACTGTATGTGCCACACACTAACACCACTCACTGTATGTGCCACACACTAACACCAATCAATGTAGGTGCCTCACACTAACACCATTCACTGTAGGTGCCTCACACTAACACCACTCACTGTAGGTGCTTCACAATAAACACCACTCACTGTAGGTGCCACACACTAACACCATTCACTGTAGGTGTCACACACTACCACTCACTGTAGGTGTCACATACTAACACCACTCACTGTAGGTGCCTCACACTAACACCACTCACTGTAGGTGCCTCACACTAACACCACTCGCTGCAGGTGCCTCACACTACCACCACTCACTGTAGGTATCACACACAAACACCACACACTGTAGGTACCTCATACTAACACCACTCACTATAGGTTAGGGTGTGTCAATTTAGGGGGTGAACTGGCTAAATTCAAAATCGAGTAATTTGGTAGCAATTTCTTGTAGTCTTTAAGCATGCAAAACAATATTCTGGCATAATTTTTTTTTATAATAAGTCCTACCTACATCAAATGGATTTTTAAATGTACATATTTGTGAATTTATAACATAAGCAGCGTTTGCACACATGTTACTGTTTCAAGTTTCAAATTATTATATTTTATTATCCGTAGTCTATTTGAAAGTAACCAATGCCTTCATACTCTCTTTGCTTTGGTTTCTTGTCATCAGTAGTCTGCTTGCTATTTGTGCTTTGATGTAACCTTCTCGCATCTCGTGGCTGTAAACATGGCCCGCTGCTTCTGTGACCATTTTCACACATCTCTCCACACTTTGAGTGTGGGAAGGCCACTTCGGCACCTGCATCGGAGTCTCTTTATGGTTTCTCAATTCTTGGCTAGTTAGACTTGTTGTCAATGGTGGCTCTAAGACTTCCAAACTCAAGTCAACCAATTCTGACAATTTGGTGGCATTGACGTTTATTGGGGGAACGTTTCTTGAATGAAACGAACAGTCTCCCAACTGGTCGTCATCTATTAGCGTTCCTCTAATATTTAGAATGACTTCTACAGCCTCGGTTCGGAGATTGGTACATTGACTGCAAAGCATTGCTTGCAAAACTGCTTCTGATCGAGCATACCAAGCGGACCTTCTTGCCACAGGTAACACGATGTCCCTCACTACCTTCCTCTGTGTTCTTACTAGCTGCAATTGAAACAAAAGGTGATTGGGCCCATCCACCCACATAGGATTAAGTTTCACACTAAACCACTGGGGAAGATAAACTCCAATAATATATTCAACAATTAACCTCAAATTCTTCAGCACTTTGCCCTTCAATTCGTGTTTGGAAATCCAAATCCTGCAGAAACGAAGAGCTGTAGTTAACCAACGGCTGTGACTGACAGGTCCAATCTCCAAGAGAGTCAATGACTGAGGCACTTCTCCTGATCTTATTGCTTGGGCAATACGATAAGCATAGGATTGATCTGTGCTGAGATCTTTGATGACTCCTTCAGACAACGCCGGAAGGGGAGGGCCAACTTCGACCTTTGGAAAGGTTGTATTTATTTCTAGTTGTGTTGCTTCATCCAGCATGATGCCAAGAGGACCTGACCACTTGTTGTTGCTCTTTGTAGGACCATCAAGTTCCTGGATGAGATGACGAAGAGGTAGCTCGCCTGTATGTAAATCACGTACAATCCAAACAAGTCTTCTTCCTAGTTTTTTCTCTAAATGCGTCATTACACCCCCCTGCCATCCGGTGTTCACTGCAGTTGAATCTCCACCAACAGCCTGCAGTGAACTGCCAAGTCCTCTCTCCTGAACCCAACATAAAATATGATCAGCAATGACCTCTGCATGTTTCTTCCCTTCTACTTCAGTTTCGGGAGCAAAGTGAAACAAAAACCGACCACCAGGCTCAGAACAGACAGAGTAGTGTTCTTCTTTGATGAGACCTGGAAACTTTCTGTTCACTCCCTCTACTTCAAGCAAAACTTTTGTGTCATATATTCTTCCATCAAACAAAAGACAGGAGAGCCCTCCCTCGCTTAAATCTTTTTCATGCTGATCAGATATTTCCTTCATTATTTTTTCTTGTGCTGATGAGGCCTGCATCTATCCTAGCGGCAGTTGCAATTTCTGCAGCCTCACGAAGTCCAGCATGGTGGCGAATACTAGCTAAAGCAATGTTTGAAATATTTCTTGTGTTGTATTTCATTTTCTTTGGTAAAGGTTCAGATGGCTCTTTGGAACTATCATCTGATGTTGCTTCCTGTTCATCAGAAGAACTATCAAAGAAGTGATAAACATCTTGACACAGCTCTTCCTCTCTTTGGATGGCTTCTTCACTCTTCATTTTCTTCTTTTGTTCCCTCTCTCGGATTTGTTCTCTCTTCTTGGCATTAGCAATCTGCTTCTTTGTTTCTGAATAATCTATTGAACCCATTTGCATACTTCCTTGGCCTTCTGCCTTTGTCCTCTGTGCCTTTATAAATTCAAGCTCTAAAACAGGGATCTTCTTTTCACGAGGACAACCACAATCAATGTGGGAATTATTTTCTCTCTTACCTGAGTGAGAACAGTTGGATTCAGAACATAATTGTATGGAGCACTTGCAGGTCAAAATGTCAAACAGAGTATCAAGTGTGTGCAGAAATTCATTTTTCCTGGCCAAGTTTCCTTTACCAAGTGATGTTTCAACTGCTTTGTGCCATAATTTCGTAAGTTTTAGCTCAATAGTTCGACACTGATTAATCACAGGTGGTTTGAATAGTGCATTAGCTTTTGTCCATTGATGCAGAAGAGGGACTATCATGTCATTTATGAGTTCTTTATCTGTATAGTTCCTTCTGTCCTTTGCATTTTTTTCTCGAAGGAGAAACCCTAATCTTAGCATGTCTCTCACTGTTGGAAGTTCTGATACAGGAAGCTCCTTCCCTTTTCCAACTAGCAGGCTCAAGTGGGTTGACAACTGACTACTTGTCTTCAATTTTGACATCTTCACACTATCTGACAAATAGAAAAATATTTCAATGTTTCATAATTCAATTGTTGTTTCCAAAAATATCAATTTGTTTATCAAAAATGCTGTAACAGAAATAACATAATAATTTCTTAGAACATAATGTTTTATACAATGATATAAGTAACTGCGACAATCAATATGCCCTACTTACAATAATTAAAATGTAGAATTCGTCTGGTAGAGTAGGTGCAAGTGCAATGAGAGCAAACCACTGTCTATGATATCTAGAAGGAGAGTGAGCCGGGCGCCTTATCCTCACGCTTGGTACAAGTCAAAACAAGAATTAAACTGTCCCACACGGAGAGCCTGTTCATGTTCTGACATGCATATTGTACACAAGCTATAGAACCATAAAATACTCCATAATCCATATGCTTACATGAGATTAGTTAATATCAAGTGAATAATTCTAATTAAGTCTCATTATTTTGTTGAAATACTGATATTTGAAACTTTAAGGTATAATTGATGTAGGTGAGGGTTATTTCAATTCATTTTTGTTTGCTAATCTCAAATTTAGACATAAAGAGGCACAACATTTTGACTACCAAATTTGATTTTTAACATTTTGACAAAATTGACACACCCTACTATAGGTGCCTCACACTAACACCAATCAATGTAGTTGCCTCACACTAACAATACAGACTATAGGTGTCACACACTAACACCACTCACTGTAGCTACCGTACACTAACACCACTGACTGTACGTGTCTAACACTAACACCACTCACTGTAATTGTCACATATTAACACCATTCACTGCAGGTGCCTCACACTAACACCACTCACTGTAGGTGTCAAACACTAACACCACTCACTGTAGGTGCCTCACACTAACACCTCTCACTGTAGGTGCCACACACTAACACCACTCTCTGTTGGTGCCTCACATTAACACCTCTCACTCTAGGTGCCTCACACTAATACCTTTCACTCTAGGTGCCACACACTAACACCTCTCACTGTAGGTGCCTCAAACGAACACCTCTCACTCTAGGTGCCACACACTAACACCACTCACTGTAGGTGTCACACACTAACATCACTCACTGTAGGTGCCTCACACTAAACATCACTCACTGTATGTGCCACACACTAACACCACTCACTGTAGGGGCCAGACACTAACACTACTCACTGTAGGTGCCTCACACTAACACCACTCACTGTAGGTGCCAAACACTAACACCACTCACTGTATGTGTCACCCACTAACATCACTCACTGTAGGTGCCTCACACTAAACACCACTCACTGTAAGTGCCTTACATTAACACCACACACTGTAGGTGTCACAAACTAACTCCACTCACTATAGATACCTTACACTAACACCACTCCCTCTAGGTGCCTCACACTAACACCACTCACTGTAGGTGCCTCACACTAACACCACTCACTGTAGGTGCCTCACACTAACACCACTCACTGTAGTTGCCTCACACTAACACCACTCACTCTAGGTGTCACACACTAACACCCCACACTGTTGGTACCTCATACTAACACCACTGACTGTAGGTGCCTCACACTAAGACCAATCAATGTAGTTGCCTCACACTAACACCACTCACTGTAGGTGCCTCACACTAAGAACACTCACTGTAGGTGCCTCACACTAACACCTCTCACTGTACGTACCACACACTAACTGTATTCACTGTAGGTGTCACACACCTACACCACTCACCATAGGTACCACAAACTAACACCACTCACTGTAGGTGCATCACACTAACTCCACTCACTGTTGGTACCTCACACAAACACCACTCACTGTAGCTTCCTCACACTAACACCACACACTGTTGGTGTCACACTTACACCACTCACCATATGTGTCACACTCTAACACCACTCACTGTAGGTGCCTTACACTAACACCTCTCACTGTAGGTGTCACACGAACACCACTCACCGTAGGTGCCTAACACTAACACTACTCACTATAGGTGTCACACACTTACACCACTCACTGTAGGTGTCACACACCTACACCACTCACCGTAGGTACCACAAACTAACACCACTCACTGTAGGTGCATCACACTAACACCTCTCACTGTAGGTGTCACACACTAACATCACTCACTGTAGGTGCCTCACACTAACAACACTCACTGTAGGTGCCACACACGAACACTACTCACTGTAGGTGTCACACACAAACATCACTCACTGTAGGTGCCTCACACTAAACATCACTCACTGTAGGTGTCACACACTAACACCACCCACTCTAGGTGCCTCACACAAACACTACTCACTGTAGGTGCCTCACACTAAACATCACTCACTGTAGGTGTCACACACTAACACCACTCACTATAGGTGCCTCAAACTAACACCACTCAATGTAGTTGCCTCACAGTAACACTACTCACTGTAGGTACCTCACACTAACACCACTCATTGTAGGTGCCTCACACTAACACCACTCACTGTAGGTGCATCACACTAACACCTCTCACTGTAGGTGTCACACACCTACACCACTCACCGTAGGTACCACAAACTAACACCACTCACTGTAGGTGCATCACACTAACACCTCTCACTGTAGGTGTCACACACTTACACCACTCACCGTAGGTGCCACAAACTAACACCACTCACTTTAGGTGCCTCACACTAACACCACTCACTGTAGGCGCCTCACACTAACACCTTTCACTGTAGGTGTCACACACTTACACCACTCACCGTAGGTACCACAAACTAACACCACTCACTTTAGGTGCCTCACACTAACACAACTCATTGTAGGTGCCTCACACTAACACCTCTCACTGTAGGTGTCACACACTTACACCACTCACTGTAGGTACCACAAACTAACACCACTCACTGTAGGTGTCAAACACTAACACCACTCACTGTAGGTGCCACACTCTAACACCACTCACTGTAGGTGCTTCACAATAAACACCACTCACTGTAGGTGCCACACACTAACACCATTCACTGTAGGTGTCACACTCAAACATCACTCACTGTAGGTGCCTCACACAAACACTGCTCACTGTAGGTGCCTCACACTAACACCACTCACTGTAGGTGCCAAACACTAACACCACTCACTGTAGGTGTCACACACAAACATCATTCACTGTAGGTGCCTCACACTAACACCACTCACTGTAAGTGCCACACACTTACACCACTCACTGCAGGTGTCACACACTAACACCACTCACTGTAGGTGTCACACACTAACACCACTCAGTGTAGGTGTCACACACTAACACCACTCACTGTAGGTGCCTCTCACTAGCACCTCTCACTGTAGGTGTCACACACTAGCACCACTCACTGTAGGTGCATCACACTAACACCTCTCACTATAGGTGTCACACACTTACACCACTCACATAGGTACCACAAACTAACACCACTCACTGTAGGTGTCACACACTAGCACCACTCAGTGTAGGTGCCTCACACTAACACCTCTCACTGTAGGTGTCACACACTGACACCACACACTGTAGGTACCTCATAGTAACACCATTCATTGTAGGTGCCTCATACTAACACCACACACTCTTTGTTTCTCAGACTATCACCACTCACTATAGGTGCCTCACACTAACACCACTCACTGTAGTTGCCGCACAGTAACACTACTCACTGTAGGTACCTCACACTAACACCACTCACTGTAGGTGCCTCACACTAGCACCTCTCACTATAGGTGTCACATAGTACCACCACTCACTGTAGGTGCCTCACACTAACACCTCTCACTGTAGGTGTCACACACTTACACCACTCACCGTAGGTACCACAAACTAACACCACTCACTGTAGGTGCCTCACACTAACACTACTCACTGTAGGTGCTTCACACTAACACCTCTCACTGTACGTGCCACACACTAACACCACTCACTGTAGGTGCTTCACATTAAACACCACTAACTATAGGTGCCACACACTAACACCATTCACTGTAGGTGTCACACACTAACATCACTCACTGTAGGTGCCTCAAACTAACACCACTCACTGTAGGTGTCACACACTACCACTCACTGTAGGTGTCACACACTAACACCACTCACTGTAGCTACCTTACACAAACACCACTGACTGTACGTGCCTAACACTAACACCACTCACTGTAATTGTCACATATTAACACCACTCACTGTAGGTGTCAAACACTAACACCACTCACTGTAGGTGCCTCCCACTAACACCTCTCACTGTAGGTGCCTCCCACTAACACCTCTCACTGTAGGTGTCACACACTAGCACCTCTCACTGTAGGTGTCACACACTAGCACCACTCACCGTAGGTGCCTCACACTAACACCTCTCACTGTAGGTGTCACACACTAACCACCCACTGTAAGTGTCACACACTAACACCACTCACTGTAGGTGTCACACACTAACATCACTCACTGTAGGTGCCTCACACTAAACACCACTCACTGTAGGTGCCACACACTAACACCACTCACTGTAGGTGCCTCACACTAACACTACTCACTGTAGGTGCCTCACACTAACACCACTCACTGTAGGTGCCTCACACTAAACACCACTCACTGTAGGTGCCACACACAAACACCACTCACTGTAGGTGCCTCACACTAACACCACTCACTGTAGGTGCCTCACACTAACACCACTCACTGTAGGTGTCACACACTAACACCATCACTGTAGGTGTCACACACTAACACCACTCACTGTAGGTGCCTCACACTAACACCACTCACTGTAGGTGCCTCACACTAACACCACTCACTGTAGGTGCCTCACACTAACACCACTCACTGTAGGTGTCACACACTAACACCACACACTGTAGGTACCTCATACTAACACCACTCACTGTAGGTGCCTCACACTAACACCACTCACTGTAGGTGCCACACACTAACACCATTCACTGTAGGTGTCACACACTGACATCACTCACTGTAGGTGCCTCACACTAACACCACTCACTGTAGGTGCCACACACTAACACCACTCACTGTAGGTGTCACACACTAACACCACTCACTGTAGGTGTCACACACTAACACCACTCACTGTAGGTGTCACACACTAACACCACTCACTGTAGGTGCCTCACACTAACACCACTCACTGTAGGTGTCACACACTAACACCACACACTGTAGGTACCTCATACTAACACCACTCACTATAGGTGCCTCACACTAACACCAATCAATTTAGTTTCCTCACATTAACACCACAGACTATAGGTGTCACACACTAACACCACTCACTGTAGCTACCTTACACTAACACCACTGATTGTACGTGCCTAACACTAACACCACTCACTGTAATTGTCACATATTAACACCACTCACTGTAGGTGCCCCTCACTAACACCACTCACTGTAGGTGTCAAACACTAACACCACTCACTGTAGGTGCCTCACACTAACACCTCTCACTGTAGGTGTCACACACTAACACCACTCACTGTAGGTGCCTCACACTAACACCTCTCACTGTAGGTGTCACACACTAACACCACTCACTGTAGGTGTCACACACTAACACCACTCACTGTAGGTGCCTCACACTAACACCTCTCACTGTAGGTGCATCACACTAACACCTCTCACTGTAGGTGCATCACACTAACACCTCTCACTGTAGGTGTCACACACTAACATCACTCACTGTAGGTGCCTCACACTAACACCACTCACTGTAGGTGCCACACACTAACACCACTCACTGTAGGTGCCACACACTAACACCACTCACTGTAGGTGTCACACACTAAACACCACTCACTGTAGGTGCCACACACTAACACCACTCACTGTAGGTGCCACACACTAACACCACTCACTGTAGGTGTCACACACTAACATCACTCACTGTAGGTGCCTCACACTAAACACCACTCACTGTAGGTGCCTCACACTAACACCACTCACTGTAGGTGCCTCACACTAACACCACTCACTGTAGGTGCCTCACACTAACACCACTCACTGTAGGTGCCTCACACTAACACCACTCACTGTAGGTGCCAAACACTAACACCACTCACTGTAGGTGTCACACACTAACTTCATTCACTGTAGGTGCCTCACACTAACACCACTCACTGCAGGTGTCACACACTAACACCACTCACTGCAGGTGTCACACACTAACACCACTCACTGTAGGTGTCACACACTAACACCACTCACTGTAGGTGCCTCACACTAACACCTCTCACTATAGGTGTCACACACTTACACCACTCACCGTAGGTACCACAAACTAACACCACTCACTGTAGGTGCCTCACACTAACACCACTCACTGTAGGTGTCACACACTAACATCACTCACTGTAGGTGCCTCACACTAACACCACTCACTGTAGGTGTCACACACTAACACCACTCACTGTAGGTGTCACACACTAACACCACTCACTGTAGGTGTCACACACTAACACCACTCACTGTAGGTGTCACACACTAACACCACTCACTGTAGGTGCCTCACACTAACACCACTCACTGTAGGTGTCAACACTAACACCACTCACTGTAGGTGCCTCTCACTAACACCTCTCACTGTAGGTGTCACACACTAGCACCACTCACTGTAGGTGCCTCACACTAACACCTCTCACTGTAGGTGTCACACACTGACACCACACACTGTAGGTACCTCATAGTAACACCACTCACTGTAGGTGCCTCATACTAACACCACACAATCTTAGTGTCTCACACTATCACCACACACTATAGGTGCCTCACACTAACACCACTCACTGTAGTTGCCTCACAGTAACACTACTCACTGTAGGTACCTCACACTAACACCACTCACTGTAGGCGCCTCACACTAGCACCTCTCACTATAGGTGTCACATAGTACCACCACTCACTGTAGGTGCCTCACACTAACACCTCTCACTGTAGGTGTCACACACTTACACCACTCACCGTAGGTACCACAAACTAACACCACTCACTGTAGGTGCCACACACTAACACCACTCACTGTAGGTGCCTCACACTAAACACCACTCACTGTAGGTGTCACACACTAACATCACTCACTGTAGGTGCCTCACACTAACACCACTCACTGTAGGTGCCTCACACTATACCACTCACTGTAGGTGCCTCACACTTAACTCCACTCACTGTAGGTGTCACACACTAACACCTACTCACTGTAGGTGCCACACACTAACACCACTCACTGTAGGTGTCACACACTTACACCACTGACTGTAGGTGTCACACACTAATACCTCTCACTGTAGGTGTCACACACGAACACCACTTACTGTAGGTGCCTCACACTAACACCTCTCACTCTAGGTGTCACACACTTACACCACTCACTGTAGGTGTCACGCACTAACACCACTCACTGTAGGTGCCTCACACTAACACCTCTCACTGTAGGTGTCACACACTAACACCACTCACTGTAGGTGCCTCACACTAACACCACTCACTGTAGGTGTCACACACTAACACCACTCACTGTAGGTGCCTCACACAAAACATCACTCACTGTAGGTGCCACACACTAACACCACTCACTGTATGTGCCTCACACTAACACCACTCACTGTAGGTGCCACACACTAACACCACTCACTGTAGGTGCCTCACACTAACACCACTCACTGTAGGTGCCTCACACTAACACCACTCACTGTAGGTGCCTCACACTAACACCACTCACTGTAGGTGCCACACACTAACACCACTCACTGTAGGTGTCACACACTAACACCACTCACTGTAGGTGTCACATACTAACACCACTCACTGTAGGTGCCTCACACTAACACCACTCACTGTAGGTGCCTCACACTAACACCACTCACTGTAGGTGCCTCACACTACCACCACTCACTGTAGGTGTCACACACTAACACCACACACTGTAGGTACCTCATACTAACACCACTCACTATAGGTTAGGGTGTGTCAATTTAGGGGTGAACTGGCTAAATTGAAAATCGAGTAATTTGGTAGCAATTTCTTGTAGTCTTTAAGCATGCAAAACAATATTCTGGCATAAATTTTTTTTTATAATAAGTCCTACCTACATCAAATGGATTTTTAAATGTACATATTTGTGAATTTATAACATAACCAGCGTTTGCACACATGTTACTGTTTCAAGTTTCAAATTATTATATTTTATTATCCGTAGTCTATTTGAAAGTAACCAATGCCTTCATACTCTCTTTGCTTTGGTTTCTTGTCATCAGTAGTCTGCTTGCTATTTGTGCTTTGATGTAACCTTCTCGCCTCTCGTGGCTGTAAACATGGCCCGCTGCTTCTGTGACCATTTTCACACATCTCTCCACACTTTGAGTGTGGGAAGGCCACTTCGGCACCTGCATTGGAGTCTCTTTAAGGTTTCTCAATTCTTGGCTAGTTAGACTTGTTGTCAATGGTGGCTCTAAGACTTCCAAACTCAAGTCAACCAATTCTGACAATTTGGTGGCATTGACGTTTATTGGGGGAACTTTTCTTGAATGAAACGAACAGTCTCCCAACTGGTCGTCATCTATTAGCGTTCCTCTAATCTTTAGAATGACTTCTACAGCCTCGGTTCGGAGATTGGTACATTGACTGCAAAGCATTGCTTGCAAAACTGCTTCTGATCGAGCATACCAAGCGGACCTTCTTGCCACAGGTAACACGATGTCCCTCACTACCTTCCTCTGTGTTCTTACTAGCTGCAATTGAAACAAAAGGTGATTGGGCCCATCCACCCACATAGGATTAAGTTTCACACTAAACCACTGGGGAAGATAAACTCCAATAATAAATTCAACAATTAACCTCAAATTCTTCAGCACTTTGCCCTTCAATTCGTGTTTGGAAATCCAAATCCTGCAGAAACGAAGAGCTGTAGTTAACCAACGGCTGTGACTGACAGGTCCAATCTCCAAGAGAGCCAATGACTGAGGCACTTCTCCTGATCTTATTGCTTGGGCAATACGATAAGCATAGGATTGATCTGTGCTGAGATCTTTGATGACTCCTTCAGACAACGCCGGAAGGGGAGGGCCAACTTCGACCTTTGGAAAGGTTGTATTTATTTCTAGTTGTGTTGCTTCATCCAGCATGATGCCAAGGGGACCTGACCACTTGTTGTTGCTCTTTGTAGGACCATCAAGTTCCTGGATGAGATGACGAAGAGGTAGCTCGCCTGTATGTAAATCACATACAATCCAAACAAGTCTTCTTCCTAGTTTTTTCTCTAAATGCGTCATTACACCCCCCTGCCATCCGGTGTTCACTGCAGTTGAATCTCCACCAACAGCCTGCAGTGAACTGCCAAGTCCTCTCTCCTGAACCCAACATAAAATATGATCAGCAATGACCTCTGCATGTTTCTTCCCTTCTACTTCAGTTTCGGGAGCAAAGTGAAACAAAAACCGACCACCAGGCTCAGAACAGACAGAGTAGTGTTCTTCTTTGATGAGACCTGGAAACTTTCTGTTCACTCCCTCTACTTCTAGCAAAACTTTTGTGTCATCTATTCTTCCATCAAACAAAAGACAGGAGAGCCCTCCCTCGCTTAAATCTTTTTCATGCTGATCAGATATTTCCTTCATTATTTTTTCTTGTGCTCTTCTAATTTTATTATGATCTATCACCAAAGATACATCCTCTCGGCTGATGAGGCCTGCATCTATCCAAGCGGCAGTTGCAATTTCTGCAGCCTCACGAAGTCCAGCATGGTGGCGAATACTAGCTAAAGCAATGTTTGAAATATTTCTTGTGTTGTATTTCATTTTCTTTGGTAAAGGTTCAGATGGCTCTTTGGAACTATCATCTGATGTTGCTTCCTGTTCATCAGAAGAACTATCAAAGAAGTGATAAACATCTTGACACAGCTCTTCCTCTCTTTGGATGGCTTCTTCACTCTTCATTTTCTTCTTTTGTTCCCTCTCTCGGATTTGTTCTCTCTTCTTGGCATTAGCAATCTGCTTCTTTGTTTCTGAATAATCTATTGAACCCATTTGCATACTTCCTTGGCCTTCTGCCTTTGTCCTCTGTGCCTTTATAAATTCAAGCTCTAAAACAGGGATCTTCTTTTCACGAGGACAACCACAATCAATGTGGGAATTATTTTCTCTCTTACCTGAGTGAGAACAGTTGGATTCAGAACATAATTGTATGGAGCACTTGCAGGTCAAAATGTCAAACAGAGTATCAAGTGTGTGCAGAAATTCATTTTTCCTGGCCAAGTTTCCTTTACCAAGTGATGTTTCAACTGCTTTGTGCCATAATTTCGTTAGTTTTAGCTCAATAGTTCGACACTGATTAATCACAGGTGGTTTGAATAGTGCATTAGCTTTTGTCCATTGATGCAGAAGAGGGACTATCATGTCATTTATGAGTTCTTTATCTGTATAGTTCCTTCTGTCCTTTGCATTTTTTTCTCGAAGGAGTAACCCTAATCTTAGCATGTCTCTCACTGTTGGAAGTTCTGATACAGGAAGCTCCTTCCCTTTACCAACTAGCAGGCTCAAGTGGGTTGACAACTGACTTCTTGTCTTCAATTTTGACATCTTCACACTATCTGACAAATAGAAAAATATTTCAATGTTTCATAATTCAATTGTTGTTTCAAAAATATCAATTTGTTTATCAAAAATGCTGTAACAGAAATAACATAATAATTTCTTAGAACATAATGTTTTATACAATGATATAAGTAACTGCGACAATCAATATGCCCTACTTACAATAATTAAAATGTAGAATTCGTCTGGTAGAGTAGGTGCAAGTGCAATGAGAGCAAACCACCGTCTATGATATCTAGAAGGAGAGTGAGCCGGGCGCCTTATCCTCACGCTTGGTACAAGTCAAAACAAGAATTAAACTGTCCCACACGGAGAGCCTGTTCATGTTCATGTTCTGACATGCATATTGTACACAAGCTATAGAACCATAAAATACTCCATAATCCATATGCTTACATGAGATTAGTTAATATCAAGTGAATAATTCTAATCAAGTCTCATTAATTTGTTGAAATACTGATATTTGAAACTTTAAGGTATAATTGATGTAGGTGAGGGTTATTTCAATTCATTTTTGTTTGCTAATCTCAAGTTTAGACATAAAGAGGCACAATATTTTGACTACCAAATTTGATTTTTAACATTTTGACAAAATTGACACACCCTACTATAGGTGCCTCACACTAACACCAATCAATGTAGTTGCCTCACATTAACAATACAGACTATAGGTGTCACACACCAACACCACTCACTGTAG